>ML780985.1:550622-634530 GCA_009831015.1 Picea engelmannii | reverse complement strand
CAAAAACTAAATAGGATGACATATAAAATTTATTTTTCCTTTTGTAGCTTGACAATTGGGAAGAGATTTCATGGGAAATTAACCTGCCCCAATCAAAAAGGGCTTGTTCATTGACTGTGAAATACAAAATATAAAGAGCCATGCGAAAAACAGTATCTGTGGACTCCTGTCCTGTTATTCTTGTAAACAACCAGGCAATTTCCCGAAATGGATTTCTAAATGAACTAACCTGCATACTTGTAATATCTTCAGGAACTAGATTTGGCCTTTCCAAAAAATGGGGCAAGAGGTCCAATCCGTTATTATGCTTTGCTAGGAGCTGTTTGCAATCTTCTCCTTTGAATGTCAATGTTGGCTCAGGAAATTTTAGCATCTGGCGGAAGACCTGAGGTGACAAAGAAACAAAAGAGCCGTCGTGCAGTGGAATAATTCTTTGGTCTGTAATAAATTTATCGGTGCACCAAGAGACCAGGTCCTTATAGTAAAAAACCTCAGGGACACAACCTGCATAAGCAATCTCGGAGGTCCAAATTACTTGGTTCTCTTCGGTAGGGGTTGAGTAATAAGAAAATGCCCTAGACCAGTGGAAGTTCTGGTCCTCATGCCCGAAGGTGTTCACTGTATCTCCACAGAACTGGTGCTAAGATGACGCCATAGGTTTATGAGAAGGTTTCTTTGCTGCGGATCATGGTTTAAATGAATTGTTAGAGTGAATAATGTAACTTTTTGCTAAATCTTGATTAAATGTTTCTGAATGGGAAAGCTCCTCGAGCCTTTCGCTGATTAATGACAACCTGTATTGGTGTTGCATGATGAACTGTTAGCAGTAAAATTTATTTATTGCATATTTAGAAATGCGAACGTGGTGGGTACAACGAAGAGCAATTAAAGAATGGAGGTTTTGTGAACGTGCAAAGGGCATGCCGTGTGAACGGGATCTCATGATTTTGAAATGAACACTCGCAAGGGATAATATAATCCGCCCGTAAATTTTGGTTTAATGCGCATGAATACGAGATGTCCTCGAGCCTTTCGCCCATCAAAGACAATATATATGGTTTCTGCATGATGACTTGTTAGAATTAAATGCCAGTAATTCCATATTTAGAAACAAGATATGTATATGTATATATATATATAACTTTTTATTTTCTTTTATTATAGACAAGTGCGAAGGTGACGGAGAGGGCAGAGAGCAAGGAAAGAATGGAAAGCTCTGAAAAGTGGTCAGACGAGATTGAAAAAAGGGTTATGGGGATAGTCAGGACAACCGAGTGTTGCACGATGAAATTTCATGTTTCAGAATTTTTGAGTGCAAAATGTGTAAAACGGAAGAGATCATGATGGGGCAGTTGACTGATTGGATTGTATATTTGCGGAATTCCGCCAAAGTGGCTGAGTATGGAATAGGGAAATTGCTAATTGCATACGTGGCTATAAGATCTTATATATAATTGCCAACTGCTAATTGCAAAGGGGCACGGATATAGGAAACAATGACTACGAACTGAATATTTCTTCAACCCGCCAAACCGACGATTCACCAAATAAATTTGAACAAATGGAAAAGTATGGAAAGCGGACAGACGTGCTTCAAAATGGGGTGACAATAGTTCCACTAAATATGTGAGGACCCGACGTTTAAATTGTATTTCTCAAAAGTTTTCAGTGCAAAAATGTGCAACACAGAAAAGGGCATGATAGGTGGACCGTAATACGGAAAAGTGTATGATCTAAGAACAGTTGCAATTTTGAATATCTGTCAATTTGTATATACCAAAGCTCCGAATGCTTCTTGGAGGTCACGAAAAATTAGAATTGCAATGTTGACCCGGCCAACGTGCAAGCCCGCCTGTCAATTTGTATATGGCGGAACTCTAGGTGCCAATTGTGGGGCAGGGAATAATAGACGATCAATTTAAAGAAAGGGGAAGTGGTCGTTGGAAACGCAAATGCATGAATCTGTGAAGCTGCAGACCAACGCATTGTCAGGAAAAAAATGATTAAGTAACCAGGAAGAGAAACTAGAGGGAATAAAAGAGTGGGAAAATAGAGAGGCGGAAGGCAGTTTTCGTAATCGCGAATTGGTTTCAAAGAAGCGCCATCGTTGCAAAACCATGATCTACTAACTATCAGAAAATGCGTTGTTGAAGATTATATTTTATTGCAACGTATGCCTGCATGTTCTTGATACATTATTCCATGACTGTAACATATCAACTTAACCACTAAATTTCCTTTTCTACTAATTTCCAGCAAATGCTTTGTGGAAGATTAGATTTTATTGGAACGTGTGCATGTAACTGTGTTATTTATACATTCTACCATCATTGCAACATATTAACTCAAGTATTAAACTTATTGCATTATGGGCAGTTAGCATTAAAACTTAATAATTTCATGTCTAGAAACAAGAATAACGATTTTGCTGCAACATTGTACATTGGTATTAGTAAACACAAGATCGAAGAAGTATGAGATCACCAAACCATGCCAATTAGAACATGCGTTAAACCCAGAAAAGAGGCAACAACAAAGAGTGCAAGGCAATTTTTTTTTAATAGCAAATCCATTTAAAATAAGAAAAATGCCTAGTACTGTACATCTATGCTTAGAAATTGGACCCAGTTCTTAGGGCCAAAACATTGAAGTTATCAGCGATAAACACAGGCACGGGTTCTGCAATATGCAAGATCCTTGGAGTTTTCTCATCGATGATTCATCCTTTGCTGAAATTGATATTTTTTAGAAGCTTTTCCTTAGAAAGAAGACGAAAATGGTTGCAGGGCAAGTGGAATAGCCCTTAGCTGAAACCGCCTCTACATAGTCCAAAAACATTTAGTAGAACATCTTGCATGTGCAATTGCAGAGGCCCAAATTATTCCATTCTGGGCAGAAGAAGATGACTAGTAGGAAAATGCGTGGTAGGAGCGAGAGTTTTGGACTTGATGCCCGAAAATGTTAAACAATATTTTTTTGGCTTGAAATATATCTCTGGGAGCATCAACATATCATTGCTTTACACTGAAACTCTTCCACCCAGAACAGATTAATTTGGAACTCTGGAATTCCTACTTCCGCAGTGCAAAGTGGTTGTTGCGTTCACCGTCAGTTTCTTTTCTGAAACTCCTTTTGGTGTTGTCATGACTGCGATCACCGAGCTGGGAAGTTCCATTCATTATGGTTGATTTCAATTTGGGTGAAGGAGTGGGAAGATTCTCTGCATTGCCATCATCCATTGTCGTATCATTGTCCATTAGATCATCTTCTTTTGGCTCAGAATTCATGGCATCAACTTTTGCAATAGCAATGACTGTAGCTGGGGAGGTTCTCTGACCAGACAGGGTTGCGATGGAATTTTTTGGCTTGAAATATATCTCTCGGTGTACCAAGAAACCATCTCATTTTTTTCTACTGGGTGGAGGGAGATGAATAGTAAAAATATGCCCTGGAATAGTGGAACCTCTAGCCATTATTCCCCAATGTGTTTACTGTGTGTGGAGAGAACTGCTACCATAAGTTATTTAGAATTTCCGTTTGGTCGAGATGATGTTTGAAATGAAAATCTGGGAGGGATAATATAAGCCTCCGCAAATTATGGTTTAATGCGTATCAATGGAATATCTCCTTGAGCCTTTCGCTGATCAATGACAATTTCCAGGGTTTGTGCGGAATGATCTGTGACCATCACAACTCACTAATTGCACAATTAGAAAAAAGTGCGAACGTGGCAGTGACGACGAAAAGAGATTAAGAATCATAAATTTATTAAAAGCACCAACCCGTTGGCGCACAACAAAACAAAATATTGCGTGGCCTTTGGAATGAATACTTGGAAAGGATGACATGCTTCTGGGAAAATCTTAGTTTAATTGGTACTAATGACAAATCTTCTCCAGACTTCTGGACATTAATGATAGTTTTAACGATTGCTGCAGGATGGCTACTAGCATTAAAGCTTTATTATTGCGTATCTGGAAACAAGTACGAAGGCAACAACAATGGAGAAACCGATTCCAAGAAATACCAAAGTATGAAAAGCGATCAGGCAAAGATATACCCAGGGCACATGAAGGGCCGATGGTTCTCGGTCTGGCGGGTTGAAAATTGAGCCTCTATTGTTCCGTGTCCTACAAATAACACCTACACTTCCACGATATACAAATTGACAGGCGGACTTGCGGGTTGGTTGGTTCAACATTGCATTTTTTTTGTCCTTAGCGATTCCGTATTAATTCCATAATTAGCCACTTTTTTGGATCAGGGGTTCTCGGGCTGGCAGGAAAAAAATTGGGCATCTATTATTCCGCGCTCTACAAATAGCATTGACAATTCCGCGATATACAAATTTAGAACCTGACTTGCGCTAAATTATTACTGTTAAATATTTATATTGCATAATTTAATTATACGATAAAGTTTTCACAATCTAGTTGGCCGAGTGATATAAAGTATTTCGACAAACGAGCCATATAAAAAAGAGTCATTCCATACTTAGGCAATTTTTTTATCGCAGGTTGGCGACCTCGCGGGCTAAAAAAAGAGCCTCTATTGTTTTGTGTCCTACAAATAGCACCCATATTTATGTGGTATACAAATTGACAGGAGGACCTACAGGCTACTTGGCTGAACATTGCATTTGATCGCGGGTTTGTGGCCTGGCGGGCTGAAAATTAAGTATCTATTGTTCCGTGTCCTACAAATAGCACCTACAGTTCCGTGATATACAAATTCACACGCGAACTTGTGGACAGTTTCTATATAAAGTATGGAATGCGATTTTATACAACATATGTGGATCCCTCATTCCATACTTAGGTAGTTTTTGGATCGCGGGCTCGCGGTCTGGCAGGCCGAAAAGAGAGTCTCTATTGTTCTGTCTCCTACAAATAGAACCCAGACTTCTGTGATATACAAATTGATAGTGTCCTAGAACATATGTGGATCCCTTATTCCATACTTGGGCACTTTTTGGATCGCAGGTTCGCGACCTGGCGGGCTGAAAATTAAGTATCTATTGTTCCATGTCCTACAAATACCACCTAGACTTCCGTGTCCTACAAATAGCACCTAGACTTCCGCGATATACAAATTCACACGCGGACTTGTGGACATAGTCTATATAAAGTATGGAATGAGATTTTATATAGCATATGCGGATCCCTCATTCCATACTTAGGCATTCTTTGGATCGCGGGCTCGCGGTCTGGCGGGCCAAAAATAGAGTCTTTATTGTTCTGTCTCCTACAAATAGCACCTAGACTTCCGCGATATAAAAATTGATAGTGTTTTAGAACATATAAGGATCCCTCATTCCATACTTGAGCACTTTTTGGATCGCGGGTTTAGGACCTAGTGGGCTGAAAATTAAGTATCTATTGTTCCGTGTCCTACAAATAGCACCTAGACTTCCGAGATATACAAATTGACACGCATACTTTTGGACATAGTCTCTATATAAAGTATGGAATGAGATTTTATACAACATATGTGGATCCCTCATTCCATACTTAGGTAGTTTTTGGATCGCGGGTTCACGGGTTGGCGTGCTGAAAATAGAGTCTCTATTGTTCCGTCTCCTAAAAATAGCACCCAGACTTATGCGATATACAAATTGATTGGTGGACTTGGGCTGGCTGGCTGAACATTGCACTTTTATTATCTCGTAGAGATCCCGTATGAATTTCAAATTTAGCGGTTTTTTTTTATTGGGGGCTCTAGGGCTGGCGAGCTGGAAATTGCACGTCTATTGTTCCGCGCTTTACAAACAAATTTTTCTAAAACATATGTGGATCCCTCATTCCATACTTCGACACTTTTTGGATCGCGGGTTTGCGACCTGGAAAGCTGAAAATTAAGTATCTACTGTTTCGTGTCCCACAAATAACACCTAGACTTCCGCGATATACAAATTGACATGCATACTTGTGGACATAGTCTCTAAATAAAGTATGGAATGAGATTTTATACAACATATGCAGAGATCCCGTATGAATTTCATATTTAGTGATTTTTTTTATCGAGAGCTCTGGGGATGGCGGACTGAAAATTGGGCCTCTATTGTTCCGTGTTGTACAAAAACATTGTTCTAGAACATATGCGGATCCCTCATTCCATACTTGGGCACTTTTTGGATCACGGGTTCGTGACCCGACAGGCTGAAAATTAAGTATCTATTGTTCCGTGTCCTACAAATAACACCTAGACTTCCGCGATATACAAGTTGACACACAAACTTGTGGACATTGTCTCTATATAAACTATGGAATGAGATTTTATACAACATATGCAGATCCCTCATTCCATACCTAGGCAGTGTTTGGTTCGTGGTCTGGCGGGACGACAATAGAGTCTCCATTGTTCCGTCTCCTACAAATAGCACCCAGACTTCCGCGATATACAAGTGGATAGGTGGACTCGGACTGGTGGCTGAACATTGCAGTTTTATTGTCCCGTAACGATCCGGTATGAATTTCATATCTAGCGATTTTTTTTTATCGGGTCTGTGGGGCTTGCGAACTGAAAATTGGTCCTCTATTGTCCCACATTGTACAAACACCAGGCACATCTCCGCAATTTACAAATTGACAAACGGACCTGTGGGATGCATCGCTCAACATTGCAGTTTTCATTGTTCCTTGTCCTCCGAATAACCCTTGGAGTTCTGCGATATACAGATTGATAGATGGACTTGAGGTCCGGCAGGTTCAAGTTTGCCATTGTTTACAGATACTAATCCCTATCAACTATCTAACATATCTAAAACATGATTTTCAATACTAATTTATTAATAATAATTTTTGCTATTGCAGAATTTAATTAAACGATAAAGTTTGTACAATCTGGTCAGGGGACTGATATAAAAGTTTTCCGACAAACAATCAATACATAGTAAACATGTACTTTTAGAAAGTATGGACAAGAGATTTTATAGAGCATATGTAGATCCCTCGTTCCATACTCGGGCACTTTTTGGATTGCGAGTTCTCGGCCTGGCGGGCTGAAATTTGAACCTCTTTTGTTTGGTGTCCTGCAAATATCACCCAGACTTCCGCGATATACAAATTGACAGGTGGAATTGCGGATTCCACATCTGGCAGGTTCAAGATTGCAATTGTTTAGCAATGCTCATCCTATCTAACTTCAGCTAAAAACATTATTTTCAGATACTAAAATATTAATATTAACTATTGTTATTGTACAAGTGAATTACATTAAATTATTAAATGATGTTAAATCGTTTATTTTAAAAAAAATGAAGGAAACAAAAGATTTTTTTTGTAAAATTCTATCATCGCAAGCATAACAAGGACCAATTTGAAGTTTAAGGCCCTCTTGTTCATATGATAGCACAATTTCACTCCACACAGTATATATTCGTTGATTTCAAATTATTCCAGGATATTAATTTTACCAAGTTCATCGAATAAGCAAAAATTGCGAAAACAACGATCAATGTGAATTTTAAGAGCCTCTTGTTGGTATGATAGGATAGTTTCACTTCACACACTATATATTCATTGATTTAAAATTATTTCACAACAATAATTTGACCAAGTTCATCGATCAAGGAAATTTTCCAAAACAATTCACATAGTACATTTGTGTCACAACGCCATAGAAATTATCAGGCGGATTTGCTTGCTAGCTGGCCAAAAAAATTCAACTATATTGTTCCGTGTCCTCCAAAGAAGAGATGGAGTTCCACGGTATACAAATTGACAGACAAAACAGATAACCAAGAACCAACCATACTTTAAACAACCCAGAAGAAAGTTCCCAGAAGGTTCCATTGAGCAGAACCCATCGATCTTTGCACCAAACAATTTGATATACAAAGAAAAGACGTCGACACATTCCTTTTCTCTTGAAACGAACATTCATCCGGGTGTTGAAAAAATATTACAGAGAGACATGAGGCATTTTCGCTTCCTCCCAAAGTTTGATTTAATTCTTTTTTTTGCCCTTCTTCAGCCGATATGCAAAATTGCATTGTCCTCATTTAAGGTGAATTTGCTCTGTATTCGAAGCTGCCGCAACATATAGACATTGCTTGCCTTTTTGTGTAAATACGTTTCATACAAAAACTCTGCCAATTCAGGAAGCACATTTTCTGATAGAGTCTGCCTAACCGAACACTGCATAGTTGTGTTGCCCACGGTTCAGATAACACCATTGACGCAATGTCCATAAATATATGGACATTTTTCATCACATCGCAAACAATCAATCATATCATCACTTATCAAAGCGGAGGCAGAAGCAACAAAATGGCATTTTGCACATACATGCTTAAAGGGGGTCGAGTACACATTGGCTGTAACTAAAAGACCTTCAACCTAGCAACGCGAGCAAAGGGATTAATACATTGAACAATATAATACACAACTGCATCCCCCCCTCCCCTATAAAACAGAAAAGAAAATGTAAACAGGTGCATAAATTTGTTGAAGGTTATTTCTATAAGCAAAGTGAGGATAATTTTGTGGATGTATACACACAACAATTGTAGAGCTAGCTAGTTTCTCCAGATCCTCTACTATATCTTCTTGCAACTCTGTTACAAACGTTGCCTGGATTGTCCGAAAGATCCTTTCTCTAGCATCCTTCTTCTTTGTTATATTTTTGAACAACATAAGTGGAATCTTCCCTCTATGCAATTGTTGTTCCATTGACGAAAACAAATTTGAATACGTATCAAACAATTGTACCTGCAACATGGAATAGTGAAATATTTGTGTAACTTATCCGACATTTATGCAGACGCGAAAGTTAAGAACAAAACTGAATATGAAAAGAGGTACCATTTCCTTGTCGCTGTCTGACTCTCCATCCTTTATATGGAGAATGTGTTGCAACCCAAATTTTCTTGCCAGTGTCACAGTAGCCCCAATCGTTCTGATTGGGTAAATATCAATGCTCTATGCAAGCTTCCTGATAGTCGAGTCTAGGAGGAAGCGATATTCTGAACAAATAACATGAATTTTTTCCACAATACTTGTTTCGTTGAGAAAAATAATTTGATCACAATCACCACGGTCATATACTATTTTGGGAAATACATTAAAATTTGTAATGAATATCCCATTACGCAGCAATATCTTTTCTGCATGTTTCTGGACAAGTTGTGGAGGAACAGTCAGTGTCTGTCATCATGGTGTCCTTGTCTGTCATATCAACACGCATAATGGGTCTACTTTTGTTTTCCTTGTCCAAGTAGGTGGTATAGACAACCATTATGTCCTTGACGAACAATTGTCCAGTTTAGCGGCTATTCAAGCCCTCTATTGACAATACTTTGGATGCCACAACTCTAGACCTGATGACATTTTTTAAATAGGAAAACTAAAGTGAATGGTAGTGTGCTACAAGTACACGAAACGTATTGATGAACTATGGAGCCACAGTTTTGCAACCACACCTCTTGGTCTGCGGAACATGTAGCATGTTCGACGTTTCACTTGTACTTGTTGATACTTCTTGCAAGATGGAAACCATGTATTGCAAATGACATCAACATATTCTCCATGCCATAGATGAATATATAGCCTAGGAAATTTCTTTAGTAAACATAGTAAGAGCACAACGTATGCATATTTACCTTTGGCCTTGTTGGTCTGCTAATGTCTGGGATGACTGACTGCTCATGGCCGTCTCACTAGTCCAATTTTTTATGATGCAAGCATGTGCAGATGAACATCAGGAGTAAACAAATATATGCATTGTGTATTGTCCATCAGAAGGACCAAATAACCATAAAACTATATGCATCTTAATTTTTTAACTGGAGAAATGTTTAACAGTAAACAGGGAGTGACCGCAAGTCACCATGGCCAATCTGTATATCGCGGACCCCTGGAAGCTAGGGGAGCAATCTTCAACCTGCCAACCTGGCAGGCGCAATCGACAAAGTGGGTAACTGTGGAATAAGGTAGAAGCATGACCACATATGTTAGTCCGTTAGTTCACCAACCGACGCACGAGGGAATTTTCGGAAACCACACTGAGCAGATGAATTAGAAAACAAAAGGGATAATAGAAAATGGAAAAAGTATAAATAGGGAGCGCAGAAAGGCCCATTACTGTGAATTCATTGTTTTCAAGTCTAATATTATATGCACCCTCCCGTTTGTATATTTAATTTACCGGCACACTTGGTATACCTTTTAGAATATTTTACCATAGAACCCTCTGTTGCTGCACAGAAGAATTCATCTCCTTGTCCAAGCAACCTGTTTTTTCCAAGGCAACAACGCCGAAGATGAAATCGAGATGAAGGCAAGTTAGTATGAAAACAAACATCTAAAAGAAAAATAAAAAGGTCTATTTACCCGCCAAAGAGTCCTTCATCCTGTCTAGCAATTATGTTTCTTTAAATGCAACAATGCAACGCAAACACAATGGACACAAACTAGCTTAGTATGCAGGAAGGAACGTATGTAAGCAAGATAACTTACCATGTAGGAAGGCACACAACTAGTTTAACACATATACAGACCATAAATGAAATAAAAAACAATGCAATATGAAACAACAGTACAAGCATGCACCTTTCTATATCCTCTTCAGCTGATGCAGTCAAGACTCCCTCCTTTTCTCTAGCTACTCTGTTTGTTTCAATGTGGGAACCCATAAAATTCAATGTACATCAATGGAAGATGGTATTCACTGGAGAACAAGCAATATGTAGATACAAAAAAACTGACTCAACGAATAGTTTACAAAGGCAGAAACATGAACCTTTTCTCTTCTCTATCCATGGGTGTAAACGTCTAGCTTTTTTTTCCCTGGCCAAAATATATTACAAGGCAGAAAATATTGTGCAATTGCATGGCCCTAGCTAAATGATTTCTGGTTTTCCCTGGAAATTCATCTAGATATGCCCTTTAACCATGTTCTTTATCCTCTACACAGACTGCTGTGCCCACGTTACAAGTTCTCAGTTTTCCGTGGCAAACTACCCATACATGCTTCCAGACATGAAAATATAATCTTGAAGAATCTTTGTTGCACATATCATATCTCAAGCACAACACAAATTGCATCGTGCGCACACCAGTCTATGTAGAGGAGAAAGAACATGTCATGTCATATCCGCACATCTGACCATACATGGTCTATAAATGTAGGCTGCATACATATGCTTTATCCCAACAAAAACATAGTGGATATTGTAACTTCACATGTAATCCTCCAACAATTTTGTATGAAACTATTTTCTTTCATGGAAGGACTCGAGCACCAGGAAAATCTCACAGAAATACAGATAACAACCTCTGAAAAAATGGAAAATAACACAACTGCAGATTGATTGGTGGGTGCAGGGGCTGAACACCGTAAAGCGCCCCAAAAAAACAATAACAATCCAAAAAAAAAAAGAAAAAAGAAAATCTCCAACCACCGCCTCTGCACCCCAACCCTGCAAGGCCGAATCAAAGAAAATAAACCAGCAAGGACCAAACCAGCGAGAAAGCACAAAGAAGCCGAACTACACCCCCAGGGCCCTAAAGCGCAAACCCTAGGCAAAAAAACAGAACCAACAACGAAGGAACCAACGGACTAACAAAAACCACTGACCCAGTGAACAACGTATGTATCTCCAACGATTACCAAACTGCAGCTGAAGTAGAAAAGGAACCGAAAACATACAAGGAACATGCAACTACAAATAAGAAAACATTCTTACCTTCAAACTGCAAACACTGAACAACAAACAAGGAATACAAAATGAAACTATGGCATCGAAACTTACTTCGAAACGATGAAATGCAGAAGCGCAGGTCGAATCACGAGAGAAACAACAAAAAACAACAACCGAGAAACCAATGAAGAAGAATCACTCACTGAACCAGTAAACAATGTATCTAGCTTCAACGATTATGAGGATGAAACATACAATGGTAGCACCTGACAAACCAACAAAGAAGAAGCAGTCACCGAACCAGTAAACAATATATGTAGCTTCAATGGCAGAACAAGGATGAAACATATAATGGCTATTGAACTGGCATGTACTCCGAGAACCGTATTTACATAAACATTTAAGACTCTCAGGCTGTCTAAGGACCTCGTGGTATGCAAACATTTAAGCTGTCAGGGGTGTTGGAGGGCGTCATGTCATGTAAACATTTACGCTGTCAGGCCTATTGAGGCATCTCAGAATAAGTGTCAATAAATTTCAAGAAATATACAAAGCTTGGATATGAAAACATTTCAATATTCTTAGTACATATCAAAACTGATGGATATATTCGTGTAGCAGAAAATGCTAATACAAACATTCGAACTAATGGTAGAATTAATCGACCTTCAAGCAATATACAGGAAAAATATATGATTAAAACATATTGTCTACTAGAAAACGTTTGGATATGTTGCCATATACTGCATTGGGAATAGCGAAGCCGACAATAAGACCTCCAATCTCTTAGCCAATCAGATTAGTACATATATGTTACTTTTTAATATATAAAAATATATGCTTTTAATTCCATAGCTCCAACAATAGGTATTGTGCAAATATTTCCGGTCAAAGGACAAACTAATATGTAGTCAACGCTTTATTGATCGCTATAGTCCCTCTATGCCTACAACAGGGACTAATAAATCCCTAGGGATATTTATACACATTATTTTGGTATATTTCATGTCTAAGTTTATCGATCTTTTATATATATTTTCCCTTAATAATCTTAAAGAGTTTTTTTTTGTTTTCGCATAGTTGTTTTTTTAAGTTTTTTAAGATTATTTTCCCTTAATAATCTTAAAGTTTTTTTTTTAAGTTTTAATGCTCGTTATAAGAGTTTTTTTTGGTTGTCACATAATTGTTTAGTTTTTTTTTTTCATATTGTATTTGAATGGAGTTTATGTTGGTTAAGGAGATAGAGGAATAATGAAATATCTACACTGTATTATGCCAGGAGATCGAAGTTTTAATTGGAAATTATGGAAATCCTTTAGTTGTATGTGACTAATTATTATCTTACTCTTGTGGGGGAGAACAATGATAGATTGAGGCATGTGTTATTACTAGTGCACTTGAAAGGTTAACCCTTGCTAAATAACTAATAGATTAGTGTGGATTTAGAGCCTTTGTTACAATGGGTAGTTTGGAAAAGAGGCCTTGTACTGATGAGTAGGATAGCCAAGATTCCCAGCTAAGTACTACACATTATGCTTCTCTTGAGGTCTAGAGTTGTGATGGCTTTCACCATGTTAAGCAAGTAGGTTCACAAAGGTGCTAGTTGAATGCTTGTTCTTACACATAATCAAAGAGGAGATTTGCATAAACCTATTACAAATTATAGTGAGAGAGCTTGCATTTTTACCTCAAGCCTTTGTCATCTCGTAGCCCTAGTTCAAGGGTGTCATTCAAATAGAAATTCCCATTATTGGGTGGTGAATGCTCCATTGGAAACTATACCATGTTCAAATTATGTTAAGGTAAGTATCCTTTCAATTCTTTTATGTTGGTTGTATGTGATGAAATATAAGTATTTAATTTCAATT
Organism: Picea engelmannii; assembly: GCA_009831015.1. Classification (NCBI taxonomy): domain Eukaryota; kingdom Viridiplantae; phylum Streptophyta; class Pinopsida; order Pinales; family Pinaceae; genus Picea; species Picea engelmannii. The sequence continues at coordinate 621,021 of ML780985.1, read as the reverse complement.
TTGAAAGTTGTTCCACACATGGTTATGGAATTGCATATAGCATTTTCTTTGTTGGTTTGCAATAACTTGTCAATGTGGTGAGTTCACTGAGAAATAAAAGAAATGGAAAAATGTGAGACACATATTATACCTCACTCCTAAGGAATTGAAGTTGAACATACCAAAAGAGTGGGGATAGAGTGGGGAAAGGAATTCAAGGCTGTCAATATGTGTTATCAATAGGGTCTTGTGTCTCGTAAATGCTTAAGACATCGGTATTAAGGTTATTAGTGTATTTACCATCAAAGGCTAAATTGAGACACAAATTATTCCCCATTATTCAAGGAATGAAGTTGAGCATATAAAAAAGTGGGAATAAAGCGGGAAAATGCATCCAGAGCTATCTACAAGATTTATCAATAGGGTCACATGTATCGTAAATACTTAATAAGTTGGTCTTAACATCATCAATGTATTTTTCATCTAAGGCTTGGTTAAAAGGAGTTATGATAAATTGGTGAGGTAGACCTATGGTAAATTCAAGTTGAGTCTAGTGAAGAGGAATATGAAAAGAGAACACTATAGTGTTTTAGGAGGATTGAGGGGAGCCACACTTGGAGGTAAAAAATACTCAAAGCAAGGGACTTATCTGATATCACATTACTACAGTACCTAATCTAATGAAGAAAGGAAAAAAAGTATATCCATTGGACTTGGAAAAGTGCTTTGTACCATTAAGAATGATGAGGTCATGTGACACTCCCAAGCTAATCAAATGTTTCCCTTATATGATAATAGTAAATTTTTTTGAGTGTCTACATAGGCCCAATTGATGGATGCCAACCACATGGACGATTAATGAATTTCAATAGAAATCATAGCTAGAGTATTCACCACTACAATATAGGGATTAAGCTCCCAATTTGCAACTTCTTTTTAGGGAAATTAGAAATGGGACATAAGAATTTTTTTGCATCCTCTTGGCATATGTTTACCAAATTTTATGTTTTTTTAGTGTTAGATCACCATGTTATTTTAGCATTTTATTTGCACATTTAAATATATCTTTTGCATCATTTTTATGTTGCTTTTACCTTGTATTTTGTTTTTTGCTTTAGCTAATTTTGTGATAGGCGTGGTTATGATGCACAATATATGCACAAAGGACATAAAAGTGATGCACATAGGAGGCAAAATTGACAAAGGATGAAAATTTGATGCAAGAAGGACACATAAGAGATGCATGATACATTGTGTAGGAAGGACATATGACAGACAAATGAGGGATGCAAAAACCATGCAAATTGCAAATTAAAAATGATGCAAACCATTGTTCCATGTTCAAATTACTTGACATTTTGATTTTATGTCATTCTCATTTCATGTGCCTTTTGAGAAAAGTAGTTCCATTTGTGTGGGATGACCAAGCACAATGATCATTTGATGCTTTGAAACAATATCTCATATGAACCCATTGTCGAGTCTTGAAAAATATAGTAAGGAATTTTTGTCGTATCTTGTGGCATTCAAATCAAGCAATGGTATGGTATTGATTCAAGAAGATGGATCACTCTAGGGGCATGTGATCTATTACTTGAGTAAATGGCTTGCTAGATTAGAATTGAGGTACACCCATATGGGGAAGTTGACATTGGTAGTAGTTCATACTATATAGAGACTTTAACACTATATACTCCTTATACATACAACGATAATCATATATTCCAATCCAATGCAACATATTTGAACCCTACAAATAATCAAGGATAAATTTGTGAAATGTATCATTATAATGCAAGAGTTCGATTTGGAATTTGTGTCATCTATGTCTAAGAAGTTCTTAGTTTTCATCAAGTTAATGTTTCAACTTCCCAAAGATATTAAGGAACCAATGGTAAATGACTCCTTGCTGGATGAACATTTGTTCCTCATTTCTTTTGTCAATACCTGGTATGGAGATATACTTGTGTATATCTAGACTTAGAGGTTTGGATTTCATCTTTCTCAAGATGAACTTCCACATATTCACTACCAAGTTAAAAAATACCTCGCTATAAAAAACACTTTGTATCATTGAGGGGTTGACTTGTTATTGCATTGGTGCAAACTATAGTGGAGCATTAAGCACAATAGCAAAATAAATGATAAGCAATGAAAATGAAAATAAAACAAAAATAGGACCCTATTAGATAATTGGTTAGAAAAATATGAGAGATTAACTGGGACTCCTAGGCCTAGGAGTATTTTTCCTGTATATTTGGGTGTGTCTTGGTTTGGGAAGGTTACTGAGCATTTATAACTAGTCTATGCACCTTTGTTTTTGTTAATCTTCACTCATTTAAATCATTATTGGGTTATGGGAGTTCAGATAACGTTTTTCTTCTTTGGGGTGATTTGCATCACTTTTGACTTGCAAATAATGACCTTGTCAAAATTGAATTGCATTTCATGTTTTAGATCTGATTGTGTTTTGCATTTCTTGTTTCATATACCTCATAAGTGAAATTGAAAAGATAATTTCATTTCATAATCATTCATTTAAGAATTTTGGATTTTCGTTGAAAGTTGCATTGGTGCATTAAATTTGGGTTTTGGGATCTAAGATTTATTGAGGAGTGCTTTGGTAGCTTCATTTGTGTTGAATGATTGCTAGTTTGTGTTTAAATTGTGAAAAATAACCTCTTGCTCCCTTCCTTAGAAATACTTCATTGAAGAGAAAAGAAAGTGCACCCCTTGCATTCTTCATGATTTCATTTTCTTTGGATTGGAAAATAGTCAAACACATTGTCAAGTCCACTTTGTACCTTTAAGTAATCAACATAACTAAAAAGGAACACTTAATTAAAAATAATTAGACATTTTATTTTTAGCAAATGAACATTAGCTTAAGTTTAGGGCCTTGGTGTAGGATTGGAGAGTAAAATATCCAAGGCCACAAAACCAAACTAGGAATTGACTAGCGAGTGCAAAATCCATTAGTATCAAGGAGTGATTGCTAGGAAATAACCTATAACATAGGTTTCAAGCATGAGGTCAAGCCAAGAAAGTGGAGTAGATATGCCCTCTTCACTTGTTTAGTGAGATTATTGCATATACGAGGGTTTTGGATCGAAGTGGTAAGTCCTTGTGGTGATACCAATTCTCTCTAGAGCTTCAAGTCGAGGACTTAGTCCTGCATTTTTTTCCCATACACACAGTCTTGATCCATGACTATTCTACCCAATCATTGATTGTGAAGTGGTAAACTTAGTGGATTTTCCTAGGGCATAACAAAGGTGATTGCAAGTGGGAAGTGCTTGTGGATCATGAGGTAGATGTATACTATCCATTTCATCTCCCCTAGAGGGTGATCATCTTCATGAGGGTACTTAGAGCTTGGGTGATTGTTGTGTAAGGATTACTATAATTGTCTCTCGAACCTTTTCTAGCTAGGTCTTGGGGACTTCATCTCCCGTAAAATTTTGGTTTTTGGAAGGACCCTTTGACCATTAGTTTTCTTGTTTGTTGAAGCTTTTATATTTTCTAGGGTGTGCTCTATGGTTAATTGTGTTCAATTGGCCATAATTTGTTATTTTTATTTTGTTAAAACACATCTTTAACTGTGGTTGACCGACCTATTTTCCATTCTCATAGACAAGGAGGAATTCCTCCTAAGATAGAGGAACCTCTAGCCACCATGGGGTGACAGTTGTCCACATCGGATGGCACTAACACAATAGTTCAAAACTCATACATCAAACTTGGAGGAACGTTAACAAGTGGGGATAGAATTCATCGATGAAATACCTCCACCCAATTTTAATCCTCCTTTCACTGGTCCTTTAAACCCTTTACTCATTTAGGTGAATAGACCCTTTGGTGACCCTTTTTCATATTTAAACAATCCTCACACGATGTTAGGTGTTAGTGGGTCATCCAATATAGGAGGACCTATTCCCACATATCCCAATATGATAGGAGGGGTCATAATGACCACCTCCTTTCCATTAGTTGGTGGGATAGCTTCTTTGACATCTATGCCTTTGAAATCTAGTTTTCCATTTGGGGAATTCCATCAGATCACTTCCTTCCACTAGTCTACCAAGATTTAGTATGCCCATTATGTCCTCACATGTTCCCTCATTTTGGTTTGTTTTCAGTGGGGGACAGAGCCTTGGCTTTACCATCAAAGGCAAGCATCCACATGTTTCTAGTATTCCCATAGGTAGCCCAACAATACCAAATTCTAGTTTTCCATTTGGTTGGAGTTTAAATCTTGGGGATGGTCTCACCACTGGCATTTCTAAAAGCATTGGGGTTAGTAATATGGGAGGGTGTGAGATTCCATTAGGATTAGAGGGTCCATCATATTTTTATCAAAATCCATTTTCCAAAATGAAGTTTACTTTTTTGGTGACTTTGAACTCACATGATTTATCTAGTTTGACAAATGACCCCATCAAACACCATTCTTTGTGGTTGGAAATTCCCACCAAATTTCCATCCGACATTCCTAAGTTTGAAAGGAAACTTGGGGAAGATCCTTTCATTCACTCCATGACTTACCACCTATGGTGTTCTTCGAAATGATTGGTGGATTATCACATTAGCTTGATAATTTTCTATAGAACCTTGATAGTAAGTGTTGCTAAATGGTACATTAAAGTACAGGGCACTTCATTAAGTGAATTTTCATCCTTGGCAATGGAGTTCTCAATGCAATTCCAAATTCCCATATGGTATGCAACTAGAACAAAAAATTCCGCATCCTTGCATGAATGGAGATGGAAACATAGACCCATTAGAGCCAAAATTCTCAATTAGTTGCTAGCAGATTAGTTTGTTAAGTCATTATTTCCACCGATTTTCAAGGATGTAACTATGTCAGGGGAAGTACTCGAAGAGATGGTGATTATGAATTCTTGGAATTTAGATTTGATTTACTCTCGATCTGGAATGCTGTATGATATAATTCCTCACACTCCTAGGCCATCAATAGATTCGTCGAAACCCACTCCAAGACCACATGTTGATGGGGTGGTTGGTTTTGCATCCAATTCTTATGTTGGTCAATTTTCTAGATAAATGAGTCAGATGTCCATATCTACAAATCCACCCACAATTGAGCCAACATCCCAAAATGACACAATTATTTCTTAGAACTCCAATGTTCATTCTGTAACATCCCCTTTTTCAAACCCCAAATTAGCGATGTATATTTTAAATATAGCATATGCTCAAGAGCCAAATGATGTAAGATGGAAATGATGTAAATTGAATATTATGAATAAAATGTATCACCAACTACAGACGGGCACAGATGGATATTTGGGGGCTAATTATCCATAAAAGAGGGAAGGGGTCCAAGGGGGAGAGATTACCCATGTTTATTAATCCTAAACCATTTCTTTCTAAATTGTCATTACCATGAACCTTCCATTAGTTGTTGAGTGTTCTAGAGCCCAATCATTGAATTCATGTAAGAGGGTTGGTGTGAGAGTCACTTCCCATAGTTAATGAGAGAATGGGGGGATGAGTACACTTATCTTGGGGAAGAGTGTAAGTCAAGAAAGCAAGAGAAAGGGAGGAAATTCATATGGGGAGGAGAGTAGAATTAGGAATTCACGTTTTTTCATAGAAAGTTATTTTTACATGGATTTTTCTGTCCAACAATGAAGTTCTAAGTGTTGAAGCTTGAAGGTAGCTGTATTGGGCATGTTTGGCAGCTGTTTGGACTTGGAATTTTGTTGAGGGAGAGGCTATGGGCCTGTGAGTGAATTCCTATTCGAAATTTTCCTAAGGAAGCGTGCATTTTGCTGCTGGGCGAATTTGTGTTGCAAATGAAGAATTACCGAGGTCCTAGAAAATAGAATTCATGTCCAACTTATGTTGGAATCCTTTGAGGGAAGTGGAAAGGCCCGAGGAACTACAAGAAATGAAGGAGTATTCCATCCCTTGGGTTGTGCAGGTTGATGGAAAGTGAGATGGTGGGCTGTAGTTAGTTGAGAGTTTAACTGATGGAAGGGGGAAATTAGCTAGCCTTAGGGACCTCTGTCTCTTATGGATCCCAGCTCGGGGGTTTCTTGTTGTTGATGACTAGAACAAAAAGGCTATGGTTGGGAGGAATGTCCATCCTTTGCAGTGAGTTTCACATTTTATAGATACATGTTCTATTTGTTGTGTTTACTCATGTATAATGTTGATATAGATGCTACATAATTCACTTTGAAATATATTTGGTTAATGTTACTTGCTATGCGTATATTGATGCACATGAATCTCTATTTGTATGGTTGAATTCTATTGTGGAGGTTTAACAATTGTTGTGCACATTTAGAGTAGTTGTATTTACATTTTTGTTTAGTATGGACACTGAATGAACTTGAATGACACACTGTGTATTATTTCTGCATTTTAAATTTGTATCAAAATTTTTATTGGGTCATTTTAGCAAGTGATGTGACCCAACTGGGGCTTGGGTACGTTACAGAGTGGTATCAGAGCTACTGGTTCAATACTGGACCCGTATAGGCCAAGAACTAGAGAGAATTGGTGGAATTCGCTGTTGCAGATTTTGGTATGTGCAAATTTGGAGAAAAATGGAAATATTAGTGAACACCCCAATTTCGTGAGAAAAATATGAGTTTAAATGACTCATGAGGGTCTAAGAGAGATTCAATGGAGTAAATATGCAGGTTGCAGAGCAGAATTCGACCTAGAATGGTAAAATTTCACATTTTAATAACTATTGTAGAGTTGTAAGAAGTTTAATGAATCAACGATGGAGATCGCATTTGATTGCGATATCAACGACCAAGATTCTCTTAAATAAATTTAAAAATTAATAAGGTTTCAATCGATTGAAAGGTTGAGTATATTATCGATTGAGACTTGTTTTCGATGGTTGGGAAAATGAGAAGATTGTCGGTCCAGATTCAGCGGAGAATTGGACCAAAATTTCTAACTGTTGAAGTTTTCCAATAGAATCCATCGATGACCATTGGTCAAATAAACGAATTTGACGAAGAGTTGGGTTCAACCAAAAGAAGTCTCCAATCACCGATGATCGATGGTCAGGGATTGAAATATTTTGGAAAAAGTTTCACACATCCAAAGAAATCTCCGATGACTAATGGATGATGATTGAGCATCGGTAGAGTTGGGATAATATTGATAGATAGATGAACGATATCATTTTGAATAAGTAGATCGATGGTTTGAATTCATCAGGAGTTTAGTTGAAAATTTTCTAAGTGTTGAAGTTCTCCAACAAAATTCATCTATGGTTGACGGTCAAGTATCAACAAAAATCAGTGAAGTTTCATGTGTCCAAAGGGTATTTCTAATCACCGATGGTCAATGATCTGGGATTGATTGAATTCGGTGAGAGTTTCATTCAATTGAGAGAAATCTTAGATTGTCGATGGATGATGATCGAGAATCAAAAGATTTAACGAAGTCTTTCAAGTCTTCCAAGAGAAGTGGCCAATCATCGATGAAGGAAAATAGAATGATGATGTCATCATCCATGTATCATGCGACATCTACATCTATGTTTCATGCCATTTCAACCAAGTTGATACCTCAGGATGATGTGTCATTCCATGTCATCATCTATGTTTCATGCCACATCCGCATAGTTTCCATGTTAGATAAGGGTTGGTTGATGGTCGGGGTTTAATGAAATTGTAACTAAGTTTATTTTCAAAGGAATTCATTGATGGTTGATGGTTGATGGTTGAGGATCGATGAGATTCATGGGAAAAATTTGTTTGCGAAGAGAAATGGATGATGGTTGATGATCAAGCATCAAGTGGATCGATGGTCAAGCTTCGTTTTCAAAAAGGAATCGTCGATCACTGATCGACGATGGAGGGAAGATCAATGGTATATATTTTTCCCAATTTGAGATCAACGACTTATATTTAAAAAGATGTTACAATAGTAAAATAGTCAAATTTTAAATAATTTTTCATATTTTTGAAGGTCACGAACTTGCGGGGAAAATGTAAGGCCCTAAATGATGTTTTTTGCAATCAATATCTAGGAAAGTAGAGTGTACCTTTGCAAATAAAATAAAATAACTTGGAGATAGCTATCCAACGGGCTATTCCGGGTGCAAAACGAAGCTCGTATGAGAAAGTTAGAGCTGTAACAGTGGAGGGAACATTTGTGGACAAACTTTACTTCCAAAGGGTATAAATCCTTGCTCAGAAGCTTGTTTGAGGCATAGGAGCAGTCTATGGAAATCTTATGAACCATAGAAGACATCCAAGGAGTCAGTTTTGGGTTATGGGCACCTGAAAATGTGTAGGAAGAGAAAGAAGGCACATGTAACATATAAAGGATAAATTGGGAAAAACAATCAAAACTTATTCGGACCATAACTTTCAACTCAGATCTTAGATTTGAGCAAACAAATAGTAGACATAAGGGTATTGAGGAGGAGAAGACATGTTTTCACCTAGAATTTTGAATCGAGTGCACACATTTCTTAGAAAGTAATAAAAGAGATTTATGATGTAGTAAAAGAGGGGAAATTGCAACTTATAAATGTTGTAACTTTTCACTCAAAAGTTAGAATGAAGCATTGGTACATCCGTTGGAGAGTTTTTTGAAGGATGATATACTTAGGACATCATATTTTGATTTTGTGCATTGTATTCTTCATAAATTGATGTGAATAATAACCTATAATATAATTAATAAAATTTTTGCAATATGCTTAATTCTAATAGCACTTATTGCATGCAAATTCTTGTAGAATTAGAGATACAAAAAAGTAGACTTTAGTTGCTATATGAGAAGTATAGATGTGGAGGATGCTCAAGGGTGTTACAACCATGAATAAGAAATTATAGGTATGCATGATAAAATGGGTAATGATGAGACAGAGTCTAATGGAAGAAGAGACATGTAGGATCTTGTAACTATGAGAATCCTACAAAGAGAAGTGCAGAGATATATAGTTGATAATGAAAGGATCATGAAATCTTAGGAGGAGATACTACAAATACTAAATATGCTACAGAAGAAAGTCAACAAATATTCAAGCACAAGGAAAGAAGCTAGTACCAGGAAAGTGGAAGTGTCTAGGTCTCATGATAGGAGGATCTAGACGGTCAAGGAGTACTAGCAGGCATCAAAATCATCAGTCCCTAGGTCACTCTAATAGAAGAGAATATTCACATTCAAGGTTAGTAAGCATCCCAAGTGTGTCTCCTGTGATACACCAGAGAATGAGACATGGATTAGATGATGTGAAAGGGGAGCTAAGGAAGGTCAGGGCACCATATTTTGATGGAGAAAACAAGAAAGGTGAAGATGCAAAATCATGGTTGCTGGGAATGAGAAAATATTTCCAGTTTCATAATTACTCATCCAATGCAGAAGACATAATCACATCCTACCACCTTCAAGGAAAGACATATATGTGGTGGGATCAGGTGAAGCAGGTTAAGCACCTTGATGAGAAGATAATTTCTTGGAATCAGTTCAAGAAATACATCCAACAACAATACTTGTCAGAGAAATATTATTACAAGAAGATTCAAGGGTTCTTTGAACTCAAACTTGGGAACATGACCATGGATGAATATGAGAGAAATTTCCTAGAACTCATGGGGTATGCGAGCTTCATCTGAGATGAGAAATTTAAAATTAATAGGTTCTTGAGTGAACTTCCATCCTTCTACAAGGATAAAATTTAGTTTGATGAACCCAAGAATTTAGAAGAAGCCATAAGAAAGGCCAAGTATTTGTATGATCATAATAGAGAAAGTGCATATTTTCATAAGGCTTGGGATAACAAGAAGAAAGGAACGATGGATCAAATGAAGAAAGAATTCAAGCCACCTTTCATAAGGAATATATCTCAAGCATATAAACAAGGGAAACCATCTCAAGGTGATCATAAAATGATAGAGTACTTGGGAAAGCAGCCAAGACAACAACCCATATAGTGTTGGGGATGTGAAGGAGATATCATGTATAAAGATTGTCCTCATCGAGGAGATAAGATCAATATTTTGCATATCATCAAGAAAGAGGAGATACTAAAGGACATGGGAAAAAACATGCCAAGGAAGGTAATTTTGATTTCAAAGGAAAAAACATGCCAAGGAAGGTAATTTTGATTTCAAAGGAAAAAACATGCCAAGAGACACACAGACTATCAATCCCACATGATTGAAGTGGAAGGTAATTTTGATAATTATCCCATAGATATTTTAATTTATTCTAGAGCTAGTCATAGCTATATAGATCCAAAGATAGTTGAAATATTAAAATTGAAGAAATGTAAGCATGAAAAGTCTTGGTTAGTTCAATTAGATACTGTAAATAAGAGAAGAATTAATGAGATTGTTAAAGAATTACCTATAAACAAGAATGCAATTAACAATAAGGTAGAGTTGAACATCATACAACTTGGGTCTTATGATTGCTTGATTGGTATGGATTGGCTAGAAAATCATCGTGTTGTTTTAGATTGTTATAATAAGGTTTTCACATGTCTTTATGAGGAAGGGAATTCAAGGATAGTCCAAGGTATCCCAGGGCCTATAACTGTACAAGAGATTCATCATTGCAACTGAAAATAATTTTTAGAAAAGGGCTCCAAATATATGCAACCCATATGGAAGATCCAATGAACGATAAAGAGCCAAGTATTGAAGACTTTCCAGTCTTGAAGGAGTTTTGAGGAGCTATCAGAATTACCACCAAAGAGGGATATATATTTCTCTTTAGAATTAATGCCTGGATCTTTCCAAACATCTAAGACTACCTATAGAATGAGCACGTCAGAGCTAAAAGAGTTGCAAATGCAACTATAAGAGTTGTTAAAGAAAGTGTACATACGCCCAAGTGTTTCCCCTTGGGGTTCCCCAGTTATTTTTGTCAAGAAGAAAGATGGAATGTTTTATCACATATAGTTGCAAGGGCAGCAGGTTGTCCAAGTCCGTGGCCTGCACAAGAAAAACTATGAGAAAAATGCAACGTTTAGAGTAGTCCTTTTCGGGTTCGAAATATTGACAGGCGAATGGATTCAATTTTCAGCCGTAAGATCTGAGCAAGAGAAAGACCAGTCGTCAGATCATCAAGATTAACTCACGACCGTAAGATCTCATTGCAGATAAATCGAGGGTGGGGAGTCATTGCAGGGATCAGGATGCAAATTAAAGTATATGCTAGTTGTGAGCCCACAATCACTCTTGGTCATTGATATTTCAGCAGGGGACACATGTTAGGCAATCTTGTACTCCAGGAGAAAGAAAGCATAATTTGAGTGAGTAAAGAACTCCTGAAGGCCCGAAGCCTGAACTCCCGAAGTAAATCTCTACCGTCCAAAACAAGAGGACATGCAGCGCCAAATCTCACACTTCAGGAATTCGACACTTTGGAGAATTGCGTGAGCAGTAGGAGAAAAATCCCTGAAGCCAAACTCCTGAAGTAAATCTCGACCGTCCAAAACAAGAGGCCACGCGTCACCATATCTCACACTTTGATAATTTGTCACTTCGGAGAATTGCACGAATAAGCAGGAGAAAAAGGCTCGAAGCCTAAGATCCCAAAGTAAATCTCGGTCGCTCAAAACAAGAGGCCACGCATCACCAAATCTCACACTTCGAAAATTCGACACTTTGGAGAATTGCGTGAACAAGCAGAAAAAAAAGGCCCGAAGCCCGAACTCCTGAAGTAAATCTCAACCGTCCAAAACAAGAGGACACGCGGTGCCAGATCTCACACTTTGGGAATTCAACACTTCGGAGAATTGCGTGAGCATCAGGAGAAAAAGCCCCGAAGCCCAAACTCTCGAAGTAAATCTCGGCAATCCAAAACAAGAGGACACGTGGTACCAGATCTCACACTTCGGGAATTCGACACTTCGTAGAATTGTGCAAGCAAGAAGGAGAAGAATCCCCAAAGCCTGAACTCCCAAAGTAAATCTCAACCATCCAAAACAAGAGGACACGTGACACCAGATCTCACACTTTAGGAATTCAGCACTTTCGGAGGATTGTAAGAGCTATGCATTGAAAAGGCCCGAAGCCTGAACTCCAGAAGTAATTGTGAGTCATTAATCTTCGCAACAAGAAGCAGGTTCCATCCAAGAGTGTTGCGTGGAAAAAAAATTTGGGCTTTCCCAGATCACATATCTTGACCAGATCGATGAGCACACTTCATTGCAGGGGCACAACTTGCTTGAACGTTAAAATTATTGAGCGGTCCCGCAATCAAAACCGTGGTATAATAAAAGAGCTACGTGGCGGAAGATGGTGAATTACAGGCTCAAAAGTGGTGTGAATCCAAACTTCCTTTGATGGCCCCACAATCATGTGCTTATATAACATCAAATCCAAGAGCAGCGTGTGGCATCCCCCTAGGTGTTAAGCCTCATCCCGATCCCGATGAGAGATTAGTTAATGAAAAAGGAGTGGTGGTTGAAACCTTATCTGATTCCATAAATAGAAGGCATGGAGGATCTGGTCGTGGAGATAGAACTGTCTGTCTGAGGTACCATGATGGATGTTTTTTCCTACAAGCCCATGCCAAGCTAAGTTTGCGGTTGACAGGAGGACACATGCACAATCTGACACAAGAAGGCGTAGATGAAAGGCTTTGAATGGATGACTAGATCATACTCCTGAACGTTGTGGACTGATCTGATATAAATAGATCAATTTAGATTTTGTAATATTAGGGGGGGGTGTTCTTTCAGAGGCTGGAGAGCCGAGAGAGTTTTTAGGAGAAGGGATTTGTATTTCAGTTTGTAAGCCTGAGGGATTGGATTGTAAATATATGTTATTGAATATTCCTTTGAATCATTTTTATTAGATTGTTTTCTTAGTTTACATGTTATTTCTGTTTTCCTTCTTGTCTAAATGTAATCTCTCTGATTTATGGATCCCTGAGGCGATGGAGGATCTGTTGTTGTCATGCCCATATTTCATGGTTCATCAGATATTTCCAGTTTTTCTTATTGTCTGAATGTAGTAGATGTGATTCATGGATTTCTGAGGCAGTGGAGGATCTKTTATTATCTTGCCCATGTTCATCGGTCATCAATCAAAACCTTTCTATTTTCCTTCTTGTCTGGATGTAATCTCTCTGATTTATGGATCCCTGAGGCGATGGAGGATCTGTTGTTGTCTTGTCCATMTTTCATGGTTCGACAAACATTTTCTATTTTCTTCTTGTCCGAATGTAACATCTCTCTGACCTATGGATTCCTGAGGTGATAGAGGATCTACTATCATCTTTCCCATTTTTCATGGTTCATCACTCATACATTTTTTGTATTCTTTCTTCTCATCACCACCTAAATCCTTTTGTCTGATAGGTGGTTTAAATGCCTTCCCTATTCACTATACTTATGACTCCATAGCCTAATGATCGAGGACTGATCTACAATTACTTCTGTTATCTTTTCCTCTCTCTATAGTCTTACTGATCCACCTACTCCAACCTTTAAATCCATTTTACCCTTTGTTTTGATGGGTACTGGGCTTATCATCTTGCAGACAGAGGGTGACTCTCAGTGCTAACATTCATGGCACCACTGCCGGGGAAGAAAGTGAAGATATCTTCCCTGGGAGAACGACAACGACCATATCTGATCTTTGATGGTGAACAAAGACTAGACACATTCAAACTGCATATCATTCACCTGAAGACTCCATGATTAAAGAATCCATTGGCGACTCCATAGTTTTAAGAAGTCATATTTTCAGATGGAAGCCATTTTGTCTCAAAGGTTTTTTCCTTTTAATTTCTCTTCTGTTCCTGATTTTCCAAATGTTGTTCCTACTATGGATGAGTGGGGTGATTTTTTTCCCAGATTTAGAGAACATAGATATGACAACCCTGCAGATCATCTGGTTGAGTTTCATGAACTCATGCATCAGTGGGGAATACGTGGAGTTGCATTTACTCAATGTATTGGAGCCTCCAAGCCTTATCTTACCTTCATCATTAGGAGGAAATCTGAGGAATGTAATCAATTTGTTGTCACAGTTTCATTGTCCCTTGCTGATCAGTGACATAGTAAATACGTTTTCAGTTAGGAATTTACTTGAATGGATATGGTGGAAATTTGATTTCACCTAGCACGTTGTAAACAATCAGTTAGTATAGGATTGTACATAAATAAGCTCCTTTTGTAGCACATGTTTTTGTTTTCTTTTTGCAATTAGAATAGTGTACATGGAAGTTTGTGGTCCTCAACAAGATGTATTTGATCTCGACTCCACAAGCCAATGGCTAAGGCACTGAAACTGCGCATTCTTGGCAGCTCACAGGGAGCATGCCATCCCGTATGGAGCCAAATTTTATCTCATATAGTTGTCAAGGGAAACAGGTTGTCCAAGTCTGTGGTCTGCACATGAAAAACTATGAGCAAAATGCAGCATTCAGAGAATTCCTTTTCAGGTTTGAAATACTGATAGGTGAATGGATTCAATTTTTAGCCGTAATATCTAAGCAAGAGAAAGACTAGCTGTCAGATCTACAATATTAAGTCACGATCGTCAGATATCATCGGAGAGAAATCGATGGTGGGTAGTCATTGTAGGGATAAAGATGCAAATTAAAGTATATTCTAGTTGTGATCCTGCAATCGCTCATGGTCATTGATATTTCAGCAAGGGACACATGTCAGGCGATCTCGTACTCTGGGAGAAAGCATGCATAAGTTGAGTGAGTAAAGGACTCCCGAAGGCCTAAAGACCAAACTCACTAAGTAAATATCAGCCATCCAAAATAAGAGGAAACATGGAACCATATACCACACTTTAGGAATTTGACACTTCAGAGAATTGCGCGAGCAGCAAGAGAAAAAGGCCTGAAGCCCGAACTCCCAATGTAAATCTTGATCGTCCAAAACAAGAGGCCATGCGTCACCAGATCTCACACTTCGGGAATTCGATACTTCAGAGAATTGCACAAAAAAGCAGAAGAAAAAGGCCCGAATCCCGAACTCCCAAAGTAAATCTTGGTCGTCCAAAACAAGAGAAAACATGGTGCCATATCTCGCACTTTGAGAATTCAGCACTTCAGAGAATTGCATGAGCAGCAGGAGAAAAAATCTCGAAACCTAAACTCCCGAAGTAAATCTTGACCATCCAAAACAAGAGGACACGCGACACCATGTCTCACACTTCAGGAATTTGATACTTCGGAGAATTGCGCGAGCAAGCAGGAGAAGAAGGTTCGAAGCCCTAACTCTCAAAGTAAATCTCAGCTATCCAAAACAAGAGGACACACGATGCCAAATATCACACTTCGGGAATTTGACACTTCGGAGGACTGTAAGAGCTATGCATTGAAAAGGCCCAAAGCTCGAACTCACGAAGTAATTGTGATTCGTTGATCTTTGCAGCAGGACGCAGGGTCCATCCAAGAGTGGTGTGTGGTAAAAAAAGAAGGGCTTTCCCAGATCGCAGATTGCAACTAGATCGACGACCACGCTTCGTTGCGGGGACACAACTTTCTCTAACGTTAAAATTATTGAGAGGTCCCGCAATCGAAACCATGGTATAATAAAAGAGTTGTGTGGAAAAATATGGTGAATTGCGGGCTCAAAAGAGGTGTCAATCCAAACCGCCTTTGATGCCCCCCCAATCACATGCTTATATAGCATCAAATCCTAGAGCAATGTGTGGCATCCCCCTAGGCGTTAAGCCTCATCCTGATCCCGATGAGAGATCGATTAATGAAAAAGGAGTGGTGGTTGAAACCTTGACTCGCTCCATAAATAGAAGGCATGGAGGATCTTTCCATGGAGACATAACTATCTACCCGAGGTACCACGATGGACGTTTTTCCCTGCAAGCCCATGATGAGCTGAGTTTGCGGTTGAGAGGAGGACACATGCACATTATGACAGAAGAAGGCATAGACAAAAGGATTTGAATGGATGACCAGATCACACTCCTGGTAGTTGTGGACTGATCTGATATAAATATACCAGTTTAGATTTTGTAATATGAGGGGGGGGGGTTTCTTTTAGAGGCTGGAGAGACGAGAGAGTTTTTAGGAGCAGGGCTCCGTATTTCAGTTTGTAAGCCCGAGGGATTGGATTGTAAATATATGTTATTTAATATTCCTTTGAATCGTTTTTATCAGACCATCTTCTTAGTTTACATGCTATTTCTGTTTTCCTTCTTGTTTGAATGTAATCTCTCTGATTTATGGATCCCCGAGGTGATGGAGGATTTGTTGTTGTCATGCCCATCTTTCATGGTTCATAAAATATTTCCAGTTTTTCTTATTTTCTGAATGTAGTAGCTGTGATTCATGGATTCCTGAGGTGATGGAGGATATGTTGTTATCTTGCCCATGTTCATCATTCATCACTCAGACCCTTTATTTTTTCTTTCTTGTCTGGATGTAATCTCTCTGATTTATGGATCCTTGAGGCGATGGAGGAACTGTTGTTGTCTTTCCCATCTTTCATGGTTCAACATAAATTTTCTGTTTTCTTCTTGTCTAGATGTAGCATCTCTCTGATCTATGGATTCCTGAGGAAGTAGAGGATCTTCTATCATCTTACCCATTTTTGATGGTTCATCACTCATACATTTTCTGTATTCTTTATTCTCATCACTACCTAAATCCTTTTGTATGATAGGTTGTCTAAATGCCTTCCCTATTCACTATACTTATGACTCCATAGCCCAATGGTCGAGGACTTATTTGCAGTTACTTTTGTTATCTTTTCCTCTCTCTACAGTCTTAATGATCCACCTACTCAAACCTTTAAATCCATTTTACCCTTTGTTTTGATGGGTTCTGGGCTTATCCTCTTGCAATCAGAGGGTGACTCTCACTGCTAACATAATAATAAGGTTATGTATTGACTTCAGACAATTGAACAAGGTTACAGTCAAGAATAAATATCCTTTGCCAAGGATTGGTGATCTCTTTGATCATTTGAAAGGACAAAACATATTCTTCAATATTGAATTGAGGTCATACTATCATCAAGTGAGAATCAAAGAAGAGGATATTAGAAAAACATCCTTTCGGACAAGGTATGGAAATTATGAGTTTGTAGTGGTTCCTTTTGGGTTGACAAATGCACTCGATACATTTATGTGTCAAATGAATGGGGTGTAAAGAGATTTCCTGGAAAAAAATTTCATTGTGTTCTTGGATGATATTCTCATCTATTCTAATATAGAGGAGGAGCATGAGAAACATTTGACTATGGTGCTAAAAGTGTTGAGAGAGCACCAATTGTACGCCAAATTGAGTAAATGCACTTTTTACCAAAATAAAATCTATTATTTGGGTCACATTGTTTCATAATATGGCATAGCAGTGGATCCATAAAATATTGAAGCAATCAAGAGTTGGCCAACGCCAACAAACATTTTGAAGGATAGATCATTCATGGGTCTAGATGGTTACTACAAGAGATTGATTGCGGGATTCTCCAAGATTGCACACCCAATAACATCTTTGCAAAAGAAGGGAGTGAAATTTGAGTGGAGTGCCAAGTGTGAAGAAAATTTCCAATGTTCAAAGGACTTGCTAACCAGTGCCCCTATTTTAAAGGTTGTAGATCCAGATGAGGATTTTGTTGTGTGCACATATGCATGCAAGGAATGGCTCGATGGAGTCCTTATGCAAAATAGGCATGTAATTTGTTATGAGTCAAGAAAATTGAAGGAGCATGAAATACATTATGCTACACATGAATTAGAGTTGGCAGCCATAGTACATACCTTAAGGATGTCAAGGTATTACCTTATGGGCATACAATATGAATTAAGGATAGTCCATAGTGGTCTGAAATATTTGTTTGAACAACCACCACTAAATGATAGACAAACTATATGGCTGGAATTTATTAGTGAATATAACTTTGATATCAAGAACATAAAGGGAAAAGAGAAGAAGGTGGATGATGCACTCAATAGAATGGTGCATAAAATGCATGCTACATCCATTAGTAGGTATATGAAAAATTTAAAAGAATGAATTCTAGAGGTTGCAACAACAGATCAACATTATGTGCAAGTTAAAGAAATATTACAACATAATGATATACAGAAAAAATATAAGGATTACAAGATGGAAGAGGATGGAATCCTCTTATTTCAGAACAAGGTTTATGTTCCCAATTCTTAGGAATTGAGAAATTTAGTTTTAAAGGAGATGCATAATGTGCCATACGCTTGACATATAGGATATCAGAAAACTATTACATATGTAAGAGGCCAATATTTTTGGCATGGTATGAAGAAATATGTCACTAATTATTTAGCTAGATGCATGGAATGTCTGAAGGTAAAGGATGAGCACAGACATCCAATAGTATTGTTGCAACCATTTCCCATTCCTGAATGGAAATGGGAAGTTGTTACTATCAATTTCATTACCAAATTACCTAGGATAAAAAGATAACATGATTTCATCATGGTAATAGTGGACAAGCTTACGAAGGTTTCACATTTCATTCTGGTAAAATTAACTCATAAGGCAACCAATATTGTAGAAATTTATATGATAGAAATTGCTAGGCTACATGGAGTGACTAAGGAAATAGTGTCAGATAGAGATCCCAAGTTCACTTCAAATTTTTGGAAGGGGTTATTTAAAGGATTTGGGACCAATTTGAATTCCAGTACAACATATCACCTAGAGTTAGATGGGAAGATCGAAATGATTAATCAGATAATTGAAGATATGTTGAGAATGTATGTAATGGACAAGCCTTCTAGATGGGAGGAATATATCCATTTAGTTGAGTTTTCTTACAATAATGGGTATTAGGAATCATTGAAGATGAGCCCGTTTGAAGAATTGTATGGAGGAAAATAAAAAACACCAGTAAGTTGGGCTAACCTAGTATACTGAGTTTTGATTGGGCTATAATTGTTAAAGGAAATGTAAGAAAAAATGGTAAAGATCAGGAATAATTTGAAAGTTGCACAAGATCGACAAAAAATCTATGATGATAAAAAGAGAACACATAGAGAATTCAAAAAGGGAGATCATGTGTTTTTAAAAGTTAAATCCAAGAGAAGCTCGCTGAAATTGGGAAGTTGCACAAAATTGGTAACGAGATATTGTGGTCCTTTTGAGGTCTTAGAAAATATAGGGCTAGTTGCATACATGCTATCATTACCTAAATCCATGAGAATTCATAACGTGTTCCATGTTTCTTTATTAAAAAAATATTTACCTAATCCTAATCGTGTGATTGATTGGAATGTGATCTAGGTGGAACACAAAGGGGATTTTTGGGTTGAACCAATGCACGTCCTAGAATGGAAAATCAAAGTGCTCAATAAAAAATCCATCATCTTGGTAAAGGTTTAATGGACCTATTATGGTCTTGAAGACGCTACATGGGAGCACAAGGAATCGATGTAGGAAGCATACCCACAAAGTTTTGAAAATTTTGAAGAAAAATGAATGTACATTGGCACATAAATGAATGAAGACTCCATTTTGGAAGTTGAAGTTACTGTAGTCATAGCTATGATATTCCTATCTAACCAATGTGGGGTTGAGGGGAAAAGGGAATTGTTGGTTGGAATTTCTACGCAAGTCATTAATTTGCAGAATTATCAAGTATTTTGATATCGTAATTTTATATATGTTAATGTGTAAATTATATGGTTATGTGCACTGAGGACAATGTAGTTTGTAGGGTGGGGGAGGGGGGGGGGGGGAATGTAACATCCCCATTTAAAAACCCAATATTAGCAATGTATATTATAAATGTAGCATATGGCTGAGAACCAAATGATGTAATACACAAAAATTGTAAATTGAATATAATGAAAAAAATGTATCGTCAGCTGCAAATGGGTACGGATGGATATTTGGGGGATAAGTATCCACAATGGAGGGAAGGGGTCCAAGGGGGACCGATTTCCCATGTTTATTGAACCCAAACAATTTCTTTGTAAATTGTCAATAGCATGAAACTTCCATTATTTGTTGAGTGTTCTAGAGCCCAATCATTGAATTCATGTAAGAGGGTTGGTGTGAGAGTCACTTCCCATAGTTAATGAGAGCATTGGGGGATGAGTAAAATCAGCTTGGGGAAGAGTGAAAGTCAAGTGTTTGGTGCATGCCTATTTTGAGAAGGAATTCTAATTTGGGTGCAGACCTATTTTTGGAAAAAGATTGGTTTTGGGGAAATACCTATTTTTGGAAAGGAAGACCTAATTTTGGAGCACGCACAATAGGTGGAAAGAAAGAAACATGCAGAAAAAGAAGGAAAAATAACATGCAGGAGAAAAAGAAACGTGGTGCGTAGGAAAACCAACCTAACCATGATAGGATTAGGGTTTTTGATAAGGATTGTAATGGATATAAGCGATAAAATAGTATAAATAAGGACCTAGGAGGTCTAGGACAAAAGGAGAGATAGATATGAACAAGTGTGTGTGTGTGTGTGTGTGTGTGAGAGAGAGAGAGAGAGAGAGAGAGAGAGAGAGAGAGAGATAAGAGAAATATCATATCATAACAGAGAGAGTTGATTATCATGATTTTTTGGGTTGTTGGTTGTAATAATTTTTGTAGAAGAGTCGATTAAGGTAGTCTATGAGGGTTAGATCACAGGATGAGGAGCTTGGTGTGATCTAGTCTGCATCATAGAGGGTTCTTACCCTCATTCTTGATTGTATTATTGAAGATGTAATGCACGTAGCACAAGATTTTGCAGCAGAATAAATAAAAGAGAAGAGAAGCTAGATATTTATGGACGTAGCCCCAAGAAGGGGTGAACCACGGTAAACCTTGTGTTTTGTATGATTGTTAATTAATATTTACTTCTTGTTGATCATTAGCTTATGAATAAATGCTTTAAGTAGCTATAGAAACATGCATGCATAAGTTTAAAGATGAATAAATCATAGAAGTACTTGAATAATTCACAAGGATAATGCATAAGGAATAACACAACCCCATATCCCCACTCATTCCTAGACTGCAAACATTTGAGTATTGCAGTCACCCATAAAAGCTATCTTGAGTGATACTATGTTGTGCACCCTAGGCACAACATTTCCTTCTGGTTTACCGGGAGGGCCGATAGTTTTGAGGGTTTTGTTGGAAACCTGTTTGAGATCAGAACTTGGGTCAACCAAAGAAGAAGTAAAAGAAGCAACCAACAAATGGTTTTGTTGCCACATGGAATTGCATGAGATTGAGTGGATGGGATCCCTGGAAGAAACACGTGGAGGATGAAAGTATAGAAGGGAATGTTCAGGACATGGAATTCAACGAAGGCGAAGATTGAAAGTTGGTTGAAAACAAAGGAAATTGAGTTTTCACAGAGGGACAACATAATACCTAAGTTAACACCACGCAAATATCTCGACAAATACGTGTTTAACGACTTGCATGATGTATTTTTCTGTGATTTCCCACATTTGTTGCAGGATTGGGTATTGAGGTTAAAGGAAAACCACCCTACAAATTGAGTCAGACAAATGAAGTGGAATCTTGTGGAGATCGTGTAGTTACAACAAGTTAATAACAAATTTACATGCACAATAGATTTTTGGTTAGACAATAGTGTTGCAGATTTTATCTCCAAATTTGCAGTAGATACCGCGAAGTCCTACACCACAACAGAGAAGGATTTTCTAAAGGGACCCATAGGTAGGTACATCATATCGTTGTATACTTCAATCAATATTTTATTATATGACAACTATGTGATCACCATGGAATCAGACAACTAAACTTCCCTGTGTGCATGGGGGAAGGGGGAAAGAACTGACATGAGATTGAGATATGGAAGAGGAGATGGAGAAGAGAAAGGAGGCCATGGACCCAATCATGACGAAATAAGACCATATAAAGAAGATAATGGAAAAGGATGGAAAGACGCGCAACAAAATACCCTACCAGTATAAATGAATAACAAGAAGAGAGCCAGAGCCGATGGAGAGGGCTTGGAAAGAGAAAAAGAGGAGGTAGAGGATATTTGTGTTATGGAGAAGATTGAGGAAATCATGCATGCACCGTATGAAAGGAAAACAGGAGGTCCAAGGTCAGGAACATAAGGAAGAACTCCAATCTAGATCACCATTAGTGAGGAACCTACAACCCCATGTGCGACTAATACACCAGAAAGAACAACAACGTTTAGACAACCAAAGTTTAGTGGAAGAAAAACAACAATACATGGATCCAATCAAGGAGCATCAACTTAGGGATCTAGTTCAGGAAGTAATAGTCAATTGTCTATAGTGCGCAGAGGCAGTATTTCAACATAGTTCAAAATGACAGGACATGATCCCATGATCAAATTACCATAATTTCAGGGAGAGGCATCAAAGGACCCTGGAAAGCACTTATTAATCTGTGAGAATACCTGGGAAGAAAAGTAGATCAGAGATGAGGATAAAAAATGCATTCAATTAGATATCACACTAAGAGATTGTGCACTAGACTGGTACATGAGACCATATGTAAACAATCCATAGGGAGTACCAAAGACTATCGAAGACGTGAAAAAATTACTGGTAAACAAATTTAAGAAGCCAAGCTTAAAATAACAGTACATGAATGAAATGATTGAAATCAAGAAAAAGAGTCTATTTGGGAGATTTATCAGAGGTTCAAATGCCGGAAAGGTAAGTTGAAATATGCAATTACTGACATGAAACATATGCACTTATTTGTGAACTCAATGTTACCACACTTGAAATACCCGTTAAGACAACATAAGTTTCAAACTTAGGCAGAGGCTCTTCAGGCAGTACTGCAATTGGAAGAGAACCAATATCAATAGACAGATCCAACAATAGAGGAGTTGAAGGAGGATTTTAAGAATCTAACATTTCAACTTAACCAGAATAAGAGAAAAGAGAAAAGAGAAGTTGTTTGGTGTACACTATGTAGGACATAAGGATACCATAAGAACAAATGTCCAACTTTTGTGCAGTATATGGAAACAAGAGTACCAAACCCCTTGCCAATAGAAGGACCATGGTGTGATATTTGTAAAACACATGGGCATGATCCATATCATTTTCCAATGATGCAGAAGTATAAGACAATACCCAAAAGTTGATATTGCAATTTTTTCAAATCAATGGGTCATGATGATAAGGATTGTAGAACAATGGAACTGATGAGAGAATAAACTTCATATACTTATAGGGTGAAAGAAGAAATGATGAAAGGAAAAGCTACACCTCATTTCAGCCAGGTACCACCATACAACAATGAGCAACAAAAGTACAACAATGTGCAACCACAGTACAATAATGTGAAACCACAGTATAACCCTGCGCAGTATAACCAGGTACCCCAGTACAACAGACCACGAGGAGATCGAGGTGGATACAGAGGTGGAGGATGAGGAAAAGGAGGATTTGTATGAGGAAGAGGACCAGTAGTGTGCCACAACTTCCAAAATCCAAGAAATTATGCAAGGGATTGGCCACTTCCACGAGCGACATGTATGTACTTTCGTGCAACATATCATGACACAAAAGACTGCCCAAAACTCTTGGGAAAGATCCAAGAAAAAAGGAACTAGAAAAATAGAATGTCGAGTCAATCTCTGCAGAATCTTGGGATGATGGGAGAAACATCAATACAATCACTCGAGAAGGATCCAAGACAAGAACTGATGCAAAAAAACAAGATCCATCTCAACACCAATGGGTTAAGAAGAATACTGAGCCATAGAAGAAATTTTATGCATAGAAAGAAAAGGAGACATTTAAGGAGGCCAAATAGAAGTTTTGAAAGAATAATTTTGCGTCTACATCAGTCACGCAGCAAACTAAGAACCCACCAATATATGAGATTCCATTCTCAACAGACCATGCCAATAAAGGACAACCTCTAGAGAAAGTAGTACCATAAAGACTTTTCTCCAATCTCATGTTAAGTTATTGAATGATCCATAATGTGTGAAGATCTTACAAAATATGTTATAAATATGCAACACAGAGGTAGAAGGGAAGTTAGAGTAGAAAAAAATCAATCATTTCCATACAAGAAGAAGAACAAGTAGAGAAATCAGACTAAATGC
Source organism: Picea engelmannii (assembly GCA_009831015.1). Classification (NCBI taxonomy): domain Eukaryota; kingdom Viridiplantae; phylum Streptophyta; class Pinopsida; order Pinales; family Pinaceae; genus Picea; species Picea engelmannii. The sequence continues at coordinate 597,044 of ML780985.1, read as the reverse complement.
TAATATTGGGGATTTCAACATGGGAGATATTATACTGGACTTAGGTTATGAAGTAAATGTCTTACCTAAGAAGACATGGAAGTGTATGGGAGAACCCACACTAGGCTATTCACCTATCCAATTGAAAATAGAAAATCAACACAGAGTGTGACCAATAGGAAGGCTTAAAGGTGTGATAGTAGATTTGGATCGAGTGTGCACTATGACAGATTTTGAGGTAATAGAGATAGTAGATGGAACAACACCTTACAAAATATTTATTGGATTGGATTGGGCATTTGATAACTAGGATATAATCAACCTGAAGACAAGAAAAATGATTGTTGAGTCAGGCGAATACAGAGTCATTGAACCATTGGATCCTTCAAAAGGAGAAAGGTTTGTAGAGGCCACTTTTTTGGATTTGGAAGAAATAAACTAGTTGTACAAAACCACCACGTGAGAAGAGGATTATGTTAACCCAACTGCAGATGGGGTACTCAGCTGGAGAAGCATTACATCATGTGATTTCGACTCAGACACATGTTTGGATAATTGGCAAGAACGATTACATGAAATTTCCACAAGGAGGTGCGCAAGAATCGACTGCGCAGTAAGATAGGTTGGTACATAGATCAGAGAAACTCCTAATTTTCATGGGCTAAATGAATTAGAGGAATTATTGAAAATATATCAAGGGGAAGTGTTAGAAAATCAGAGGTTGTTATCCCTAGATATTTCACTCAATGCAACACCTGCAAGATGGTGGGGTGCGCATAAAGAAACAATTCAGGACTGGTATTAGTGTAAATGAATACTGTGCATTAGATTTGACATAGAATAGGGGAGAAATAAAATGCAGAGATATGATGGCAAAGGAACATCCGTGGAACACTTGGAGAAGTGCAGGACACAATGGAGGATGGCACCACCAGAGGAATGACCTCATCACTTTATCCATACATTGGAAGGGTGATCTGTATTTTATGAGCAGAACGAAATGAATACAGATTATTATCAAAATATGGTTAACACATAATAACATATATACAGTAAAACTGGTTTCTATTCAATAAGGAAATAAGATGAAATTGTAAAATGCAGCGGAAAACAAGCTTGCTAGAACGGTGGCAACTTATCTCTGAGAAGAGATGTGACTGCGACGCTCATTCATAAGAAGATGATTACAATGAGGCTCTCAAGGAATTTTTACAATAAATAGGAATGTCAAAATACCTAAACATCCAAAAACCTAACCCCGGGAGATGAAGCGCCAAAAGTCATGTTGGCCTCGTTTAGGTAAATTAGTACATCAACTTCCCAGGGTCGTAAATTTTGCATACGATCTCTATTTTAAGTGCATGATATCCCATTGGAAAGGTCTATCTAAGGAATACACATGATTTCTGTGGTGATCCCTACACATTTTCACTGTGGTGAACCCTACACATTTTCACTGTGGCGAGCCCTAAAAACGTTGTTTAGGCCCTCAAAACAGCCCCGAAAGTCAGGGACCCGAAAACTAGGAAAAAATTGTCGAACTAGAAAAATGCCAAAATGAGCCAGTTGGAATAGGTGGGAGGCCACCGAAATCCATATGGATCACTCCTCCCCCCTTCAGTAGAAATGATATCCATTGTGTTGAGTGCCCCCATTAGATGAGGAAATTTCTACTGAATTTGGCCCCGAGTGAGCCACTTGCGTTGGTGCAGGAGATGCCCTGCTTTGACAACTCAATAAAGCTGGATCCTTTGTTGGCAAGTTCCCTTGACCTTTTTGTCCAAAATATGATCACTGGATGCCTATTGTATGCAGTCAGGGTTGATCTATGTTGGTGTCAATTGTTCTTTTTTCTCTGAGGTGTCCAATAATGGTGGGAAATAAGGTCTAAGGAGATCCAAGTTGAACATTGGGTGCATGCCAAGGAAAGGAGGAATGTTGAGCTCAAAGGAATTATCACCCAAAACCTTGGTGATGGTGTACGACCTATAACAAAGTGGGAAAATCTTTCGATGGGTTATGGTAAGGCGTTCTTTCTTCAAATGCAACCAAAATTTGTCACCTACCTGAAACTTATGTGGCACTCGGTGTTGATCATGGATTTGCTTGTACTTGTCATTGGACTTCTGTAGGATATCCTAAACCTATTGACGAATGTGTTGGATCCGCTCAATGAACCAGGTGGCCTTTTCAGCTTCAGTTGGAGCAGGAGATGAGTCAACCGAGGTGACCGCAAGGGGTAGTGCAACATCTATGGGACCCAATGGTTGGAATCCCAACCCCACCTAAAAGGGGATGTGGCCAGTTGAGATATGAAAGGATCAATTGTAGCTATGATGAACATAGGCAAGAATCTCATCCCATGTGTGAGGGTTCTTGGAATTATACATGTGCATGATATGCACAATCATTCGATTTACGACCTCGGTTTGGCCATCTGTCTGGGGGTGGAAGGCCGTGGATTTGTTGAGCTTGTTGTCTAATAGTGAGCAGAGGCTCGACCATAATTTGCTGAGAAATCGATTGTCCCGATATGAGACAATGGTTTATGGGATTCCAAAATGTACCTAGACTCATTCAAAGAAGATCTTGGTAGTGGCCTCTACTGTGATGCTCTTCTTGCAGGCAACCGTAATTGCCATATTAGAAAAGAGATTAACAACCATAAAAACACAGTCATTTCCTCGCTTGGTGGACGAGAGGCCCGACATGTAGTACATGGAGAGGGATTCCCATGGCCTGTCAGGAGAAGGAAGAGGGGTGTACAAGCCCTATTTCTTAGTGGTCGATTTGGCAATAGCATAGGTAGTGCAGGACCTGATATACTTTCTTATCTCCTGTCGAAGTTTCATCTAGTATAAATGTTTCTGCAACATTTCCATTGTCTTTTCCACATCGAAGTGTCCTTCCACTTGACTGTAGTGGGATTCCCATATCAACTTCGCTTGCTCACTTGATGGAACGCAGATATGGCCTAGACGACACATCAACCCATCTTGAAGATGGAAATTAATGACAACTGTGTTTGTGCCCAACATTAGGTAGGTGGTGGAAAAGTATGGGTCTGTCTAATAGACTTGGGGCCATCCAGAGGTCTCATGTCCGCAAGAGTCTAGCACCGTGGTGAGTTCTGTGATTGGTGGTCTGCTGAGGCAATCAATGACGCGATTGGTTCTTCCTATTTTGTACTTGATGTTGAGGTGGAATTGCTGCAAGTATGTGGACCACTTCTGATGGTGGTCATTCTGCAATTTTCCTTGTGCTTGCATGAACTGCAGTGGATTATGATCAATGTGGATGACTTTCTCCTTCCCAAGAATGTAATTTCTCCATTGGCGACAGACTTTCCCAATGGAGTACATTTATTTGTTGTAAGTAGGGTACTTATGAACAACATCTAATAGTTTCTCACTATGATAGGCCATGGGGTGTATGTGCTGAGTGAGAATGACGCCCACAACATAGTTTGAAGCATCTGTCTCGATTTCAAAGGGTTGTTGCAGGTCTGGTAGTGAAAGTGCTAGGGATGAGCACAAGCGCTACCTCAAATCATCGAATTCTTTTTGTTGGGACTGGACCCACACAAATTTCTCCTTACCACCACCCCTGGTTACTTGGATGAGGTCCCATGCAATATGGGAGAATCCCAACATGAACCTGTGGTAGAAATTGGAAAGGCCCAAGAAGCTCCAAAGCTCAGTGAGTGTGGTTGGGTCTGGCTAGTCATGAATGAATTTGATCTTGGTTGGATCCACATGTACATCATGCTAATCAATGAGTTATCCCAGGTAATGGACCCTTTCCATGCTGAAGGAGCATTTTTCCAAGTTGGTGTATAACTTGTGCTACGACAGGGTGTGAAGAACCTGCTGAATATGATGCAAGTGTTCTTTCCAAGTCTTGTTGTAAATGAGAATGTCATCCATATACACCACTACAAAAGTATTGGTGAATGGTTGCAGGATATCATCCATCATCCTCATGAAAGTGGTTGGACCATTTGTCAAGCCAAAGGGCATGACCAACCATTCGAGAAGACCTTCCTTTGACTTGAAGGCGGTCTTCCATACATCTATCTGTTCTATCGGGACCTGGTGGTAGCCAGAATTCAGATCAATCTTACTGAATTATTTGTCCCTCGTGATTTGATCAAGGAGGTCATCGATTCGGGGAACCATGTATCGATTTTTTACTGTGATTTTATTCAGGGCCCGATAATCAATGCAGAGTTGATAGGTTCCATCTTTCTTCTGTACCAACATGATTGGGATCCCACAAGGTGATGATATATGATGGATGTGCCCCTTGTGGATAATTTATTGGATCTATCGCTTGATATCCTCATTCTCTAACAGAGAGTGGCGATAGAATGGCCCATTGGGCAACAGTGTGCTGGGGGTTAGATCGATGGGGTGCTTGACCTGACAGTGCAGAGGTACCCTGGTAGGTGGGGAGAGGATATCCGAGTATGCTTCCATGACCTTATCCACTTTATTTTGTTGTGTGGAGAGGTTGGCCGCGAAGACCTTGGATGTGGCTACGATCTTTCTCTCATTTTGAGAGAGAATCACGAAGAAGATAAACTTCCCCATATGAGAGATAACCTTCCTACATTGCTTGGAAGATATCAAGGAAATACCACTAGGTGGGATTGCCTCTGATATCCTGTACAATTTCTTGTTTAGAGTAATAATAACACTGTGAGGCCTAGACTCATATACAACATGGAGTTTCCATAAATATGGTTGGACCAAAATAACATTACAAACTTTGAGAGGGGAAACATCACACAATACCTCGTCTTTGAAGGAATTGATGTTGTATGACATGAGACATTGTTGGATGACACAGATGTCGCTTCCTTGGCGGAGCCATATGATGGTGTAGGGCTATGGGTGCATAATTTTTGGTAGGGTGTGTCACTTGAAAACCTCTGTTGAGATGAGGTTCTTCTGGATACCATTATCAATGATGAAGTGCATTAGGGTGCCCTTCACCCACATCTGTGAATGAAAAAGGCGCTTTCCTTCTTTCTGCTCGTCTGGTTCATCAGGATGGTGCTTGGTGGTAGAAACGATAGCACTAGGTCCTGCATCAATGATCCATCTCCCTCTTTCTTTTTTTGACTCAGAGTCAGAACCTGCCTCTGATTCATAGGCTTTCACCTCATCCACCAGTGTTTGCTTTGAGTGGAAATCAACAGTGTTATGCTAGGGGATCTTATGGAAGTCACACCACTTCTCGATATATTTCTTTGTCTTTCTGGTGTCCTTATTTTCTTGCGGCTTGGACTGGTTGTCCTGAGGCAGTTCATCTTTGATATGTCCTATTTCTACAGGTTGGGGCTGCCCTTTCCTGGATTTTTCTGTGAGGGGTTCCTAGGCCCAAATTTTTGCATCTTTTGTTTGAGCTTCTGCTCGATTTTGACGGCATATTGGTAGGTCGCGCCCATGGATGAGATGTCCATAAACTTCATTTTGGCTTGGATGTATCTATGTAGTCTTCCGTGATACTTAATCACTAGATGTCTCTTAGAATCTTTGGTACCTAGCTTGGTGTGCAAGGTATGGAAGATGTTTGTGAACTCCGGCACTGCTTGGTCTCTTTCATGTCGTAGTGTGGTCCATTTTGTATATAGGTCGTCATAACTTCCAACAGGGCAATATTGTTCCTTAATAACATCCTTGCATGACTCCTAGGTGACTGCGACTGTAAATAATGAGGATTACTCTATTTCATTTTTCTCATAGAAAGTTTCCCACCAATCTTTTACACGGGGGACGACTTTGAGGAGTGCAAAAGTAATCTTTTCTCTATTCGAGAAGTTATGGATAGAGAAATACCCTTCTAGATGATTCAACCATTTTTTACAACATCTGCGTCTATCTGAAATTCAAATATAGGAATATCTAAGTTGATTTGTACCTTGAAGGGGGCGACACGTCTGTTTGAGGAAGATGCGTGTCCTGTTGGTAGCTGCCAAAGGATTTGCACAAAACTATCCATCATCTCGTTCCTATGTTGTGTGAGGGATTCCTCGAGCAACATTTTGAAGGGATCTCCTGTCCTTCTGTATTTCTTTTCTCCCGCCATGAGAGGTCGCTTGGGCGTGCGAGAGATTTTGTCCTCAAGAGAAACAAGCTCAAGACCCAATTCTTTGTACCCTGACCTCGTTGGGGACATGCATTAAGAACGAAAAGGAGAAGACCACTCTGATACCATTGATCCAAATTTTATGAGAAGAACAAAATTAATACAGATTATTATCAAAATATGCTTAACAAAGAATAACAGATATATAGTAAAAATGGTTTCTATTCAATAAGGAAATAATATGAAACTGTAAAATGCAATAGAAAATAAGCTTGCTAGAATGGTGGCGGCTTGTCTCTGAGAAGAGATGTCACTGTGGCACTCATTCTTAAGAAGATGATTACAATGAGGCTCTCAAGGCCTTTTTACAATAAACAGGAATGTCAAAAGGCCTAGACATCAAAAACCCTAACCCTAGGAGATGAAGCGCCAAAAGTCATGTGGGCCCCGTTTGGGTCAGTTAGTACATCAACTTCCCGAGGTCATAACTTTTGCATACGATCTCTATTGGAATAAGTGGGAGGCCATCAAAATCCATTTGTATCAAAGGGATCCCAGGTAAGTGGTACATAGACCAGGAGATGTGCAAAGGCACTACATAATGGATAGGATTACAATAGAATTTCGTAGTAACCTTCTCATTTGAACATGAGAACCCCAACATTGATTCAGCATTGAAGCTGATATGGGGAGTGATATTTGATGATGAACCATTGGATGAAATCATGACAGAATATCAACAACAGAATGGATAGACAGTTAAATACTTACTCTCATGCTATCATGTCGAAGAGGAAGCACCAGATGAAGATGACCTACGCAACATCCATATTACATAAATTGAAAGAGAGAGAGAGGTTGAAGGTCCACCTATGGAGTTAGAAGTATTTGATGCACCAATCAAATTTAAGAAAGTCAACATTGGGATGAATGAAAATCCTAAAATGGAAAGTATTGGAGACTATTGGGATGAGAAAACATTAGAAATAATAACATAGTTACTACGCGAATACAATGACTTGTTTCCAACAAACTTTACAAAGATTGTAATACCCCAAGGCTGAGCCCTTGTGAAATGTAATGTTGTAGGCTGGTGAGCCAATTAATTATAAGTTGGTAAGGTAATTTGTTTATTAGGCCAGAGAGCCTAGATGCTAAGGCTAATGGGCCTTATTTTGTATATGTAATTATGCAGATTATTAATAAAATACATCACTACGTGTAGACCGACCATGAAGAAAGCATTATGGGGGACTAAGCTCCACTGGGTAGGGAAAGGTATGAGGTTGAGAGGCTAGGAAAGAGGGGATAATATTGAGGGATTAACCCAAGGGATTATTATAATGTATTCCTAAAAAATACTAAAGTTGGGAAATAAACCTAGTTATCCTAAGTTCCTTTGGGGAGAGGAACAAACTCCAAGTGGAGAGGAACGTGCTCCTGGAGAGCCAAGTGTCACCCAGGAAGCATGAAGATTTATGTGGGAATTTCCACCATTGTTGGGGGTTCACGAACCATTATGGCCACCTTCCAGAGGAGTTCCCTCTCACCATTCCGACTCTCTCATGATTCTGCATGCTGACCATTCTCACCATTTTTATTTCTCGCTCTTAGCATTCTGAATAGGCTGGACATTTTAGTTTTTCCCATGAGTTCATCCTGAGGATTCTGGCCATCCCTTGGGCAGTTCACGCATGCACTGAAAATGCACGTAGATAGATCCTTTTACGCCATTGTGAACCTCTGTAATTTGTTGAGTCGTCCCCTTACATTACCCGATTTTGGTTGTTGTAGTTTGAAGAGGTGGGTTGTCAGGCCCGTGGTTGAAGAAGAAGGTTTTTAGGCTTGTGAGAAACTCTCTCTAGGTGAGAGAGTTTGTTGGGGAAGTGATTTCTCCTGGAGGGAGTCAGACAACAGCTACAGATCTTTGATAATTCCTGATCTGGCCTGTTGTTGAAGCCCTGGAAGGGAAGTGGAGCAGCCGACGGACTGTGGAAAAGTGAAGGTGCATATTCCCGGGGTGGAACAGGCATGTGGGGAATGAGAGTCTGTGAGAAGTGGGCGTAAGTAGGTTCCTTGGAGAGAATCCTTCTAGTTCTACTATGCAGTTTCCCATAGCCTCAGCTTAGTCTAGGATTCCTTTTCCCTGGGTGGAGTTTAGTCACAACTCATCGGTGACTCACTACTGATAGATTGGAGCAATGTGGTCTAAGGTTGGGAGGTTTGTGGAAGGTATGCATGCAGTCGGTGGTATTCTCATAAAAATATAAGTATCAATTCTATGTTAATTGTACATTGTGTATCTTTTACATGTGTTATAATGTTATTAGAATTGTTTGTGTTTATTGCATATATGTATTACTGTTGTTTCCGAATGAATATGTGTATGAACAGAATGTTATGTCTATTTAAAATTTCATCATATATCTATCTATCTATCTATCTATCTATCTCTCTCTCTCTCTCTCTCTCTCTCTATATATATATATATATATATATATGTATGTATATATGTATATTAGAGCATCGATAGTTTCAAGTAGCATGACTGGCCTCGGTAGCTAGGGATGTTACAAAATTGTATCAAAGAAGAGAATTAAAATTACAACCATTAGGTAGCATTTCCCAACAAAGGTTTGATGGTCAGGGATGTTACAAAATGGTATCAGAGTAGAGAATTAAAAGATACAATCGTTAGGTAGCATTTCCTGGTAGAGGTTTGATGGTCGGGGACGTTACAAAATGGTATCAGAGCCATGGTTTCGACACTGAGCCTAGATGGGACGTGTTAGTGGTTAGAGAAACAAATGTTTCCGAGTGAATTGTTGTCGAGAGGGACAAATTATGAACCTTAGAGAATCCCTAGGTCCAAGAGAATACCTGGGACTGTGTTCAGAAGCTCAGGAGGTATAACGAATTATGGAATGGAAACAAAGAAAGAAGTCACAACCACCATTGTGTTGGGCCATGAGGTTTGAAATTGGGTCATGGGATCTGTTTGGGAGAAGGAGGATCCTTCACAAACGTCAGATCTAGAGAAAGGTGCAGGAGGATTAACCCCTAAGTACTTCGGACTTCGCGACTCCAATGAAGTTTATGTGTGATAGAGCAGAAGGGGTTGAAGACTGAAATTTCGAAGTTCCAGAGAGGATATAAAACATAGATCTGGGGAGAAATTCTTGACTATTGGATCAGCCGAAGAAAAAAAAAACCATTAGATTAAGCCAAGAGAAAGAGGTAAGGCGCAATGGTGAAAAAAAAATAGATCTCAACTGTCATATTTGCACGCAAGTGATTGTGATCCATAGATCTCACAAAAGTTCAGTAGTTCGACATTTAGGAGAAAAAAAGTATGCTAAGGTAAAACCTTACAAAGTCGGAAGTCTTGAAGTTCGTAGTTAATCCATTCTATTCATCGAAAGAGACATGAGTCAGCAGATTGACTAGTTCGGGAATTCAACGTTCGAGAGAAACGAGGTGTGCTAAGGTGAATTCTCCCGAAGTCTCGAAGTGACATGGCATGATGATATCACCTAGGGTGACGTGGACTTCCTTATTCCTACCACATGTCAATCAAAATGGAACTTTGACGACCTTGTTGGACCAAAAGAAATCCGACACTTGGGGCCACGTGCCACCACCTTAATTGTTGATAGTTGTATCATGTGGACCCTAGAAGGTAAAGTAGTTAGAAAGTTTGGAGTTTGGGATATTTGAGGAATGCAAGTGTAAAATATCTGAAGCCTGAAGTCCCTAAGTGACGTGACCTGATGACGTCACCAAGGATGACGTGGACACATGGGATGTATGATATGTGTCAGTGAGTTAAGGACCTTTGGAAGTTAGAAATGCCAGTCAGAATGTGACAGGTGTCACTCGTTGTATTGGACCATGTGTCCACTTATAGTATTCCCCCATGTGGCACTCTTGTTGAGGGTGGTTAGTGGGGCCCCTGATAGTCGCAGGGGACGTGTGGCACTAGATCCTGCATTTTGGAGGAAGCTAATGCAAGTGGGTGGAGAAAGAAATTCCGAAGGCCAGAGAGCTGAAGTTCATCGGTTTCATCCATTAGCAAGGACATGTGTCATCATATCCTTCATTTCAGAGGATAGCCACTTTGGAGAAAAGTGGGGTTGCGTGGGTTGAGAACTCTCGAATACCGAAGAACTGGGGTTCATCCTGACTATTGACAGTCATGGGCACGTTCCATAAGATCTGACACTTTGGAAAGTTGTTACTCCAGAGTTTTGTGTCATTGAAGGCTTTGGAAACCCTGAAGCACGAAGTCCTGAAGCTAATTGTGGTCGTTGATCTGGGTAGAGAGAGGGGACCATTGAATCCTCTCATGTCAATTGCTAACTTCGTGAGTTCGAAGTTTGAGAGATTGGAATTATGGTGAGTTGGAAACACCCGAAGCCCGAAACTCTGAAGCACAGAGTAAGCGCCTGTTTTCTTAGCACTTGGTCACAACTATGGTCACATATAAATTAAGGGCTGAAGAAAAGGAGCTAGTGCCCAAAAATAAATTGTAGAACATGATAGGGATCGAAGATTGAGCCGCGGGGATTCTTAATCGACACAGACCCACCAAATATAGAGTCTGCTATTCTTTTGATTGAATCATATTTTTTAAGTTATTCTGGAGAATTATTAAGTTTAATAGCCTGACAAAAATGCGGTTGACTGCACATTTTGTAGCATTACCAATTGTCATAACCGAACAAAATTATTACCTAGTGAAGAGAAATGGAGGAAGCATAGGATGCTTATAGTCTAGAGGATGAAGTTAGAGGAATGGATGTCCATTTGGGTGTTGAAGGAACAAACTCCAATGGGCATGGAGAAGAAATAGATAAAGAAGTGAGCATAATGAACATCATTAAAAATTTGCAGAAAGATGTCCAAATTCACCAGGAAAATAATGAAAGACTTAAGAGAGCCAAGGAGAAACAGGAAGACTTCAATATGAATTTAATGAGGATCCTAGAAATAATTGAAAAGAAGTTGTCTTCAGCAAATTAGGAAGTCACGGTACCCCTGAGAAGAAAGGAACATCAAGGAGTGGTAGAAGACATCACCATCACTCCCGAAAGCATTCCCATAGGAGAGAACACAGTAGCTCAAGTCCATCCCCTGTAAGGAAACATAGGAGGTCTGGGGTGGATGAGTTGAAAGGATAAATGAATAAGATCCAACCTCTTGCTTTTGATGGAGAGCATAAGAAGGATGAAGATGCTGAGACATGGCTGCTAGGCATGAGGAAGTACTTCCAATTGCATAACTATTATTCTCATGTAGAGGGAAGCATTTACATCTACCAACTTAAAGGAAAGGAATCCATGTGGTGGGATCAACTGGTGCAAGTAAAACGCCCCAGGGAGAAAAATGTGACTTAGAAGGAATTGAAGATGCATTTTGAGAAGAAATACATGACCAAGAGGTATTATGACAAAAAGATGAAAGAGTTCATTGAACTTAAACTAGGAAACATGGCTATTGATGAATATGAAAGGAGATTCTTATATTTGTTGAGGTATGTCTCCTTCATCAAGGATTAGACATTGATGATTCAGAGGTAACTGAGTGGGATTCCATCTTTCATCAGTGATAAAATCCAATATGATGATCCCAAGACTTTGGAAGAAACTATAAGGAGAGAAAAATGCTTATACGATCATCAAAAAGGAAAGCCTACTTTCCAGAAGGATTGGGAGGACAAGAAGAAGTTCAAGAATGAACAAAGGAAGAAGGGAAGCAAGCCTCCATTTTTTAGAAATAGTCCTCAAGGATAGACATATTTTAGAGAGCATATAATGGCCGAGGTAGGTGGGCAAAGGTCAAGGTAGGCACCCATTCAATGTTGGGGTTGTAAGGGAGACCACATGTATAGAGATTGTCCTCACAAAAATGACAAGGTGAGAGATGTCCAAAATGTTTAACAAGAAAAAATAGTGGAGGACATGGGCATAAGTGTACCAAGGATCTATGCATCCCTGGACAAAAAGCAAGCTTATTTTCAATCACACATGATTGAAGTCGAAGGTATGATCAATAACCATTACTATTTTAATTGATTCAGGGGATAGTCATAGCTATATATACCCTAAGGTAGTGGAAATATTTCAATTACCAAGAAGTAAGCATGGGAAATATTGGTTGGTATAGCTGGCTACATGAGCCAAGAGAAAGGTTGTTGAATCGGTTAAATCATGCCCAATGGGCATGAATGGAATGAGTACCAAGGCAGATTTGAACATCTTGCCTTTGGGATCATATGATTTCTTAATTGGTATGGATTGGTTGGACCAACACCATACCATATTAGACTTCCATAAAAAGGCATTCACTTGCTTGGATGAGGAAGGATATCAGAGAACATTCCAAGGAATTCCTAGGGAATTTACTATCCGAGAAATCTCAGCAATGCAACTAAAGAAGTGTTACAAGAAAGGCTGTCAAATATTTACAACCCATATGGAGGAAGCATATAAAGATAAGGTGTCAAATATGGAAGATCATGCAGTCTTGAAATATTTTGAATATATGTTCAAGGAGATACCAGGACTACCCCAAATAGAGATATTGATTTCTCTATAAATTTAATGCTTAGAGAAGCTCCAGTATCAAAGAATCCTTACAGAATGCGTACACCAAAGATGAAGGAGATGAAAATGCAACTTGAAGAGCTTATGAAGAAGGGGAATATATGCCCAAGTGTGTCACCTTGCAGTTCCCTAGTCTTGTTCGTGAAGAATAAAGATGGGACCTTGAGACTATGCATCGACTTCAGGTAGCTAAATAAAGTGACTATAAAGAACAAGTATCCTTTGCCAAGGATCGATGATCTCTTTGATTAGTTGAAGGATGCAAGGATATTCTCAAAGGTTGATCTCAGGTCAAGATATCATCAAGTAAGGATCAAAGATGAAGAAATCAGCAAGACCGCCTTTAGGACAAGGTATGGTCATTATGAGTTCACAATGGTGCCATTTGGGTTATCAAATACATCAACTGTTTTTATGTGCTTAATGAATGGTTTTTTCTGGGAACATTTAGACAAGTTTGTCATCATATTTATGGATGAAATCCTTTTATATTCAAAGTCAGAAGAAGAGCATGAGCATAATTTAAGGATGGTGTTGCAAGTGTTAAGAGAGCATCAATTGTATGCCAAATTGAGCAAGTGCTCATTTTATCAAAATAAAATTCACTGTTTGGGGCATATCATATCTGAAGAAGGGATAGAAGTGGACCTTGAAAATATTGAGGCCATTAAAGGGTGGAAAACACCTAAAAATGTGACAGAAGTCAGATCCTTCATGGGTCTAACTGGCTACTACAGAAGGTTCATTGCAGGGTTTTCAAGAATAGCTCACCCAATCACTTCCTTGCAAAGAAAAGGGGTAAAGTTTCAATGGACAAAAGAATGTGAAAAGAGCTTCCAACAAATGAAGCAGCTGTTAACCAGTGCTCCAATTCTGAAGATTGCAGATCCAGATGAAGATTTTTTGGTTTGCATAGATGCATGCAAAGAAGGACTTGGTGGAGTCCTTAGTTAGAACGAATTTGTGATATGTTTTGAGTCCAGAAAATTGAAAGAGCATGAAAGACTCTATGCCACTCATGATTTGGAGCATGGATGATTTTAGGGGCTAAATTTCGGTCATGGGCTAATTTTCCATGGTTTTTCCCAAAAACAGATTCTCTATTCTAAAAATGATTTGCCCAAATTCTATAGGATAAAATTATTTTACCTCAAAAATCGCCAAAAGTTTATACAAACTATAAAAAATCCTTAGAAATTTGAATATTTTTACAAAAATATCGCCAAAAATTTATAATTGTATATGAAGGATTAGTAATATTCGCCAAGGTTTCTACATTTTAAAATTAATTTCCATCCTTAAAATCATCCTTGATTTGGAGTTGGAAGCCATAGTGCATGCTTTGAAGAAGTGGAGGAACTACCTCATGGGAAAGAGGTTTGAGTTGAGGACAGACCATAATGGTATGAAGTATTGATTTGATCAACCAACTTTGAATGATAGGCAGAGTAGATGGTTGGAATTCCTCTGTGAGTATGACTTTGATATTAAGAACATCACAGGAAAGGAGAAGAAAGTGATTGATGCACTTAGCAAGAGAGTGCATGAACTGCATGCTACAACCATTAGAATGTATCAGATGGATCTTAAAGGTATAATTTATGAGGTTGCAAAAATTGATTTGTAGTACATGGAATTGGTAACAAAATTGCAGTAAGGTAAAATGCAGCAGAAAGATGAAAATTAAGAATTGGGAATTGATGGAATTCTCTTATACAGAAATATAGTTTATGTACCCAATTCTCCTGAATTGAGGAGTGCTATTTTAAAATAAATGCACAATGTACCCTATGCGGGACACCCGGGATATCAGAAAATAGTTTCAGCAGTCAAGAGCCAATATTATTGGCCAGGCATGAAGAGAGAGATTGTTGAATACATAGCTAAATGCTTGGAGTGTCAAAGGGTCAAGGTTGAGCATAGACACCCAGCTGGATTGTTGAAGCCATTACCCATTCCTCAGTGGAAGTGGTGATAATGGATTTCATGACAGGATTTCCTAGAACAAGAAAGCAACATGATGTAATCATGGTGGTGGTGGACACGCTTACTAAAGCTTCCCATTTCATTCTAATGAAGGTTACTCACAAGGAAACCAATGTTGTTGATATTTATATGAGGGAAGTAGCATGCTTGCACGGCATACCCAAGACAATTGTGTTTGACAGAGACCCAAAGTTTACCTCAAAGTTTTGGAAGGGGTTATTCAAAGGGTTCAGAACAAATATGAACTTCAACACAACCTATCATCCTGAGTCTGAAGGGAAAACATAAAGGATGAACCGAGTGATAGAGGATATGCTAATGATGTATGTGATGGAAAAACCATCTAAATGGGAATATTATCTACACTTGGTAGAATTTTCCTACAACAATGGGTATCAAGCATCACTGAAGATGAGCCTGTTTGAGGTACTTTATGGTAGAAAGTGAAACAGCCCAGTAAACTGGGACAACCCAGCTGATAGAGAAATAATTGGGCCAGAGTTTCTCAAGGAAATGGAAGAGAAAACGTTGAAGATTAAATAGAATTTGAAGGCTTCCCAAGATCAAAAACTATGCTGACAAGATAATAGCTCACATGGAATTTAAAGTGGGTGATCATGTTTTATTGAAGGTGAAAGCCAACATAAGTTCCCAGAAGTTGGGAAACTGTTCCAAGTTGGCATCCATATATTGTGGGTTGTTTGAAATCCTATAAAGGATTGGTCTAGTAGCTTATATGATTGTATTTCCTGCATCTATGTCTATACATAATGTATTTCATGTGTCATTTCTTAAGAAATATATACCTGATGCAAATCATGTTATTGATTGGAATGTGATTCAGGTGGAGCAAGAAAGTGCTTTTCAAGTGCATCTGGTATGCATTCTGGACCGGAAAATCAAACAGCTCTAGAATCAAGCCATAGGTATTTTAAAGGTCCAATGGACCTGGTACGGTCTTGAGGACACAACATGGGAGCATGAAGATGCTATGTGAGATGAATAACCACATATTTTTTAAAATCTTGCTAATGTTATGTAAATGAGTTGCACTGAGGACAGTGCAAAAATAAGGGGAGGGGATCATAATACCTCAAGGTTGATGCCTTGTGAAATGTAATGATGTTTGTAGGCTGGTGATACAAGTAATTATAAGTTGTTATGCTTATGTGTTTATTAGGCCAGAGAGCCTATAAGCTAAGGCCAGTGGGCCTGATTTTGTATATGTAATTATGCAGATTATTAATAAAATACATCACTGCGTATAGACCGACCACAAAGAAAGATTTATGGGGGACTAAGCTCCACTGGGTAGGGAAAGATATGGGGTTGAGAGGCTAGGAAAGAGGGGATAAGCTTGAGGGATTAACCCAATGGAATATTATAATGTATTCTTGAAAAATACTAAAGTTGGGGAATAAACCCAGTTATCGTAAGTTCCTTTGGGGAGAGGAACAAACTTCAAGCGGAGAGGAACGTGCTCCTGGAGAGCCAAGTGTCACCCAGGACACATGGAAATTTATGTGGGAATTTCCACCATTGTTGGAGGTTCACAAACCATTCTATCCACCTTCTAGAGGAGTTCACTCTCACCATTCCATCTCTCTCATGATTCTGTATTCTAACCATTCTCACCATTTTTCTTTCTCGCTCTCAACATTCTGACCAGGATGGACATTTTAGTTTTTCCCACAAGTTCATCCTAAGGATTCTGGCCATCCCTTGGGTAGTTCACGTACACACTAAACAAGCTTGTAGCCAAATCCTTTTATTCCATTGTGAATCTCTATAATTTGTTGATTCGTCCCCTTGCCTTACCCGATTTTGGTTGTTGTGGTTTGAAGAGGCCGGTTGTTAGGCCCATGGTTGAAGAAGCAGGTTGTTAGGCCCGTGAGAAACTCTCTCTAGATGAGAGAGTTTGTTGGGGAAGTGATTTCTCTTGGAGGGAGTCCAACAATAGCTACAGATCTCTGAGAATTCATGATCCGGCCTGTTGCTAAAGCCTTGGAAGGGAAGTGGAGTAGCCGATGGAATGTGGAAAAATGAAGGTGCATATTCTTAGGGTGGAACAAGCATGTGGGTAATGAGAGTCTGTGAGCAGTGGGCGTAACTAGGCTCATTGGAGAGAATCCTTCCAGTTTCACTGTGCAGCTTCCCATAGCCTCAACCTAGTCTAGGATTACTTTTCCTTGGGTGGAGTTTAGTCCCAGCTTGGGGTTGACTCACTGCTGATAGCTTGGAGCAACGTGTTCTAAGGTTGGGAGGTTCGTGGAAGGTCTGCATGCAGTTGGTGGCCTTCTCATTAAAATATAAGTACCAATTCTATGTTAATTGTACACATTGTATCTTGCGCATGTGTTGTAATGTTATCAAACTTTCCTGTGTTTATTGCATAAATGCATTATTGTCATTTCCGCATGAATATGTGTATGAACATAATGTTATGTATGTTTAAAATTTCATCATCATCATCATCATATATATATATCTGTGTGTGTGTGTGTGTATCAGAGAATCGATAGTTTCAAGTAGCATGACCGACCTAGGTGGTCGGGGATGTTACAAAATGGTATCATATCAGAGAATTAAAAGATACAACCGTTAGGTAGCGTTTCCCGACAAAGGTTTGATGGTCGGGGACATTACAAAATGGTATCAGAGCAGAGAATTAAAAGATACAGCCGCTAGGTAGCGTTGCTCGGTAGAGGTTTGATGGCCGAGTACGTTACAGAGATGAAAGGCATAGCAGGAGAGCTAGGGGAGATGAATATACCCCTCAAAACTGAGGCTAGACCTGTTAGGAAAAGACCTTACATACTGAATCCACTGTATGAGAAGAAACTGAAATCAGAAATTGACCGAATGTTGGAAGCTGGTATCATAGAACTAGTAGAGGAATCTAAATGGATCAATCCTATGGTAGTCTAAGAAAATAAGAAAGGGGGGATAAGTATTTGTGTATATCTGAGGAAACTCAATGATGCTTTCTTACAAGACCCTTTCCCTACCCATTTTATAGATGAATTCTTAGAGAATGTGGGAGGCCAGGAAGCATATTCATTTACGGATGGATTTTTAGGATACCATTAGATCAAAATCAGTACATAGGACATGTATAAGACCAATTTTTCTACAGAATGGGGATCCTACAAATATACAGTCATGCCCTTTGGACTGAAGAATGCATCAACCATTTTTTGAAGATTAGTCATGATTGCTTTTAAGGAATTCATACATCAATTTTTGGAAGTATATCTGGATGACTGGAATGTATATAGTCTATTAAAGGACCATGTAGAAGTGTTAAGACTAATGTTGGAAAAATGTAGGCAGTGTCAGATATCATTAAACATCAAGAAATGCATTTTTGGCACACCTTTTGGGATATTTTTGGGACATCTAGTGTGTAAACAAGGTTTACTAGTAGACCCTGCTAAGATTCCAGTCATTGTAAATTTACCACCACCAAAATTATTGTGCTAGTTAAGAGAAACAATGGGACATACAAGCTAATACAGGAAGTTTATAAATGGGTATGCGCAGATTAATGCACCAATGAAAAAATTGTTAAAGAAGTACATGAGATTTCAGTGGAATGAAGACTATTAGCAAGAACTGGACACTCTAAATGAAAATATGGTGACAACACCTATATTAGTATTTCTAGATTGGGAAAAGACATTTCATGTACAATTAGATGCATCAACTATATCACTCGGAGCAATTCTAGTGTAGCCAGGAGCAGTGGACTTACAACATCCTATATCCTTTGCAAGTAGAAAGTTGTTAGAATCTGAGAAGAATTACAACACCACATAAAGAGAAGGCCTAGCTATGGTATATGCACTTCATAAATTCAGGCACTATTTACTGTGTAAACACTTTAAAATGTTCACAGACCATTCTTCCCTCAAATATCTAGTCAAAAAGACAGTGTTGGGGGGGAGTATCTATAGATGGCTATTATTATTCCAAGAATTTGATTTCAAAGTGATAGTCAAACCGAGGAAGTTGAATGTAGGACCTAATCACCTGTCAAGGGTAACCAATGGAGAAGAACCTACTAGTTTGGAAGAGAAATTCCCTAATGCATAGTTATTCTTAGTACATGTAGCCAATGAATACTTCGTTGATATTATTGAATACTTAAGTACATGGGTTGCGCCACAAGACTTTAGCACCACGTAGAAGAAAAACCTGGTAGTCATATCTATAGAATATCAAATCATTGCAGGTCATTTATACATGATGGGAGTAGATAGGATTTTGATAAGGTGTGTATTGGAACATGAACGACCCAGAATTTTGGCAGAGGCTCATGAAGGTATAGCGAGAGGAAACTATTCAGGAAAATCCATCACACCGAAGGTATTACGCGTAAGACTATGGTGGCCAACAATCCATAAAGATGCTAAGGCATATTTCCAGAACTGTGATGTCCATCAAAGGGCTAGAAATCCCAATAGAAGGGATGAGATGCCCCTAAGACCACAAGTGACTCTGTAGGTATTTGGAAAATGGGAAATATAGTTAGTTGGACCTATTAATCCACCAAAAAAAGGTCAAGATATAGATATTTCATTACGGCAACTGAATACTGAACGAGATGGGAAGAAACAACACCAGTCAAAGATTGTAGCACAGAGACAACAACACACTTATTATTTGAGCAAGTGATCACTAGATTTGGATGTCCTACGATATTGATGAGTGACCAAGGAACTTATTTTATTAATAATACTATCAGGGCGGTGACTGAGGAGTTTTAAGTCTATCACCAGACAAGTACACCATATCATCCTCGGGCAAATGGAATAGTAGAAGCTTTGAATAAGATTTTGGAAAATGCATTGACTAAGATTTGGAATGTTAACATGGATGATTGGGACTTGAAAATACCAATAGTAATGTGGGCATACATGACCACATGTAATAAGTTGAAAGGATAGATGCCATTTAGACTATTGTATGGGAAGGAAGCAGTGGTTCCATTAGAATTTCTGGTACCCAATCTGTGCGTAGAAACAACTACCAACATAAAAGAAAGAGGCACAATATAGGAAAGGCTAAGCAAACTAATGGAAATGGAAGAGGACATGATTCTAGTAGGATTTCACCAGGAAGTATAGAAATCAAGGGACAAATCCTGGTATGACAAACATATTAAAAATAAGAGATTTAAGGAGGGATACCTATTTCTTCTCTATGAAAACAAATTTTTGTAACACCCTGGTAAGTTTAGAATGCATTGGCTAGGGCCATATGAAGTAAAGATTATCAAATATGGGGGATCTAAATATCTAAATTACTCGGGAGGAACACAACTAAAAGGAATCATCAACGATATTCGACTGAATCTGTACAAGGACAGTCGACCTACTAACCCTTAAAGGTTACATTAAAGTAAGAAAGTCATGTATATAGTGTACTATAGTAGATATTAGGATAGAAAAATGATAAAAATAAATAAAAAGTGGAAAAAGAAAAGAAAAGGAATACAAAAATATAAAAATGAAGAAAAACACAAAAAAGAGGAAGAAGTTGACTAAACAACGGGAAATTGGGAAAAAAGTCGAGTGCAACAATTATTGCGACAACATCAAAAGACAACGTCCAGGAAAATTGCACTCGACACAAATGCATGAAAAAAGTGAAAAATAGTTACGATCGGTCTATAAAAGGAAGAAATCAGGCGTTAGTTCAACACTTAGTGATTTTTGGGAAAAAAACAAGATACAAAGTGGGTGCCCTAGCTAGAATTGTATGAAGAAGCAAACGAGTGTGCAAATTATTTATATGATGACACTACCAAAGTTCGGTGTTCCAAGCCAGTGTGTACGAGTTACTCGATAGGGCCAAAGGCGCAAGGACATAATGAGATAGCTCAAGAACATGGTCGAGATTGAAGATGTCACCACTTTGGTTATAGAGTCAATCAACCCAACTCGGGTTGAAGAGGAAACATTGGCAGCGCTGCAAGGGGAAGTAGGGAAGAGTTCTGGGACCCATAATTGTATTCCAAACCCTGATCCCGAAACGTCCGCTAAACCTGATGAAACGATGGGTCAACGACAGGGCCATGATGGAGAAGAGGTGTTGGTCGAGGAAAACACCAACTGGATAGATTGCGAGAGGGAAGAATAGGATGCATAAATATTAGAGACAAGCCCATCTACTGTTGGGTAGAAAATAAAGGCACATGATACCACGAACATCATACTTCCATATCTCCCAGACGTAGTGGTCACTGTGGACGATATGCTCGAAAAAGTATCAAAACTTAGGTACTTAGACCACAATGTGCGTGACATGATCAAATTCCTAGATTTGGCCGAAGAAACCTACTCATAAAACATAGGGGAAATTGGACCCCTAGGTAAGCCGATAATGGATCCCACGTAGTGGATAACGAGGCTGTACAACTTTGGCATAATGAACCTCTTAGATATACTGCACTTCGGGAGTGGTAAAAATGTTGGGCTTTGCGTCAAAAAATTAGTAGCCCATGTACATGGAGGCATCCTTTGGATGGATATGCCAGTACAACTAGATGTGGTGCTGATTGCCAAGATCATAGGATTACGTGCAGTCGGTGCACAACCAACGAAGTACTTGGATAACAAGGAACGCGAGAAGGAAATTGTCGATTTGGTAAAAGCACGGTTTGGCACCAGTAGGGGAAACAAGGGCATTGTGCTCAAGGACATTAATGACAATGCGAGGAGGTTCACCAACAAGCTTATGGCTTGCAAGATGCTGAGGAAATGCATACAAGAAGAAGCTCCAACATGATTCATAGAAGTAGCCGTATAGTGCATGAAAGGAGTGATGTTCAGTTGGGCATCATACCTTCTAAACCAATTTTTGGTTGATTGCATAGATGCACAGGATAATGGAACGGAGTTCCATTACTCTTGGCTCAGCATTCTTATAACCTTGGCAGGATGACATGAGCCAAATGTTTCATCCTTCTTGGATAGGAAAGGAAATTTTTATGTGTCCAGATATGAGTCCCTCTGATAGGCCAAGGACAATAAAAATAAACAAGAAAATAACACAATATTTTTGATGTTTCTAGAAGAAATACAACAATGCATAGCCAATGTGTGGCACATTCCTATGGAGCTAATCTAGGAAATGAAATGGATAGCAAAGTTCAAGGAATCCATGCATCACATGTGGATCCAAGCCGCAAGGGATCCAAAGAAGGCATGGTTGGAGATGCAATATTTCGTCACCAAGGAAGAAGTTGACTATATAATCAGAGACTGGCATGCATAGTGGAAGCTTCCAATAGAAAAGCCATCAACAAAACCATCCACGAAACAATCCACCAAGCCCAAGGAAGAGATTGAAGCAAGTTCTTCATAAAAAACAAAGAGCCCATTCAATAACACTAGAAAGGATGCAACACAAAATTATCCATCAGGAAGAAGCACAATACCCAAAATACCAAGGAGGACAACAACAGTGCCTAGGACAGAAAACCATTAGGATGCCAGAATGGGGGACACCTCACAGGCTAGTGAAGAAAGGGTACATGTTGCAATGAGTAGGGTGTATCCCTCACATACGAAAAGGAAGACAGTGATGGAAGAAGATACGCGCAAAAAGAGGAAGTATACCACAGAAGACCTAGTCATCACCCTGACAGAGGATGATGTTGAGCTCATCACAGACAAGGTCCAAGACAGGGCAGAAAAGGTGGTCTGTGTTGTAGAGGCACAAAGAGAAGAGATCATGGAATGGCTCATAGAAGTCCATGAAACTATACAACAACCATAGAGTCAAAAAGTACCACAAGCCACAAAACAGTGATAAGAAAAGACACAACGATCCCTTGCAGAGAAAGAAGGAGAGGAGACAATACAGTTGGTAGTGCAAGGCAAGGACACATTCAGAAATACCTGCCAAATTATCATAATGGATCAAGAGACTGTGCAGAAACCCATGGGGGAAATTGAGCAAGTTGAATTAGTCATGACACATATACCCACCAAGGAATTATACAGACTCCAGGCCAACATAATGTAATAAGTGCAATCTAGATCCCGCACGGATGCAACTAACTTGGAGGTGGGTAGGGGATTCACCGCAATTTTACAAATCACCTGCGACGAAATGATATAGAAGAAGGAAGAGGAGAAATAACATGCTGATAAGCTAGAACAGGGGATGAAAACGGTATATGATCGCATCCCAGACAACACACAAGAACCATAAGAGAGGACAGAGGAAAGTATAAAAGTTATTTCACAAACAATTGAGGGATATATACACAAAATTTAGGAGCTCAAAGAAAATTTTAATCCTACGACTCCTCCGAAGGTTTGAGAACAGAGAGAACAACAATCCGAACTCTAGATAGAAGAGATAGAAAAATAAGCAAGGGAAGTCGTAGATTTGTTCAACAAAATTGCGCAGATCTAGATCATTTTAGAAGAAGATGAAAAGGTCAAACAATGGGACCAACAAGAGGAGAAAATCAATGTTGCCATACAAGAGCTAAAGCAACAAAAAAAAACAATGATTATTATAGAGCACTTGACAGGCACTAAAGTAATGAAGATTCTGCAGACAGAGTTAAATACAATGCAGACAAATAAGAAAGAAAGACAATCCCAATTGGAACCCCTCCAGAAACAAGCAACATAGATGATTGCACAGCTGGAGGAAGAGAAGATGATCATGGCACATGAATAGTCAGAGGGCGCCACATTACTACAGGAAGCGATAATAACATAAACAGTCGAGGTGCTAATAGACAAAGTTTTCCAAATGAGGGAAAAAAGAAAGGAACTAGCAGAGAAGTTCCACAGTTTGGAAAAGGCGGTTCAGGGAGTGCACACCACCTGAGTGGACCGAGACGAGCCACATGTCAGTGTTGGGGGCATGTTGGGCATTGGCCTATTTTGATAAGGAAGTCTAATTTTGGCACGGGACTATTTTTTGAGAAATATTGTCTTTGGGGAAAGACCTATTTTTGGAAAGGAAGGCCTAATTTTGGAGCGTGCACAACAGGTGGCAAGAAAACAACAAGCATAAAAAGAAGGAAAAACATTAGGCAGGAGAAAAAGCAATGTGGCATACAGGTATAGCAACCTAACTGTGATAGGGTTAGGGTTTTGAGAAGGATTGTTACGACTATAAGTGATAAAATAGTATAAATAAGGACCTGGAAGGTCCATGACATAAGGAGAGATAGATATGAACAAGTGTGTGTGTGTGTGTGTGTGTGTGTGTGTGTATGTGTGAGATAAAAAAATTATCATATCACAAGAGAGATTTTATTATCATGATTTTGTGGGTTGTTGATTGTAATAAGTGTTTTAGAAGAGTCGAGTAAGGTAGTCTATGAGGGTTAGGTCACAAGCTGAGGAGCCTAGTGTGATCTAGTCCGCCTCACAAAGGGTTCTTACCCTCAATCTTGATTGTATTACTGAAGATGTAATGCACACAATGCAAGATTTTGTAGCAGAATAGATAAAAGAGAAGAGAAGCCAGATCTTTGTGGATGTATCCCCAGGAGGGGGTGAACCACGGTAAACCTTTTGTTCTATGTGATTGTTAATGAATTCTTAATTCTTGTTGATCATTTTCTTATGAATGAATTCTTAAAGTAGTGATAACATCATGCATGCATAGGTTTAAAGATGAGTAAATCATATAATTAATTGAATAATTCACAAGGACAATGCATAAGGAAGGAAGAACACAACCCCAAATCCCCACTCATTCCTAGACTGCAAAAATTTGAGTATTGTAGTCACCCATAAAATCTATCCCGGGTGAGACTGCGTTGTGCACCCTGGGTGCAACATTGTCTTTTGGTTTACCATGAGGGTTGATAGTTTTTGAGGGTTTTGTTGGAAACCTTTCTGAGATAAGATCTTGGGTCACCCAAATAAGAATTAAAAGAAACAACCAACATCAAGAAAGAAAGAGAAAGGGAGGAAATTCATATGGGGAGGATAGTAGAATTAGGCATTCACATTTTTGCATAGAAAGCTATTTTTACATGGATGTTTTTGGCCAACAATGGAGTTCTGAGTGTTGAAGATTGAAGGTAGCTATTGTGGGAATGTTTGGTAGTTGTTTGGAGTTGGAATTTAGTGGAGGAAGAGGTTGTGGGCATGTTAGTGAAGTTCTATTTAAAATTCTCCCAAGAAAGTACATGTTTTGATGTTGGGAAAATTCGTGTTGCAGCTAAAGAATTCCTTAGGTCCTAAAAAGTAGAATTCCCACCCAACCTGTGCTGGAATCCCTAGAGGGGAGTGGAAAGGCCCGAGGGACTATAATAAGTTAAGGTATATTCCATACCTTTGGTTGTGCAGGTTGAGGGGAAATGCACTGGTGGATTGAAATGAGCTGAGAGTTTAACTGTTGAAAGGGGGACATTATCCATCCTTAGGGACCTCTGTCTCTTATGGATTAATAGCCCCATCTTGGGGGTGTCTTGATGTTGAGAACTGGAACATTAAGGATATGGTTGGGAGGATCATTCATCTTCTGTAGAAGGTTGCACATTTTATAAGATAAGTGTTCTATTTACTGTGTTTACTCATGTATAATGCTGATATAGTTTTTGTGCAATTTACTCTGAAATATATTTTGTTAATGTTACTTTCTATGTGTATATTGATGCACATGAATCTCTATTTGTATGGATGAATGTTTTTGTAGAGGTTTAAATGTTGTTATGCACATTTAGAGTATGGACAACTAAATGGTATTGAATGACATGCTGTGTATTATTTCCACATTTTAAATTGGCATCATAATATTTATTGGGTCGTTTTAGCAAGTGATGTGACCTAGTTGGGGGATGGGTAAGTTACAGTTCAATGCAATCCACAAATCCGAAGAAGAAAAAAAAGAAGAATAATTATAACCCTAGGAAAGTGACTAATCCTACTCAAAAAAGTAACGCGAGAGGCGCAAAGGAGAAGAAGAACTTGAAGTTTCCTTGCAAGGTTTTCAATGGAGACCATCTCACTCATCAATGTTCACATAAGGAAGACATTCATAGATATTTGTCTCAAAATGAAGCTCCACAAAAACCCACTATTCTAATGAATCCATTCCCACTACAACATAAACAAATGGTTGTGACAAACCTTGCACCTCTGTAAGGGGGCACATAGGGAAACCCCCAACAAGGGGGAAATACCTCAAATGTGAAAATTTTAATTTGAGATCAAACAATTAATATGTAAAATTGAGCTCATAATTAAAAGAATCCTAAGAGTGTTCCTCTGGATAAGGATTTTTCTTGTTCCTATGGATAAGGATTTCTCTTGTTCCTTTGGATAAGGATTTGAATGTGTTGCACAACTACTGAAAGGGGGAAAGTTTTCTAGGATAGACCATGGATGCTGTGAGAGAGATGGTGAAGGGAAACCAAGTATGGTTGAGATGACCCTCACCAAACCAGTACCTATTGGTTGTAATTTCTCAACAATCCTATGACGCAAAAATGAATTACTAGTCAGGCTGGTAGTTGGAAGGCCATCCTCAAGATTTAATGAGGAGACGGGGTAGGGTACCCATCTGTAAAGTTTCCATGCCTGACCACGAATTGAGATTCAGACCCACTTAACCTTGCTGAGGAAGGAAATAAATGAGGTAATTCGGGGATAGAGATAGATCTACAAGATAGCAGAGTAGAAAAAACACTCTCCCGAGAAGAGCAGTGAAGAGACTTCGATTATGAAGTTGAGAATTTTTTTTTTTGAGAAGTAAGCTTGATCTGGATGTAAGAAGCCAAGGCAGGGTT
This sequence comes from Picea engelmannii, assembly GCA_009831015.1. Taxonomy (NCBI): domain Eukaryota; kingdom Viridiplantae; phylum Streptophyta; class Pinopsida; order Pinales; family Pinaceae; genus Picea; species Picea engelmannii. The sequence continues at coordinate 570,605 of ML780985.1, read as the reverse complement.
TGTATATAGGAAGATAAATAGGGCTGATGAGTGACTGAGGAAGTACTCATTCAGACCTCCTTGTGTGGAGCAGAGAAAACCAATTGCCAAGTTCCTATGGGAGAAGGAGAGTAACCTTCATCCCTGACCATTGTGGAGAAAAGAGAAAGAATCTCTCTCAGAGAATCATGGTCTAGCTCGGGGGTGGCTAGTGGTAAATCCAGTAGGAGTGATTGTGCCTATGGTTGGGAGGAAACATGCACCCCTTTCAATAGTTTCTTCACATTTTCCAGTTCTGATAAGCATTTTTATACTTTGTGTATTATGTTATCACCCTCTAATTTCCCAGGCTGAGGAGGAAATCGACAGGGGTAACCAAAAAACCACTTTGAGTCTAGGACCTAGCCATCCAAGACTTAGAGAGGGATCTCTCTATCAGATTTAGATTTGTTTTGGTATGGATCTTAGGCTAGTTATGATAGATTTGGGTTTGGTTTTTAAATGTTTTGGTTGGAATAAGAGAGAAGAGGCCATGGGAAATGGAGTCAAAGATAACATCAAATAAGACAGATTTGACAAGCCATTAATGCAGGGAAAGTTATGAAAATCACTGGATCTTCATAGGCTTGAGGTATGGCAGAGGGGGAAAAGGTTTAAAGAAGTCAAATTAAATACAGAGCAATACAGAGCAATACAGAATTCAACATTCAACTTTTAGTACAAAACATAGAAACTATTCTAAGCCAAGTGACAGCGTATATATCTCAACAAGTTCTCCCCTATTACTTCTTAGAATAATTAAGACTGCAGAATACAAGATGGTGTTACAGAGGGAGACAAAATTACAGAGAAAAAATTCACTAGGAAATTTGACACAAGAGTCCTATCATATGGCACTGTGTTGCTGTAATTTATTCAATAACATCCCTGCGTATGATTTACATCCAAATGTACAGTCAGGTCCAGGAGGGCCTAACGGGATTTTTCCATCCAACAGGGTCCAACCCCCTACTCTATTATAAAAATGGATATAAATAAAAAATACAATCCTTAGGCTCAGGAGATCGAATTCAATCCTCCTGGCCGAAAATAGCAAGTAAATCCCAAAAAGATCTGAACTGAAAACTAGGCCGAATCTGCTGAAAAAATGGGTCAACTCAGACATTTGTTTATCCTCAATGGTGACACATGTGAAAACAATGTAGGAGGTTATTGTATATGAGTTTTATGGAGAAAAAACCTCCTTTGGTTTCTCCAATTTCATCTCCATCTCGCTGAAACAGCTCCCGCAAAATCAGGACTGAAACAAGAAAAACCGGAAACCTGAAAAAAGAGGATGAAATATGGCTTATATTCTCCAACCTAGTGGAACCTGTGAAAAAAATGATAGATTTTTTTTTTCCTCAGCCCGTTATAGAGAAAACCCTCTCTCGGTTTTTAAAAATTCCTTCCCATTTTCCTGGAATCCTTCCCGGAAGTCGACTGGTTGAAACTGGAAAAATAGCGGTTTTGAGTTTTTTGGGTGAGCGGTTTTGTAGGGGGAAGGTGGTTTTCGTACCCCCTTGAGGTGGTAAAAGGTATTGGGAGAGGGGGGTCCGAGTTCACCAGGGGGTGATACTTGTCCCTCCTAATACCACCAACATCGAACCCCAAGGTGTTGATGGGACGTGAGGGGGGGGGGTGTCCGTTGTATGGGGATGTATGTGGGTAGTAAACTTAGGTTAGTGTTTTCATTCATTTTTTAATTTTTGGTTTTCTTTTTAATTTTGTTTTCTATTTGTTTTATTTGTTATGTATTTTTAATATGTGTTTTTTTATTTGTTTTTATATCGTTTTCTTTTAATATATGTTTTTTATATTTTATATTTTTATTTTTTGTAATATTTTGATTAATTTTAATTTTGAATTGTTTTATATTTGTTTTATTTTTTAATTTGTTTTATTTATTTATATGTATGTTATTATTTTTTTATTGTTTTTATGTAATTTAATGTGTGATTAATAAATCACTAACCCAAGTATTAACAAACTAACTTAGTTATTAATCATTAATTAATTAATTATTAATTTATTTATTATTAATAAGTTTAATCTAATTTTATTAATCTAACATTTTTTTTATCTTAAGTTTGTTTATTCATGCAGGGATGAGGGACTGAAAGACTTAGCGGTGGATGAAGGATGCAGCAGGGTGATGGAGGATCGGGCGAAATGGATGGTGGGGGAAATGGAATCAACTGAGCCAGATGTCTTCATCACGTGGGCAACACCAAATAAGCAATTGAAGAGTCAAGTTACCTATGATTATAGGACCCCAACATAGGCTCCACCTGGGGATGGAAACTCTTTTATGAGGTGTCAAGAATCTCAGATATTTGAACATGCAGATGAGTGCTTTATTCATCGGGCCATGGAGTCACTGCAACTACAATCTTTGAACTGACTCAGATTTGATTGAACATTGAACTAGATATCATCAACTGCAAACTTTGTTGGAAACCATACAATACTGAAAAAGATGCTCAAATGAATCGGCTTATTTAAAAATGCTACCTACCCTACATTATTGATAATTTGTTGTTCTAAATGATACAATAATGCCCATGCAACTAGTCAAGCAACTTCTCTAATGACTCTGCTCTTTCAATGTTTTCAATCAATATCAGAAATAGAACTTGCATAGACATCATGAATTGCTTTCCATCTTGATCTTCACAACAAAAAGTTCTAGGACTGTGAACAATTCCAGAAACTTTGGGAATCAATGGGAATTCTAAAAACAATAGCTCTTCCATGTAGACAGCTATAGGATCATAATAGACATGACCTATCTCCTGATGTTCAAATTCAACCAATTCAACCTCATGATTTGGTACTATATTTATGCTGTCTATATCCTCAAAAAATTCCTAATATGGCTGCAAATGTTCTGATGGGATTTGTAATGAGACTTCTACTGAAAAAGACAATGAAGTTGACTGTTTGATCATGTTGATATCATAACATCTTTTCAGCCCATAGCTGGATGATGGAAAATTACTTTGACAACACAAATCATCCAACACATCAGATATTGGATCCTCTAGAAATTGAAATGACTGTTGCATTGGTTCCATTGAAACTTCTTGATTTTCTGTGTGTTTATCCTTTAGCATATACTCAAGATTATTTTTCAAAAAATGAAATGAATTAAATCTTAATGGTACAAAGTTATTTTGGATTAACTCATAATTTTTCTCAGGCTTTAATCTTTCATCTAGAATTTGAAAATCAAAGTAGGTCAAGGTCTGCAATTCTAGGTTTAGAATGACCTCCATATCATCAATGGTATCTTCAACTGATTGATCAGAACATTCTCCCTCCCTACGATTGACAACTTGCTTACAGTTTTCTCTCAAAAATTGAAAAGAAAAGAAACACAAGGGAAAAGATTTTTCCCTTAGTCTGAAATTTTCTTCGTTTTCCTCATTGCTGTCATGATTGTTGTGCAAAGGTTGATTGTCATATTTGAGCTATAACTAATCTTCTTCCTTCCAACAACATGTTGTTGATTTCTTTGAACAATCAACATATGTTTCAACCTCATAATCATCATCATACTGGTCACACTTGGGTAGATTATCCAAGTAAGAAATTTCATCAAACATGCACATCATATCAGCTAGTTTTTCCTCTGCAAGTTGAGATGGAGCTTCATCTTTGATTGTGTTGTGAATTGAATACATGAAAGAGTCATTATCCAAACCATGGTACCAAGGATGAGCTAAAAAGTGTTTGTGGACATTGATCCTTGTCTGTTCTGGAACTATTGACACATGTTGTCTTTGAACAACGAATTTATCTTTCTTGCTAATCGTCTGCATCATCTCTTTTATAGTGTTTTTCAGGACATCTAGTTTCATTTCTGAAGATGTCATCTATTCATTTTCTGTTCTATCTTTCTCTTCTACCCTTAGCTTGGACCTTTTGTTCAACAAGTTAGCTTCTACATCAACTGCAATCTTTTGCATTTCTTCAAGGGTTGTAGTCTTCCTTTCTCTTAATTGGAATGCCATCTTAGGATTGAAGGCATCTAGGTAATTCAAGTGAGCTGATCCTAGGGGTGGCCTTATATCAACATGCATTGCATGATATACCTTATTGAACCTTGCTGAAAACTGAGGTACTATCTCCCCTGGTTGTCTTTTTAAATGGTCATATTCTTCGAAGATGAGAAAGACATTTCTCATGATCACCCATTGATCTAGGAAAATTTTTACAAATCGATGGAAATTGCTAATGCTCACAGCTGGAAGATTCTTAAACCAATTTTTGACTTTACCTTGCAATGATAGGGAAAACATTCTGATGCATACATCATCATCTTCTACCTCAAACAGATCAAGAAAATCCTTAAGATTTTGAATATGTTTTTCAGCAGTGATCTTTGCATTTTCTCCATCAAACTTGGGTAGATTATTGCTATAATTGGCAAGGAGATCATGGAGAATAGGAGGCAAATCTAGGGGCTTGTATATGTCTTGAATTTTTGTAGGTACATGAGGTAAAGCAGGGGGCTTATAACCATGTGGATTTTTAGCAAGAGTATAAGATAAAGCACAAGGCTTATGTCTCACTGGGATTTCTAAAGGTGTATCTGGGATGTGCACAGGTGTATAAGTATGTACATGATTTACAACTTGGGGGTTAATCTCTTGAGGCTCATCAATTTGCATATGATCAATATAAACTTCAACAATATACTCTTGATTCGGATTGGAGAAAGATAGGACATAATTATAGATAAAACCAAAAATGTCTTGAATACAATTTGAGCTTGAAAACATGATCCTCTCAGTTTGCTTGGTCATGCTTCAGGGTCTTCCTCCAGTGGAGTCTTTGAGTTGGAACTGTCTAGAGTTAATTGGAGTCACCAGGTGAAATATTTCATCCTTCTTGTGTCTAGTCACTGTCCACCATAAATGATCAGATCTGGAACTTTGAAGTGCACTACTGGAGAAAGTTCCCTAGTATGGTCACCACTATGTTATCGTAATTTCCTAGGTTGAGGAGGAAATTGACATGGGTAACCACAAAACCACTTCAATTCAAGGATCTAGTCCTACAAGACTCAGAGAGGGCTCCCTGTATCCGATTTAGCTTGGTTTGGAATAAGATATTAGGCTAGTTATAATGGATTTGGGTTTAGTTTTTAAATGTTTTGGTTGGAACAAGGGAGAAGAGACCATTGGGAAATGGAGTCAGAGATAGCATCAAATAAGACAGATTTGATAGGCCATTAATGTAGGGAAAGTTAGGAAAATTATTGGATCTTCATAGGCTTGAGGTATGGAAGAGGGGAAAAAGGTTTAAAGAAGTCAAATTAAATACAGAGCAATACATAATTCTGTATTCAACTTTCAGTAGAAAACATAGAAACTATTTTAAGCCAAGTGACAGAGTGTATATCTCAACAAGTTCTTCCCTATTACTTCTTAGAATAATTAACACTGCAGAATACAAGATGATGTTACATAGGGAGACGAAATTACAGAGAAAAACTTCACTAGGAAATTTGACACAAGAATCCTATCATATGGCATTGTGTTGCTGTAATTTATTCAATATCTTCCATGTGTATGATTTACATCCAAATGTACAGTCAGGTCCAGGAGGGCCTAACAAGATTTTTCCATCCAACAGGGTCCAACCCCATACTCTATTACAAACATGGATATAAATAAAAAATACAATCCTTAGGCTCAGGAGATCGAATTCGATCCTCCTGGCCAAAAATAGAAAGTAAATCAAAAAAAGATCTAAACTAAAAACTGGGCCAAATCTGCTGAACAAAGGGGTAAACTCAGAGATTTGTTTCTCCTCAATGGTGACACCTATGCAAAAGCTGTTGGATTTTATTGTATATGAGTTTGTATGGAGAAAAAACCTCCTTTGGTTTCTCCAATTTCATCTCCATCTCACCGAAACATCTCCCACAAAATCAGGACTGAAACAGGAAAAACCAGAAACATGAAAAATGAGGCTAAAATATGGCTTCGATTATCCCAACTGGTGGAACCTGTGAAAAAATTGAGAGATTTTTTTGTTCTTCAGTCCATTATGAATAAAAACCTCTCTCGGTTTTTCAAAATTGCTTCCCGTTTTCCCGGAATCCTTCCCAGACGTCGACTGGTTGAAAATGGAAAAATAGCGGTTTTGAGTGTTTTGGGTGAGCGGTTTTGCAGGGGGGAAGGTGATTTTCGGACCCCTGAGGTGGCAAGCGGTATTGGGAAGGGGGGGTCTGAGTTCACCAGGGGGTGACACTTTTCCCTCCCAATACCACCAACATCAGACCCCCAAGGTGTTGATGGGACGTGAGGGGGGGGGGTGGGGGTCCGATGTACGGGGATGTATGTGGGTAGTAAACTTAGGTTAGTGTTTTCATTCATTTTTAATTTTTTGTTTCGCTCTTTGATTTTTGTTTTCTTTTTAATTTTATTTTCCGTTTGTTTTATTTGTTATGTATTTTTAATATGTGTTTTTTAATTTGTTTTTATATCATTTTCTTTTAATATATGTTTTTTATATTTTATATTTTTAATTGTTTTGTAATATTTTAATTAATTTAAATTTTGAATTGGTTTATATTTGTTTTATTTTTTAATTTGTTTCTTATTTATATGTATGTCATTATTGATTTATTGTTTTCATGTAATTTAATGTGTGATTAATAAAGAACTAACCTAAGTATTAACAAACTAACTTAATTATTAATCATTAATTAATAATTAATTTATTATTAATAAGTTTAATTTAACTTTATTAATCTAACGTTTTTTTTTTATCCTAAGTTTGTTTATTCATGCAGGGATGAGGGACTAAAAGACGTAGCGGTGGATGAAGGATGGAGCATGGTGATGGAGGATCGGGCAAAATGGATGGAGGGGGAAATGGAATCAACCGATCCAGATGTCTTCATCACTGGGGCAATGCCAAATAAGAAAATGAAGAGTCAAGTTACGTATGATTATAGGACCCCAACATATTATATTGGATGTGATGATGAAATGTCTATGTTTATGATTCAGTCTTTTAGTAATTGAACTATTGTTAGAAAATCTCTATGATTTCTTTGAATTGTTATATATATATATGATATTTCAATTTATATTATTTTTTCTACTATATAATCAGGGGATGGGAATTCGAAGACGGGTCGGGGTAGGATCGACCAAAATGTCTAAGTCCTTCCAACCCCTTGAATTTTACCTTAGCGGGAATGCCAAAGTTTGAATTATGTTGGGGAAGGGCATTTTTCCTTTAGACTATTCACCCATATGACCAAGGGTGCGTGCCCATGTCCTTAACCCAATTTTTGCTAAAAGATTAGCGCTTAGCCCCTATAATTTCCAAATTATCCATGTGACCAGGGTTTGGGAACCTTGCACTAGTCCAAAAAGGGGATATCTCTTTGGCTTTGGGACATCGGGACCTGTGATTACACAATCCTCGAAAATAGCCAAATGTCGAAGTTGGGAATATACGAGGACCGTCGATCTGTGGATTCATCATAGATCACTCTCAACCATTAGATTAGACGTAGGAGGGGAAGCATTAAGTGCTTTGGATAAATTCTACTTCGAGAGAATAAGAATGGTCTAACGCCAAAACTCTCGAATGCAGGAGTCATAGAGTTAATATGGACCGTTGAAGCTGAAGGGATACATGTCCATGGATGAACATATTATCCGTGAGTCCAGGTATTGGGTGATACAAGGATCTGCCAGTTTTCTTCGAAGGCCGAACTGTCGAAGTAACCAGGACCATTGGATGAATGCGTATGTGGCAAGCGATCCCATGGTCTGGAGACTCCATACTCCAGAGGAATCTGGCTAAGGGTTTTCAAGATGTGAAAACCTCCCAAGTAGTGAACGTCGAAGTAAATCTCGGCCGTTGGTCGAAGAGGACACATGGTGCAATATATGAGAGTTTAGAGACTTAGTTCTTTGGGGGATTTGCATCGACAAGATTCGGTAAGCGTCGAAGCCTAGAGCCGTGAAGTAATGAGAATCGTAGATCTATGGATCTACGTGGAATATTGTGGACCATTATATTTAAGGACCGAGAAGTTATTAGTATATGATGACGTGTCTTGATGACACCATCCAATGTGATGTGGACCCACGTTACGCGTGCCACGTGTCACCCAGTTTTGGACGATTCACATACACATTGTTCCTGTTAGAGAATGACATGTGTCACCCTTTATTGAGGACACATGTCACCCCTTGACCCTCGCCACGTGTTAGTTCCTGGTTCATGCCTGCCTAGCCAATGTGGCTAGTGACGTATACGAGACTCCGGGAGTTTGGGTAACTTTGGGAGTTCAGGGGTTTTTGGGTGTGTTATAATTTAGGAACGAAAAACATAAAATTCCGAATGCCCAACGCAGAAGGGCCAAGGCCATGTGGATAAATTTCCAGAGTTTGGGAGTTTGGGCATAGTATGGTAAAAAGGAATGCTCGACAGAGATTGTCGAACGCTGAACAACAACCCCCGAAGGGCCAAGGCCAAGTGGTGAGATATCGGTAGTTTAGGAGTTTGGACATAGTGTGGTAAAAAGGAATGCTCGATGAAGATCGCCGATCACCAAACGTCGATCGTCGAATGGCTAAGGTCACGTGGCGATACCTTGAGACTTCGGGGATTAGGAAAAAGGTATGTTCATCACCGAGTTTCGAAGCCTCCTGTTTAACCGTAGATATCAACGAATGATGTGAACTGTTGATCCCCTCCATTGTTCGACGATATGAGAATTTGACAACACTTTTGGAACTCCCGAAGTCCGGGAAATTATGAAGTTCTGAAACCTTTTCTAACACAGGTTCTTAGCTCTTGGTTTTCAGCCTGAGGTCACGAGGTAGACCCTGCTAGCTAGTTCAAGTGAACAGTGAGAGATGTAAGCTTCTGGGGAGCTGATTAAGAGGGATTTTCTTAAGTAAGGGATCAAAAATGAATCACGAAAAGAAAAAATTTGATGCCCCACCCCTAGAAAGGCTATTTAGGGGTTGGGTTTGTTACACTTCCTTTGTGTGTTTGTTGATATAGAGCCTTCATTGTTTGTTACCAAATGGTTTAAAAAATAACTCTTTCTTTGTAGTTATAGTCTTTATTTCAAAGACCACCATGGTTAAAGAAAAATCTAGTTATGTTGCAATAACAAATTGTCAATATAGGGCTTGTAGGCTATTTTTGTTTTGGATATATGCATCTTAAACTTTTTATTTTTATTAGGACAAACATAAAAAGTCCAAGATTTAGAAAAAACTATAATTAAGGCCTTACATAGACATGTGTGATGGTTATGGTTTTATTTTGATGTTCCAAATAAGCATAGGCATTTTAATATAGGGGTGTTTTAGGACACAATTCTTGTATATATTTTTCTTATTATTCTTTCCTAGGTAATAGGACCATGATCCTTCATATTCAAGGTTTCCATTTGTCTTACATGCTTCCCAATGTGGACAGTGCATAATTTCCTCAATCCTTTATAGTTCCCTTCAAACCTCCTCTTCCTCTTCCTTGGGATTATTAGATACTCAAGAATTCCCTAAGCCATTAATATACTACCAAAATATTCCCGAAGTAATCCTCAACATATGACTAAAGTGGGGAATGGAAATAACTCTTGAAATCTGTTACAAACAATGCCGAGAAAATGCCATATTTTGCTAGTTGAAATCTTCCCTAAGTGATAGTGATAACAAGTCCATTTGTATCATGAAAATGTGTGACAAGTATGGTATGCTTGAAAATGATGCCTCATGCCCCAATGCTGCTATATGATTGTCATTCAATACTTCTATCTTGGATCAGATTGAGATATACGTCTTTACTCGTACAAAATTTCACAAAGTTTGATATCCTTCTGGAAACTACTACTAGAGTGATGGGATTTCGTCCTTGGCTGTACTCCTTGTATGTACCACATGTGAGGCCTTTATTTTCCCTGTAGAAACCCTTGGACTGGATAAAAAATTGGGAAAAATAACTCTCCCTACTACTACACTCAAACCCTCTCCCTGCAACTGCTGAAGAATAAGATCTAGGCCCTAATGCGGCCTATGGATTGACTCACTCTACAATAGCACTAATTATCTATTGTGCCCCGACCACTCTAGATCACTGATTACACCCTGTAACTATAATCTGGTTAACGTTCTCTAAAAACTGATAACTTGTGTCCATTCGCTTTGAGTCCGCTATCCAATAATTGCATTCATAAAACTGAGGACATTTAAATAACATATAGTCATTGTTTTGATTTCATGTATTATGTGATTATCATCCTTGACATTGCACTTAACATGTTCATGTCTTGAATCCTTACTTTTTTCGTTTCTAAATCAGAGGTATCACTATTGTTGACATATGATCTCATTAATGTGGATGTATCTTGATAACGAATAAGTCTTTGTGACGATCACATGTACATGGTGAATGAATGATATAATCCTTTAATCTCATGGTTACATCTCATGCTCTTAATTCAAGTATTGCGGTGACATTCTATATTAAGTTCCATTGATATATGATTCACATGGGAATGAAAAATTTCTATCATTTACATGATTACATGATTGATATTTCTTTGAGCTATTGAAATTGAGCAAGTTCCATTTCTTTCTATTTTCCAAGCATAATCACAATTTATGAATAATAAACACTTGTCTAAGTAATTTTATATCCAATGCTTGTTCAAGTCTATTGGTTTGAAAAACTATTCAGATGCTTTACACTTGTGTTACACCCTGAGACTGAGTAGTAACAAACTACTAAGTTGAGTTAGAGAATTCCCCTCCTTACTGAAAGACCTAACTTGACTTTTAGGGATTCCCCATTTGACTAGGATACCCTTTCCTATAGTCTAAAGAGTGGGGAAAAGCTACAGAGGTGACAATGGGTGGCTTGCCTAAGAGTTTCCTCTAGGATATCTGATTGGGGTTAAGAATTTTCCCTCTAGGAAAGAGTTCGAGCTGTAAAAATCCATTTACTAAGAAATCATGAGCCACTTGTTCCTTTCTCTTCCTATTCCAACAATGGATTTAATAATTACCATGTGTCTTCTCTCCAAAATGGTCGTCCACAAAGGAGTTTCCCACCTGCAATATTCCAAAGAGATTGTGTTGTCAGGGAGGTCACAGGTCCCTCCCATGAAGAGATTTGGGGCCAAGTGATCCAACTTTGATCTTCCTATGTGACTTCACATTTTTAAATTTATTTCATTGGTTATCTTACAAGAAATTGTTGTTTCCCCTAATTTTCTTCTCAAATGGTGAATTATGCATCTAATTCATGTTCAATTTTCTATTTTTATTATGTTTAGGTGAAAATGAGAAGTTTATTATGCTTTCTTAACATCTTTATCTAGCATTAGTCTTCACGACATGCTAATAATCTATTCTAGTACCTCTGTAACTCAAAACCCTAACTCCACCTTGAAACCCACACTAAGACATATCTGTTGACTTTGATGTAAAGAGTCATGTTTGATGTTAAACTCCTCTTTTCTTCAAATTTCATGGACATTTTTGGGAAACTATAGCTAGATGTCCAACTTCCAAGCAAAGCCTACATCGAAAGGTTGTATTCTCATACTCCAAAACTTTTGTATATAATTTCCTATATTTATAATTACCCCTTATGAGGTCCATTAGTTAAAATATATGGAAGATTTGAGTCTTGTGCATGATCAAGTGGCATTTTTATGCATATTTGCATGATTCAAGTAATGACATTTCAAATTCATTCTGCATATCCTTTGCAAATTTATGGCTTAACCTGTCATTAGTACTTCCAAAAACAATATCATCAACATAAATTTCAATTAATAAAATACTACCTTGAGTTACCTTGATGTAGAGGTTGTTGTCTACGCTTCCTTTCCATAGTTCATAAGGAGTTTTGTCATTTTTGTTTCTGAGCATTATTCTATTTTGAATGTGAACTGTTGTATGCACTGCATGTCTCCAAAAAATATCTGTCAATTTGGAATCCATTAGCATTGTTCGAGCCATTTCCTATGTTATTATCATCCATTATGATAATGTTTCTTTGTCTCTGAACCAATTTATGAATCCATGCTCTCGTCCACTTTCATATATCTATCCGAAACTACTAAGTATTCTTACAAATCCATCTCTATCCATATTGTCCAAGACTCTACTTGCACTACTGTCCATAATGCTGACCCATTTATCACTATACTATCATGAAGTCTTGATTAAACTATCAAACTGAGCTTCTGGTAACTGAATTCTCTGGATCTGTCTTCTCAAACTCTGTAATTTGCTTGAAGGATGGTTCTTTGGTCTGTCACAACTATTGCATAGAATCTCCTTGTATAATATTCATATTATCTGGGGGTCTCTAAGCCGGATGGCTCAAAACAATTCCTGCTCCGATGTGTATTCATCATCATCCTCATTGGTAGATTCATCATCTCTCTGAGCTATGAATTATTTCTTTCTCTCTATGGATTCATCTTTCACTACAATACCTAAAAGTATAATCTCTTGAACCTATTCCTTATTTACTTGTCCTTCTTTTCTTTCATTTATTTTCCAAACCTTTCTATATCTGACATCCTTCTTTTTCTCTATATATTTTTATTCATCTCGTTTTATTTCTAATCTTGCGATCTCTGGGACCTGGTCTTTGTTCACTTGTTCTTCCTGTTTTCTTATCCATACTTGTATCTGATGTCAATGTTCTCTTTCATGGAAGTAAATATCATTCTTCTATAATCACGAGCTATGTTTCCATAGTTATCACATTTTTAACATTCAATGTTACGTGGGTCCACATACAAATTTCTTGCTTGAACATTTCTTTTATAATCCCTGCAATATGCAACCTTATGTCCAAAGTTAGTACAATAAAAACAATGACCATAAAATAAATTTGCACACCTCGGAGTGAATGATCTTCTTTGTGGTGTAGTCCCTCTGAATTTATGCCTTGACTGATCATGATCATGATTGAAGCTTCTTTGTGTCTTGAACATGGATGATCTTCTTGAAGATGTATATTTATTAGTTTTCTTAGATTCTGGTTGACCATGATTCCTTCCTTTGATTACTTCTGCATAACTCTTTCTATTTTCTTCATTCTTTTTTTCTAGCAACACATAGTGCTTCTCTTCATTCTCTACAACTGATGTGGATGTTTCTGTCTCTTCAATGTTCTTGTTGAGCTTGAGGATTTTGACTCTTAGTGTGACAACTTCTTCTTCAATATTCTCAAACTCTACTTCTTTATTCATTATCTGAGACTTCATGACCTCTTTTGTTCTCTTTTCTTCTTCAAGTTGGATTTTCAATGTAATTATTTCTTCTTCTAGTCTTCTCTCTTCTTGACCAAAATCTTCCTCAAGTTGGTTTAAGTCATTGGTTCTTTGCTTGAGATGATCCATCAATATCTTTTATCTCTTTTCTGATTCTTCCTTTTGTGCCTCTATGTTGGATTCTAAACATTTCTTTTGATATTCTAGAGTTTTTTCAATTCTTCTGGCCTCTTCTAGGTGATCTCTTAAATTATTGATGACCTGTTGATATTTTTCAGAACCTTGAACACTTTCCTTTTTCTTCATCAATTCTTTCTTGGATGAATTGTTTTATTCTCTTTATTTCTTTAGATATTCAATTGCACTGATCAATTTTTCTCTGTAATCAACTCCTTCTTCTTCGTACTCTTCCTATTCCAAATCTGTCTGACATGATGATCATCCTTCTTCTTTTTCTATATCTGCATCTTCTTTGGCATTTTTTGAATCTACGATGGGTGAAGAATATATGTCATGTAACTTATCCCAAAGTTCTTTGGCTGATGAACATTGACCAACCTTTTCTCTTACCAGATTAGGTAATCCTTCCCAGATGAAATCCCTTGCTATTTTTTTATTCTTCTTCAATTCCTTCTTGGCTGCGGTCTTTGCCATTTTTGAACTATCATATCCTGTAACAACTGATAGAAAAATATAATGTCCCTGTGCCTGTAAAAATACTTCCATCCTTCTACTCCACATCTCATACTTAAAACCATTCTGACCATTAAACATTGGTACTCCATTCTCAGAATAATCCATGATCTCCTTCTAGAGGTTAAACTGTTTCCTGAAGGAACCTGATCTGATACCAATTGTTGGATTACTAAGAGGGGGGGTGAATCAGTAATAGAGAAATTTAATCCCTTTTAACCATATAATGCAAGTGTTATATCAGTGTAGCATTATCATCCAATAATTGTAGAGTAAATAAACAATGAACAAATGAGAAATCATACACATACATAGTACACCAGTGTTTTTATGTGGAAACCCAAAGCGGGAGAAAACCACAGAATGATTTTTCTTATATGTCTTGAAGAATTACATTCATTGGAAGCACCAACTTACTTTTTTTTCCAGCTGCAACTGGAAGGAGGCTCCAACCCCCTAGTTTCCCAGGCTACAACCTGAGGGAAGCTCCAACTCCCCAATTCTTTAGCTACAACCAGAAGGAGGCTACAACCCCCTATGTTCTCCAACTACAATCGGAAGGTGGCTAAAACCACCTATCCTTGACCCGTACAATCAGCCTAATGTAGAAGTAGAATTATGGAACCACTGTCACACTATCACTATGAGATATACTGCTGTAAACATGTACCAATCAACCTGCACAAAACAACCTGTACCAATAACCTAAACCATGCATCAACCATGCATCAAATTGTAACTCAACCTCTAATCAACCTGTACATCACCCATGCACCAACCTGTAATCAACCTGTACCATAAACAAGTGCATCAACCATGCAACAACCTGTAGCTCAACCTGTACCATGAACAAGTGCATCAACCATGCACCAAACCTGTACAAATAACATGTCACAACAACTTGTCCAAACAACCTATCACAACAACGTGTCTCATCAATATTATCAACCAAATTAGATCTAATCAACAAGATCAATCACCAAGACAACTCTCAAATATGTGCATCAACCAAGGATAACACAACAACTCATAATCATCACCAAGATCAATATGTGCTTCTAATAATATACCAATACAAGTATGCTACATCATCCATAAAAAATGTGTCAACAATACTACTAATAAGTGCCTCCAACCATGTACCAATCATGTATCGACTACTCATCAACCGTGACTCATCATTATGTACCAACATCATCAACTATACACCTCATGTATGTGCCAACTCATCAACTACTTATCTCAACCATGTACCCAACATGTACCTCAACCAAAATCCCTCATCAATTTCATCATCCAAATCTGATTTGTAATTTTGTAATAGACTTGGTGTATATGATCACATACATGCAAACCTTCCTTAACTTTAACAACAAGAGACTAGCATTTTCATCAAACGTTTCTTTAGTCTCACATGACTAGTTTTGGATTAGTCAACAACCCTAACTTGAAATAATCATAACTATGTACATGTAATGAATAAAGATCTGAAAACAGTACACAATGTTATTCAATATGTTTTATGCAATTCCTCCAGGTGTCACAACCTGGAACCTCTCAGAAAAGGAGTTATAGCAAAAATGGCATACCTTGTTGAATTCTGGCTTATTCTAGAGAGCAAACTTGTAGAGTGTGCCCCGCACAGAATATTTGTTGTATGGATATGAAAATTTTACACATAATAATAAAGATTGTAATCTAACCAAAAAATTTGTTCTTATTTAATTTGGATCTTTTATGAATAATTTATGACATTTTTACCTGAAACACTTGTTTTAGACTAGTTTCAGGACTAGTCACAAACCCTATTTTCCACGGAGTGTAACTCCAAAACTACAACGACCTACAAGCTGAAATTCGTACCACAACTACTTGGATAAGTTTTCTCAATTTCCTATCAATTTCACCATCTAAATTATTCTATAAAACAATTTATTACAAAAATGGTGAGATGACTGTAAATAACATACCTTAGAAAGCATCATCAAAAAACATTATACTCTCTTGAATTTCGGCCTTCTTTACTTCACCTTCTCTCTGAAATTAGGCTTAGATATAATTTGGTTACCTCAGTCACCTGTAGATATTCAATATACTCAAGTGTGATTAAAATGAGAGAGCCTTGCCTCTTATTTATTCTTTCATGTAGCTTCCTCAAGGGGTTACCTTTTAACCATCTTAACCCACTTTCCTTATTTTAGGGTTAACCAACTTCTAACCACTTGTCCAATTAGTAATTTATCCATTAAATTTATTATTTAAATAATTTATTTTGTATCCACTTTTATTTATAGTACACTTATCACTTCACTTAACCTCAAGGGGTTACCTTCTAACCATCTTAAACCACTTTCCTTATTTTAGGGCTAACCCACTTCTAACCACTTGTCAACTTAGTAATTTCTCCATTAAATTTATTATTTAAATAATTTCTTTTGTATTCTATTTGAATTATAGTACTCTCATCACTTCAATTTATTATTTACCTTCTAAAAATCTCTTAAACCACATTGACTAATTTGACCTTTTGCGGCTTCTAGATGACTCATGAGGGTTCTCCAACTTCACATGGCCATAACTCTCTAACCGTGAGGAGTTATGTGACGTTCCACATACCAATGGAAATGGCATGGAATGTAATATCCATATAGAATAGTATTACCTACAAATATATCTAAAATCATACCATTATCCATCAAACAAACTTGGGTCCATTACCCAAACTTGGGTTCTCGAACTTCACATGGCCATAACTCTCTAACCGTGATGAGTTATGTGATGTTCCACATACCACCGAAAATGGAATGACATGTACTTCCCATATAGAATATTATTACCTTAAAATATATTAAAACTCATACCATTATACATTAAACAAACTTGGGTCCATTACCCAAACCTTTGTGCTACCAGAATTCGCTACCATACTTTCTCCAAGGGTTGACATCAATCACTAAGAGTTGATATCAATCTACAATATCACTATCCAATGGTTGACATCAGTGAAAACCAAAAATCCATACCAAATGTCCATCAACATAAGCCAACTATCTGAAAACCATGTCACTAAATGATTGTGGTTATGGTGATAAAGGGATTGAAGAATTTGGGTCTTAACATAACCTTGATGAATAGCCACAAGATAACCCATAAGAGGTTGCATGTAGGTTGCAACTATGAGAAGACTAAGGTGGTTGGGAGACCATTTTACATAAAGGAAAATGACAGGATTTTTGACATGACACTAAAATAGGCAAGACTTGTGTGAATTATCCCTTTCTGTGCAATCATATCTTTCTTTGTATCCACAACAATAGATGTTGGAAAAACTTGATTTTCTCCTGTAGGTGTTCACCTAAGAAATTGAAGGATTTTTGTGGGTACTAACACCATCCAAACAAGGCGTGGTTTAAGTCGACGCCAAAACACCTTCATCACACTAGCAGCCAGACATCACACAATCAGTAGATGATCACACAAAGCCAATTTTCCTTATCCAAACTCAACCAAATTATATTTTGAAATATTCCTCCAGAGAATAGTATTTTGAGTGCATAAACCATATTGACTCATGGTTGCAACAAGACGATCACTCAGTGCAAGTCAAAGAGGTATCTTTCTCTTCATCCCCAAACTATAGAAATGGCCATTGCATCAACTATAATTCAATAAAGCTAATCTATTGACGGAAAAAGTGGCCTTTAAGGAATCTTTAAATTTAAATTTATTTATGTTGAACATTGTATCAGAGTACATGACCCAAAAACCATCAATCTATCTTAAGCCCTACTTTGGCACTTAATTATGTTAAAGAAGTTGTGGGTTGCAATCCATCTCCCAATTCAAAAAATGAAGAATACTGGCATGAACTGTTGTAACCAGTTTAATCACATCCACAAACTACCAAGGATACTCTAGTGATATGTTGTAGATGTGACCTTTGGAGTTGATAAAACAAAAATGCTTTGATCATGTAAAAATAAAGATAAAATATTCTCCCAAATGATAAGATATTCATAATGTACAAATACCAATAGCTAACCCAAAGAAGTTCTTGCAAAGCATTAGTACAAAATGGTATGCACTAGAATTACCCAAACTAAGAGTGGAGAGGAACCTTAGACATTATTAGTGTGAGTCAATTGGAAAAATAGATGCATCATAATATATATTCCAATTAAAGGTATACAAATGAGTCAAATCCCTTTCATAAGAATGTAAAGAAGTAAATAAGGATAAGAGCCCAACATGTTGACTAAAAATCATAAAGGTGACTGAATTATAGTTGGGGGTTTCACTCATTATGGTTGGAAACAGTAACAATTCAAGAACAAGTGTTAAGTGGTTTAGAAAAAAATTAATGGTTGATGCAATAGAGTTGAGAGGATAATCATGATGCACTATTAACTGGAATTCAATGGCAAGGGATACACATTTATATTTAAAAAAAAATACTTACAACACATCAATATTTCGATGGCCCTTTCGTCTCACTCATGATGCATTAATACACTTATGGAATTGGACTTTTGACGCCCTTCCAATGATCCAAAATGTTGCAGATATGGGAAATTCATTGATGAATATTTTCTTCCATCGACATTACAATGATGTCTTCCATTGTAGTTTAAGGTCTAAAAACATTTATGGTGTCTTAAGAATAGTTTAGGTAGTCTCTATTGCAACGAAATTTTCCGTCGTAAGAGCGATGACACGTAAACCATACATTTCCGTTGAAGTAAGAGGACATGTATATAGATGTCAGAAGTGTGATGACAATTTGCATCATTGTAAAATTGAGCCTTGGATGATACATGTTTGTAAGAGACTTCGGGAGTGCGACACAAGAACATTCATCGGAAGTGAGACAGTACTAGAAACGATGTTTGTATGGGCCAATGTTTTTCATGATCTAGAAAACATCATGTCAGAATTACGTAGAAAGATTCATCATAAAATGACCCAAAGTTTCTAGTGGTAGGTGGAAGCACAAAGTTCTCTACATGTGGCTCTTGTGGTGCATGCATGGGAATTTCCTCAAATTGAACACTATGATCAATGATGAGCTTATCTGTTGAGGGATCAATCAACCTGTAAAATTTTACACCCTTGGGATATCTAACGAAGATGAATGCTATTCTATGAGGATATAATTCCTTCCTCTTTTTAGTGGGCACACGAGCCCATGCACGTGATCTAAAGATTGTAAAGTGGGTGACTTCAGGGTTGATGCCGCTCTAAGCCTCAATAGGTGTCTTGTCATTAACATATCTATGAGGATATATGTTGTATGTATCTAGCTCAATTAAGTGCTTCAACCCAAATCCTGGAGGGTAAGGACTTTTCATGAAGCATGCAATTGGCCATCTCTTTGAGAGATCAGTTCTTCCTCTCAAGTACCTGATTCTACTGCAGAGTGTAAGGAACTGTATGTTGTAGCTATATTCCCACCTCATCATAGAGATGTTGTAAATAAATGTTTACATACTCCCACTCATTATATATGCTGATGGATTTGATATTCTTCCTAGATTGAGTCTCTGCACATGCTTTGAAGTCTTTGATATGCTCAAAAACTTCAAAATTCTGCATGAGAAAATATACCCAAGTCTGTCATGAGACATCATCAATAAATGTGAGCACATACCTCACCTTTATGATGGATGGATGAGGAAAAGGACCCATGATATCCCTATGGAAAAGATCCAAGGGAGAGGAGGCATGTTGGAGATACTTCACACACATATAGTGTTTGTTTTTCCTATGGTTTTCCCTATGTTTATTAGTCATTATCTAGTCTCCTACATTTTAGGGAGAATATTCCTTTTCCTACATTCTAGGGGAATATTCTCTTCAGTTCACACTTCAGTTGGATCAATTGAGTGGAGTTTGTTAAGAACCAAACATCAATATAGCATAGAAAAACCTCAGGAAAAGTACTCAACGCCTTGAAAAAGAGATAATTTCAGATAATAAGCCTCTTC
>ML780985.1:520243-545431 GCA_009831015.1 Picea engelmannii | reverse complement strand
TGGGTATGAAACTTTCTTTTAGGTAGTTCTCTGATATGTCTTCTCTGCAATGCCATAGGTCTGATCAAAATTGGATGTGCCAAGTGGAATTTACGGTAAATTCCTCACAACTTGCCGATTTTTGGCCTTTCCAGGAGATCTTACTTGTATAGCATGCCCCACATAAAATAATTGATATAAAATTCTGACACTCACACCCAAAATACTACAGACTGTCCACGATCCAATGCAACTAGTCCCACTCAATTTGGATACTCTATCAAGAAGTTATGATTGTTTTACTTGGAACACCTTCTTGAGACAAGTCAATAGGACTAGTCAGATACCCTATCTTACACAAGGTGTATCTACAAATTTAAGATGACCCAAAATCTAAACGTTTTACCATAGATACCTTACTAATTTCTGTAAATGGCCTCTGGTGTTCAGGGTCTGAAACATTACATAATTTTTTTTATAGTGAAAATTCTGCAATGACTCATTTCAGGATGATTCTAGAATCCTCTCTTGTATAGGCTATATATCCAAACGTATAAGGCCTCAGGAGCTGAATTTTGAACCCAACGTACCTTGATCCGTCTACTAAATATCCTCCAAGCCGTTCCTTCTGAAACATTGTAGAAAAAACGTTATAGAGAAAATTCCATGGTGTCTCAGATGTAGCAGCGAAACCCCAAGACCTTGAGCTCTGATACCATATGTTAAGAACCAAACATCAATATAGCATAGAAAACCCTCAAGATCAACGCCTTGAAAAAGAGATATTTTCAGATAATAGGCCTCTTTGAGGGGGCAACCTCCTTTTACCCCACTTAAATGTTCAAGTACAAGATGATTCAAAATGAAAATGTCTCCTTGGTATGTATAGGAGACTAGGAGGTATAATTACAACTAATGGCCTAAAGCTGACATAAATAAAATAACATTACTAATATAATATGCCCCAATTAAAGGGTAATGAGCCAATATTAGGGCTTAACAGAGTCTTGACACCACATTGGTTCCATCACCATGTAACATTGGGATCATCACTGCTAATGCACATTGTCCTTGGGATTATCACTAGAGTGGTGCATTACTCATGCCATCAGTTAGTTAGCTGAGGAATGAAAGGCTAGTTTACTTAGAATAGGTGGAAGTTAACTCCCGTAACTGTCCGTGTGTGTCTAGATCAATCTAGACCACCACTATGGCATATTGGCTTCTCTTCCAGTGTGAATTATTTGAGTTATACATAATATAGCATGTGTAAATTATAATTCATTCATTCAGTTAATACAGTTCTTGATTCTCTCTCTCTCGTTTTCATCTTTTCTCATGTGTTCTACAAACTGTGTATGTCCTTTTCTAGCTAGATATTATCTGTGCAGGTTAATCCACATTTACATGGTATCCAAACCAATGGATTGCTAGGAAAAAGAAACCAAACTCTTTTTGTAGGTACCGAATATTGAAGACAGTGGGAAAATGGAATTTCCAAAAGAATTGATTCTTACACCGTATAATTTCTTTGCATGGAAGCACAAGATGGAATTTCATCTTCGAAGAAGATGATTATATAGGTTAACGATGGGCACAGAGAGACCGAACCCACATCATTCATAGAAAAATACAAGTGTCTGAATTAGATGGATGAAGCGTATGGAAGTATTTGCAGTCTTATTTCTCTTGAGCTTCTCTTTCACATATCCTCCTATAAAACCCACAATGAATTATGGAACACCATGGAAGGAATTTTTGGCAAACAATATGAGATGAGGGAAAATATACTCAAGGTAGAATTTATCACTTTGGATCCAAAAACCTTCGACAATCTCCAAAATGTTTTTACCAAATATAAGGATTTGTTGTCGCAACACAAGGCTTAAGGGGTTGATAAATCTAAGGAGGAGAAAAAAATGGTTCTTACCATTCTTTCCAATCTTGGTCCAGAATACTAAATGTTTGTATCCACATTTCATTTAGTTAGGATCACCTCTGGAGCTACCTATAAAATGCCTTCTCTTGAGGAATTTATAGAGTCTCTAACGCAAGAGCAGACCGAGCTCATCAATATGGGAAAAATCAAAGGCTGAAAGGCACATGCACTTGTTGTGCAAGATGGTAGAAGCCACCAAAATTATAAATATAAACACAAATACAAAGGGAAGGGACATTAAAATCCAAGGAAGGAAGGGTACTCAAAACCCTTCAATGATTCCTCCGTATCCAAAGGTGGACAAGGAAGAAAAGGGGATAAATGCACTTAATTTCAACAAGGATTCCATCCAGAATATGCATGCATGAAGAAACAAATAGATCAAATGGCACAAATAATTTAGCAAAACAACCTTGGATATCGCATCCCCGAGGGTGCCAAGAATAAGAAGCTAGAAGTTCAAAACCCCAAGAAAGGTAATTCTAGCCATGCCCTGATTTCCATTAACTTCTCTCCCGATGTTTGGATTGTAGATTCAGGTGCATATCACCATATGGAATCCACAAAGGAAGTCTACTCTTCATTGGACACATGAAAATATCCTCCTATTTTGATGGGGGATGACTCTCCAGTCGATGTCACCGACAAAGGAAGACCTAAATTCATAAACGAGAGCTTCGAGAATGTGCTACACATTCCCAAACTCTCTGCCAATATTCCTTCGTGTATCATATGAAAAACTTCGGCACCAAAAAGAAACTAATATCCACACATGATGTTGTGGATATCTATGACATGAAAACCAATTCCAAAGTTTCTACTAGTGAGGTAAATCACCAATCTAGACTCTACACATTTTATGAATTTATTGATCCATATTCTACAATACTTCTTACGCATGCTGATGAAAGAAGTAGGATATGGCATGGAATGTTCAAGCATTTAAATTTCAGATACATGCAACAACTTAGAAAGAAGGGAATGGTTGAAGGTCTACCTTACATCCAATTCTCCAAAGGAATTTGTGAGGGATGTTGTAACAACCCTCCCGTTTCGTCACGACACAAGCCTCACATAACAAGTGCAATATTTTTTTTTTTTTTTTGTGTGTGTGTGTGTGAAGGTAACAATGTCATTATACTCAACAATGCAACACGATGACTAACAAGGTGCAAGAAACTCACACAACAACAACATGATGACCCAACATAGAAACACATCAATCACCTGGAAGCAATGTATGAACTCAACCGACAAGATTAAAAATGACTACTCGCCCATCCTACCCTGCAATGGTTAGGACCTCCAGGACACATAAGCAATGCTCAAGCCCAGGTTCTCATCAATTTTGACCATTTAAGGTCTCAGGGCTGGCGACTGTTCCGAGGAACAAGGAGGTGTCTACATCCCACCCGACACAAGCAGACCAAGCCTACTAAGCTAAGGACAACATCATACATCCCAATGCAACCAAAATTATTTACACAAGATCTAAAACCCTTACAGTGAGCAACCAAGGCTCCCCTTCAGTTGAACCACCAAGTACAAACATTTTTTTTTTTACAAACCAATAAATGTTTACAACCAAGTACAACATTATTTAAAGGAACCACAATGCCCTCAACGGGAAGCACAAGCTAAAAATGACTTCGCCAAAACCCCGATCAATAGTCGAGTCAAGCTAGTCGATAATTACCATCTATTTTAATCATCTATTATGAACCCCACTTAACAAGTTTAAATTGCAATATGACAATAAGGTACAATCTACATTAGTCTTAAAGCCAATCCATTGCGCAACTTTAAATCACAATTTGTCATCAAGGTACCCTCTAAATCAATGTTAGATAAACATCAATAGGCAAGTCTAGACTTCGACTTGGCTGATAATTAAAAACATAATGAATCATTAATTATGATCTAACTAGATTGTCTAAATTTCAATTTAGCCATTAATTTACAATCAATAGACATTAAAGGCAACCCGTCTAGCAAGTAAATACACAACCCATCTTTAATCCAATACTCCTTCCAACTAGCCATTAATCTTGATAACAAGCAACCATTTTAAACTAAAATGCTATCATTAAAATAAACAATGAAGCAAATAACAACAGCCTTTATCACCAGCAAATTAACAAGGCATTTAATAACATGGCACATAATAATAGGTAACTGAGCATTTATCGTAAGGCAATAACAAGGCGCAAGGATGGAAAGCACTTAATTAGGCCTTTAATAAAATTCATTGCCGGGTAAAGTAAAGGTAGGGACTCAGGGAAGGGGCGAAAATCAGGCATATTCATTGAAACACTAGCTGGCTGTCTAAGCTAAAGTCAGACTCTGATACTAGATCCGTCAGTAATATGGGCAACCAACTTAAGAGATTGCGAATTATTTACGTTTCTCTCTTGCAGCATTTTGCCAACATGAAATCACTCTCTAAGGGAAAACAAATCCATGGACACATTCTTGTAACCGATTGACCAGAGCATTTCCATAGGTATCTTGCTTGTGAGCATGTATACCGCACACAGATCTATGGCAGCCACGAGACTAAACCTTGACAAAATATCAACCTGGGAAGGCGCTTCTATGGAATGTGATGTCGAGAGGTTGAATAAAGTATTGGGAAAATTACCATCGAGCTCTAGTATCCAGCCATTTATCATGAGTTGAAGACCAAGGTCGCATCACATGCCAAGTCACAAGGTAACCCATACAAGGTGCCAAAGAGAGAGTCCACGAGGGAGCCAAAGCAGTGCACTACGCGTCAGAAAAATTCCAGGCACACAACCAAATAATCTATGTGGCAATCGTAAACCAAGGGGGGTAGAACCCTTCAGAAAATTCAGACAGGCTGTAGGATAAAGTTAAACAGTCTATAAATTGATTGCAATGGCAGTCGGTACAACATGATTTCTGTGGGTAATCAACTAAGATTCTCTGCAGATTAATTAAACGCTGCTTAGGGCATCTGGAGGTAAGTAATTATAACCAATAGTCAATGCCGTGAGGGAAAACCCAGTCAATGGAGCGTTGTCCCGAACACAGACATGCCCTTAAATGAAACTCCAGGATTTAAGAGTAAAAGGTAAATTCTGATTAATAAAATAGGTAAGGTAAAGGCCCAAGGTTTACATGCTATCCAAAGACGTTTTAGTCAATGCCAGGTAAGGAATACGCATGGCATCCCACTGCGTGCTAAACGACGCATGTCCAAAACACCTAAGAAATGTACAGATCGGAAATGGTGGATTTGCTGGCCAGAATTACATAAAGGAATAAAATACTCGGTGAAATTGCCAGGGAAATGTCTCCACGCCGACTTGACTTTTCCAGGAGTGCATCAACGCAATATCAATCCCAACAATCACATTAAACGCAGAGTTTAAATCCGAACAATCACATTAAACGCAGAGCATTACTGGTTCACTTAGGTCGCTGACTTCCAAGGGTCCCAATAACACTGTCCCAATACTTTTAAAAGGTTTTCAATCGAGTCAACTATAGTGCAGGGGTAAATAATACCATAAAAAAAATGCAGCAAGATACGAAACACAGCGTAAAAAGAAAATCACCCAAATGTTAAAGGATCACGGTCAGAAAACGCTGTATAAATTCATTGATAGTGTAATTTCATTTGATAGAATAAATTCGTTGATAATATTAAACGCTGACCTGTATAACTTCATTGCACAAATGTTAAAGAAACGCAATAAAAAATGTTGGGACTTCACCGTAATCCCCAAAACGCATATAGGTAGGGATTCCAATACATAACGCATACCAAATTACTTGTAGGAAATCAATCGAATGGGCGAAGGATCAAGATAAAATTCGTTGATTATTACTATGCAAAAAATACGCAGAGCAAAGGCCATCAATAAACAATCATAGAGTTAATTTGCAAGGGAGGTAATGCAACACAGTGCTGGTTCATCCAGCAATATATAAAACGTAGAGATAAAATTATCCAACGATCATATGACATAGAATGAGGAACTTCGCCATCAACCAACTATGCAGGGTTAGAAAAATGCATCAGGGTGCAAGAGAACAATCAGGCAAGGACATCCACAGAGGGAGACGGCTAAAGGTTCACCTTCGCATCACCATCCTCGCACAAAAAAGCAGGGCGTTGAGATCCATAGGTCTTTTAACACTAAGGCAACGACTATAGATCAGGCTCCTGGCCGACTACTCAGGCGAGGAATGGCGTGCTAGGGACAAAAATAAAGCAATCACATGGGTCACAGTCAACCACAGGGCTGTCGAGTCATGCAGGGACGAAGGCCATGAGAAATCAATCAACCAAACAATCAGCTAGGCTAAGAAAAAGGGGTCCGCTATCAATCTAAACATCCAATCCATGTACAATCAATTGGCAGATCTAAGCATATGTCCTAATGCATTCTACTCTACAAAATAAAAGAGTGTATCGTTGCCTGATTGCCCGCTTCAAATGACGTCCCGCACTCTATGCAACTCCCGCTCACCGACCGTCGAGACCTCACCGGTACCTCCCAACCAATGCTAGGGGTACTCTTATTCCCCCTTAGCCCCACGAGTCGCAAAGGGGCCACACAAACTATCCAAAGATCTTGTCTAGCTCCCAACTCGCCTCGCGAGGCCGAGCTACCACTCCTCTCCGAGATGGGTATCCCAACTCCTACAAGTAAATCAGTCAAGTTGATATTTCTGCAGTGTAACGTTACACAAACAGAAGATGATACTTCCTCCTTCTCCTCCCTTTATTTTATATAGTTTCGAACTTCCTTTCTTTCCTAAAATCTCATTTAGTTAAAGATTTTAAAAATAAAATCCCAAAATTTCCTCTCTGTACAAGTGTCCCTCATCCCCTACAATCCTCCATGAATTAATTCTTTAATTAAGTAATTATCTTTATTTCCCTCACCCACCTAGAGTTACTGCTAGACTCACTCCTAGGTGTCCCTAGATTCCCTCACAGGTTTTAAAGGCTTTCCCTATTACGAAATTGCTAATTCAGTTTAAAATTAGAAGGCTCTTAAATGTAGATTCTTTACTAAGTTGACTTCCCGCTTTTTCCCTTAAGTTCCCCCTTTTCCTTTTTATGTTACCTCTTTTCCCTAGTTTCCTATTTTTTTATTTTCCCTCTTTCCCCTTTTACTTAGAACTCAAAAAGGCAAGTGTGGAATACAACCCCTTTTCCCTTTTATCATTAATTTAGTATCATTTAAATTATCAAAAGATAAAATAATTAATTCCCTCTTTACATTTTATATCCACAGATTTTATTTCTTATGAATAATTTAATTTCTTACTCCCTTCATGTTACAAAATTTTAGGAAGATCACAATTATTATTTAAGTGGTTTTTTTTTTTTTGATAATTTTATTATTATTATTATTATTATTATTTCAAAGGTAGACAAAATTTTACCCCTAGCGAAATTTTAGACTTAGAACTTAGATTTTTTACTGGTCGACATTTAATTAGGGAAATTGTTTTTAAAATTTCTTAACATGTTATTTGTCTTAGGGCCTCTAGGTTCATCCCTCTATCATCATCAATGCGACGTGCCCTTCAGGACGCACTAGGTGCTCCAAGGGTGCCACTCGCCTCATATGTTCCCTTGCGCGACATGCCCTTCAGGATGCACTACGTGCTCCAAGGGTGCCACTCTTTCCTCTTGACTGATTGGTAGACATCAATAACCCCTGGAGTCAACACTCCGCTAGGTGAACTTATGGGAGACTAAGGGCCTCTAAGGAATAAGGCCCCCGCCTTATTGCACGCCCCTTAGAATCATCGTGAGTGACTATCGCGGTCTGCCCTCACGGCATCGTCGGTCCTCTCGAACTAGGTAATCGTTAACCTACAGTTTGAGCCACGGTGGGAGTGCTAGTAGGATGTGGCAGGGCTGCTGTCCACACCTCTCCCTCAACATCTCTGGTAGTTGTGTGTGACCCCTTTACTCCATATGTGAGTCTAGTCGGCAAGCTATCGTCAGCCTGCATCATCAACAAATCATGTCAGAACATATCCACCTCATATCATCTAATCAGATGCACTAATATCACAGTAAAACAATCAAACCCCAATGTTACACTCCCTGACTCGATCCGGAGTCCAAGGGGTTCCATCGATGCCTCTGCATCCGTGAGGTCCAAAACCCTGCACACTTAGTAAAACCGAGTCAATAGCACTTGTCTATGTCAATGTAGTAAAACAACATGTCATCTACCCATAACGCATCATAATCAAAGTCAAATGTTTTAATAGCATAATAATCCAGATGTCTTGCGAGCATGTGTCCTCAAAGAATAAGTTCACTCAGTGTGCCAAAGCGGGATGTTATAGATGTGTTCTTGCAAAACACCCTCAAGAGAAATTTGATAAAGGAAATACTCACAAGGCCTCCTCTCCTTTGGATCTGATCCACAACAATCTCATGGGCCATTTTCTACATCCATAAATCAGTAAAGAAAGGTACATGCTAATTTATGTTGATGATTTCTCGCGCTACACCTGGACTTTCTTTCTCATGAACAAATATGAAGTCTTTCAACATCTCAAAGATTTCAAGGCCCTTGTTGAGACACAGTCATGAAGGAAAATCAAATTCCTATGAATAGATAATGGGGGGGAGTATGTCAACTATGAGTTACAAAATATTTGTCTTGAGTTCACGATTTAGCTGTAGCACACGGTTCCCTATACTCAACAACAAAATGGAGTTGACGAGTGGAAGAGTAGATCCCTGAAAGAGATGGAATCTTTCATGCTGTATGCAAAGTCACTTCCACATATATTATGGGCTGAATCACTTAATTGCATGAACTGCATCCAAAACATATCCCCCCATAGATTTTTCAAGGACAAGACCCCCTTCGAGGCTTGGAGCGGCCTTAAAACGGAAGTGATCCACTTCCATATATTCAGTTCACATGCATGGTCCATGATTCCCTCGGAGAAGAGGAAGGAAATTGATCCATAGAGTACAAAGTGTATATTTTTTGGGTACCCAGACGGTGTGAATGGATACAAACTCATTTATCCCTCTACAGACCGACTCATCATTGAGTGTAGTGTCCAATTCAAGGAAATTATCTCCCATGCACCTCAGGAGCCACATGTAGAAACGTTTGTTCTTACACATGTCAGAGATGATGAGCATGCACATGTCGATTCTTCTTCAGATGAGAGTTTTGATTAAGAGGATTCATATGATTCAGATACTGAGTTAGTATAGTCAAATGCAAAGTTAGTGCATGTAGATGTAGATGTAGAGCCAGAGATGAGGCCCAAGTGGAGAATACTAATATTCAAAATACAAGAGATCTTGTTGGGAATCCAATTGATTCTAGGAGGAATTGATCTGATTTCGAGGAGCCTCCTATTGCACTCACCACCACTGAAACGGTGCCACCCAAGCATATTTTCTTAGTTCAGTCTTTAGATCCACATTCCTATGGTGGGGATGCTGGGAATCCTCCATGCATAAGGAGTAAAACTCCCTCTTCAAAAACCATACTTGGGATCTGGTTCCACTTCCTTTAGGAAGGAAACTAGTCAAGTGCATATAGGTCTACATGACCAAGAGCATAACAGATGGACAGGTTAGAATATACAAATCTAGGCTAGTCACCAAAGGATTTCAGTAGGTGCATGATATTGACTAAGACAAGACCTTCACTCCAATAGTGAATATGGATTCCATATTCTTGACACCTGCCATTGTGGGATCCAAAGGATGGGAAGTCCATCAGATGGATGTGAAAAACAAATTTCTTCACGGATATCTCTCTGAGGAAATATATATGGAGAAGCTCTAGGGCTTCATGCAGGATTCATATTTGGTCTATTGACTGAAGAAGTCATTTTATGGACTCAATTAGGCCCCGAGGGAATGGTATGACAAGATGGATGCTTACCTGTTGTCATAGAACTTTGTACATTGTAGGTTAGACCCGAATGTTTACATTCTTTGGACAACTGATTCACTTCTACTTTTAGTTCTATATGTTGATGATTTTCTGATCACTGGTTTCTCAACTTCAGCAATTGCTACAGTCAATAGGATTCTACATGATAGGTTCTTGAGGAAGGACATGGGTCCGCTACATTTATTCCTTGGTTTCGAGATCGGTCAAGATGCATCAGGAATCAAACTATCTCAGGCCAAGTATGCAGGAGATATCCTCGAGAGATTCCACATGACAGACTACAAGTCTTCCCTGACTCCTTTCCTATCAGGAGTCATACTTGAGGATGGATGGGACACTCCACTGGTGGACAAAACACTGTACAAGCATCTAGTGGGGAGCTTGTTGTATCTCACACACTCTAGACCAAACCTCTCCTATGCAGTTGGAGCATTTTCCCGATTCATGCAAGATCCGCATGAGCTACATTGGAAGGCTGCAAAGTGTATCCTTTAATACATACTGGGAATCATCACCTTTGGGATTCACTATGAAACATAATCTAATTTGTACCTCATCGGGTTCACTAATTCTAACTAGGTTGGAGACAAGAATGATTGCAAGTCCACATTTGGTTACTCACTCAATCTGGGTTCCGGGACCATCTGTTGGTCGAGAAAGAAGAAGGATGTTATTTCTCTATATTCAACTAAGGTAGAGTACAGAGGGGTAGTTAACATAACCATTCAAAATATGTTGCTAGAACATTTTCTCATTGAGTTGGGAATTCAGTTTCATTGACCGATCTTCATCTAGTATGACAACTAGAGCACTCTGAAGTTTTGTAGAGATCTAGTTTAGAGGAAATGAACAAAGCACATCGATATCCACATGCAATACATCTGGGACTTAGTACATGATGGGATCATTGACCTACAATTATTTCCTTCAACAGAACATACTTCATACATCTCCACCAAGACCTTCACTGAGCAAAAGTTCCATTCTCTACCTAGTCATCTTGGAGTGAAGGACATAGTTTCCTAGAAATTGTCAGTTCTTTTTTGATACATTGTACCTTGAGGGGGGTTTTTCCCTCTTTCCTCGTTTATTTCAGTGTGTCTTTTGTTTTTAGGTACCTAACATGGCCTCGTTTCCGGGCCTCATTCTTGTATTTTCACCATAGTGATGTTCAGGGGCAGTGTTGGAGATACTTCACACACACCTAGGATTTCTTTTTTCTAAGGTTTTCCCTATATTTATTAGTCATTATCCAGTATCCTACATTTTAGGGAGAATATTTTTTTCCTACATTATAGGGGAATATTATCTTCAGTTCACACTTCAGTTGGATCAGCTGAGTGGAGTCTTAATTCCACATTGGTTCCATCACCATGCAACACTGGGATCATCACTTCCAATGCACATTGCCCTTGGGATTATCACTAGAGTGGTGCATTAATGATGCCATCAGTCAGCTAACTGAGGATTGAAAGGCTAGTTGACTTAGACTAGGGGGAAATTAACTCCTATAACTGTCGGTGTGTGTTCAGATCACTCTAAACCACCACTATGGCGCATTGGCTTCTCTTCTAGTGCACATTAGTTGAGTTATACAAAGTATATCATGTGTAAATTATCATTCATTTATCCAGTTAATACAATTTTTTATTCTCTCTCTCATGTTTCCGCCTTTTCTCATTTGTTTTGCAAACTGTGTATGTCCTTTGCTAGCTAGATCTTATCTGTGCAGGTTAATCCACATTTACAAGGCCCTCCAGGCCTTCCCTTTCTCAAACTTCTCTTGAGGATGTTTTCCAAGAACACATTTCCATGTTTATTGAGTTGTTTCATTTACCTAATATTTAGATGACCAAATATCTTATGCTAGAGTCTACTCTCATAATCAACATGAGTTAGTAGCATTAAAGAATTAGATTTAGCAATAAACTTAGAAAATGTATACAATCAAGACTAGTGATTTACCTCACCAAAAGCAATCTTGGAGTTGTCATGCCTATCATATATGGTCATGGAATCAAGTTTGAATTCCACCCTTCTTCCTGTGCCTGAATGCGATATCTAATAGATAAAGCGTAGATTCATGGAGAGCTTCAAAACATGAAACACATTCTCAAAAATTCCATGTTGGAGCTCTAATATCCCTTGTTTAGTGACCTCCACATGAGTATAATCACCCATGAATATGGGAGGATCCATGCATGCAATTAAAGAATATGGGACATCTTGTGTGGCTTCCATGTGATGGGATTCACTGGAATCCATGATTCATGAATTAGGAGAAGAATAAGTAACAATCAAAGCATGAGAATTACCTCATTTATCTGGCACTCAATCTCCCGACTTCTTCTTAGAATTCTCGGGAATCTAGTCCCCAAGATTGTTTTGATGAAGTGCCTCTACCATGAGGTCTATTGTCTTCTTCATGCATGATGATTCCAAATGGTAGCTGCTATTGTAGTGACCAAATTTTGTCTTCCTTTCTTTCCCTTTCTACCTTTGGAGCCTAAGGATTCATCGAGGGGTTTGGAATTTCCTTCCTTTCTTTGCTCAAAATGTGCCTTTCCCTTTCCTTTCTATTTGGAATTTGGATTGGAGGTGTTGGTGCTCTCATGAACAACAAGTGCATGTGCCTTGGGGATCTTGATTATTCCCATATGAATGATATTATCTTGCTCATGCATTAGGGACTCAATGAATCGATCCAGTGATGGAATTGTCCAGTTTTCTCCCAATGTGAACTTTAGTATATGGAATGTTAATACAAAGGTTTCATACTCTGTACCAAGTTTTGAAAAAAATTTCAAGGATCATCTATTTTTCTTGTGTATATTTGTTAACACCACATCCCTTTAGCTAAAGAAAAAGGTATTTGAACTTCATGAGTGAATCATGTATATTATCAATGTTTCTCATATCCAATGAATTAAACTCTACCTCGAGCATATGGCCTCTCATCTTATATTTTTTTCCACAGATACCTTCTTGGTCCAAATATCATTTGGACTGGTATAAGAATCAACAGGAAACAATATCTTGAGGGACATTGCCATGCAAATAAGACAATAGGCCTCATCCATGTGGTAGAGATATATGTATTTATCAATTGTTGATGTTGGTTCAACCTGTGCAACCATTTTTATTTGGAACAAGCCTATACTTCTGAGAATATATAAAATATTTAGCTTCCACTCAAAATAATTGTGTGGCATGAGAAGAATTATTGGCATGAATTCCATTCTTTCTGACTGCATCTTTATTTTGAGCCTGGAAAAAAGTGTCTGTGTGCCTTTCTCCTAGAAACCTATGGGATATGATACCATGTGATATTTTTTAAAGAATAATATCACAAGATTTGATACCATGTGAATTTTCAGTGAAACCTTCACAGAGAACCTAGCTAGAGAAATTCGCACAAAGATTGCAAAAGAAACAGAGAGATAGAGAGAATCAAGAATGAGAGAAAGAATAATGAATTTTATTAACTTCTATTACACACTCAAAGAGTGAATAATTTACAAAAAATATATGATACATGAGTAAATAATGCACCATAGTAGTGATCTAGAGAGATATGTACACTCACTGACATAAACCATAGTGAATTGACACCTAAACCTAGTTAATTGGCCATGAAGTCATGAGTTAACTAAATCACACAAGTGGAGTGGAAAGAAACTCATGCATGTACATGTGTTGTTCTCTCCTAGCATCATGCATGTGATGTGTGCCCTCATGGTGAGAAAACCAAGGTGAACATGAAACTGCTGGTGATAAAACCAAGGTTGTCATGCACGAGTTTCCTCCACTAGTCTAACTGAAGTGTAACTGAGTCAAAATTGAGACTTGAGGAGGGAAGGGACTCTATTTTATAGGAGGCACCCTAGTTTTTAGGGAATATTCTCAGGAGATAATATTCTCATCTATGGATAACACCCTCAACATTAGACTAGAAAACTTAGGAAAAAGAATACTATGTGAGAGCGTAAAATCTCCAACAATGTCCTCTCGTAGGACCATCATGAGGTTCTTACAAAACCTTTTCTACATTATATTTCTATAGAAACCTCAATAAGACGTCATCATAATTATTTCTAAAAATTATTCCATTAACCAAATGATATTGGGAATATTTAATACTAAGGGATCTTCTCTTCCTCGGTTCCAAGTTTTGTGGAGCACTGCCATGGGTTAAGTAATATTTCAGCTCATAGTGCCAAGATTCACTGAGAACCGAGATATACTCAAGTTCATACTCCTATAATATTGTCATCCAATTGGATATTTTTTCTCCAAGATCCTTCTATACTAATAGGTTCCCGATTGAAGGGTAGGGTACCACTACTTTGGTTCTAGAATTCAACAGGTAAGGTATTAAGTGTTTTACTACTTTAAATACCACATATGCTTGTTTTTCCACCTTAGGGTAGTCAATGTTTGCTCCTTGTAGTTCAGAACTCATTAAAGAAATTGGGAACCTATTCCCTTCATCGTTCTTTTGAGTGAGAACCTCTACAAATGCAATGCTAGAGGAAAATGTATACATGATTAAATCTTTGTGGAAGTCAGGACTTAATAATTCTAGAGATTTTTCTATTTCCTCTATGATCCTAATGAAATATCTATTTCTTTGGGACCCCATTTGAAATGTTAATTCTTCTTTATCATGTCTTGAAGTGGTTTGATAGTTTCAAAGAAGCTTGGAAAAAATACGTGAACAAATTTTATTTTTACAAGAAAGGATTGCATAGAATTTTTGTTGCAAGGGAATGGAATTTTAGAAACAACCCCTGTTCTTCTAGGTTCTATCACTATCCCTACTTTGGAAACAACAAATTTAAGGATATTTCCTTCATTTACAACAAAAATAGATTTTCTGGGATTGAAGGATATTCCATATCTTATACACCTATCAAATATCTTTCTTAAGTGATGGAAAGAGTATCTTTTATATCTTGAAAACATAGTTACACCATCAAGGTATACTGCAACACATTCACCAATTATCCCTTTGAAGGATATATCTATAGATATTTGGAAAGTTTCCCCTGCATTGATTAGTCTCAAAAGGCATTTTTATATATGCATAAGTTCCCTGTTTTGTTATGAATGTAGTCTTTAACTAATTATCATGGGAAACCAAGACTTTATTATAACCTAAGAAGCCATCTAAGAGGGATAACATCTCAGATATAGAGACACATTGTAAAATTTGTTCCATAGGGGGAACATGATAATTATATTTCTTTGAGGCATTGTTTAAGTTTCTGAAGTCCACACATAATCAAATGTCTCCATTTTTCTTCATGACAAGTACTAGATTGGACACCATTGAGTATTTCTGACGTGGAAGATATTCTTTGCAGCTAAGAGCCTATTGAATTCTACTTCTACCAGAGGTTCCAAATTCAGATGCATCTTCTTCAAATTATTCTAAAAAGTCTTTATTTGAGGATTCATTGGTAATAATTTGTTGAATGATCTTGGTGTCATATGTCTTGAGATCATCATATGTCCAAGCAAAAATATCCTTGTCCTCTTTAAATAGCTTGATGAAGGCATGATTTTCGGTTAAAGAGAAATTCGTGCCCATATTAACAGTCTAAGGGTTTCCATATGTTTTGGGATTAATCATATCTTACTGCAAAGATGAGCTATTTTTTTTGTAGTTGATAACCCTTTTAAACTTGTCCTGCAAATCATATAGCTTCTGTAGTCTCACCACAAGTTCTGGAATGGTGTTCATTGAGGTTATTTTGGGTTATTTTTTCATCAGTTGCTTGTACTATAGAAACTTCCATGTGAGAATTTAGATATTGATCGTGTTGTATTTCATCAATGGATGAATCTTTGAAAGTATATTTCATATGAAAAAACTTGATGATCTACTGATCATATTTGAATACCCTATAATTTGTTATGTTGTCAATTACTGAGGGTTTGTACATTAATTCCATAGAAAAAGTGTCAGGAATAATACACACTAATGGAATTAGTTTATATGCAATGTTAACTAATAAATATACATCATAATTCAAGGAATGAAAAATAGTATTGATGTTGAAGGCATAAAAATTATTAATTAAATCCCATACCACTTGCGAGTAGTGTTTAAGATGATTTGAAATGCAATGAATATTATTTCGTACTTGCCTAATGACAATCTCATAATCACCAAAAACCTTTATCAATTTCACTTTCAGATCCATTGCCTTCCTCAATCCTTGGATAATATATTCCTATTTGGCAATGTTATTGGTAGAATGGAACTCAAGTCTACATGCTATTAAAACCCTCTTACCTTTAGGATATTTGAGAATATATCCAATACCTACACCCTCATTGGACTTTGATCCGTCAAAGAATATAGTCCACATGTCAAGGTTTATTTTGTGATTAATTTGTGGATATAAGTTAGTCTTAAAATTTAAAATTATGTGTACATTAGATTTAATGTTTACAATCAAGTCAATATGTACATTATAATTAGTGTCTTTCCTATTTACTATGTTACATTCAGGCTCAACAGTTTGAGTGCAATGAAGGATTTCAGATTGCTTATATGATTCTGTATGTGGAGATATTTTAGAAGTGAAGTATCCAAACAAAGTATCCAATTTGTAATTATCCAAAATCGGATGGTTGAACATTAATGGATCATTTGAATCATTTAGATCGGTGACCACATATTTCATGTATCTCTCCCTTTAAAATTTTATATTATTTTTTTTCCATTATAGGGTAGCCACATATGAGACCAATCAATGGCGAAATATCTATGCAACATTGTAGACTAGTCTCTGCTTAATAAAATTCCATATGTTTTTAGGATTTCTACCACAATGATGTCTATTGTTTGATGCACCTTTGGGTTGGAAGCCAATCTTATTAAGATTTTTTTTTATCTCTCCCATAACACTGACACTTGACCTGTCTAGATGTATGATTCAGGTTTAGCATTTATTTTCTAACATACCTTTAATGACATCGCACTAGATGAAGCACCTGAATCAACCATATAGTTGTGGAAATTTCTATTAAATGTCTCAAAGGTCAATAAGAAAGGAGTGGTAGACCTTGACCTTTTTCTAATCAGGAAAGCATTAATAGTATATTTCCTTTTGACACTATTTGTTCTAGAATTTGCATTCTTGATGTCTCCCATATTAGTATCTTTGATTTTGTTTGGGGATGATCCTTGAAGGGTATTGATGAAATTTTCTTGGATTTGGAGTAACTTCATAAGCTCAAACAAAGAGACATTATCCTTGGTATTTTTCAAATCTTCCACAAAATCATATTCGAATTTATTTGAATCAGGTGTAGGTGGGGATTCAATATAATTAGAAGTGGACTTCTGCATTATTGGTGTCTTTTAAGAATTTTTAGGGGAAGAAGGTGTATCTAATTTGGAAGCCTTAATTTCTTGTATTATATGTGTTTTGAGACAAATGGATTTCTTCCACATCCTCATCTTCATCCTCATCATCTGGTTTGAGAGATATATCCTAGAATGAATTGACCTCTTGTCCCGAGGTTTCTTCAGTATCCTAATATTTATCCTCTTGTTTAGTTTCCTCCTCCCCTTCTCCTTCAACTTTTTCATCAGTGGAGTTTTCACTAGTAGAGGCACAAGCTTTAAACACATTGAGAAAGTATTCCATTTTGATTACCTTTGTAGGTGTGTTAGTCTTGGTTTTAGGGGGAGTGATTTTATTGAGAGTAAATATAAATATTTTTTTAGTATTTGAAGTGCCTTCCCCAACATTCCTCTTCATGTAAATAATTTCATTTGATAACTTCTTAATAATTCTATGTAATCTTTCCATAACCATGGAGTCTTCATCATTTTTCTCTTCAGGGTATTTTTTTGGTTGTAATTTCTTCTTGGTATTAGGTTTATCCTTGTTATCCTTTTCCTATTGGGCCTTCATTTTGATGAATAGAAGTTACGAAAACTACCACAGAGTCAGATAACCAAGCAAAGGAAGGAAAATAAGGATGAAGGAAAGAGCATGCAATAGAAAGGTGTTGGAACATAAAATGGTTGGAGGCCAGCGTACAATCAATTTTGGGAGGATCAATTGAAACATAATCAAGAAAATAAGAGACCGTGCGGGTTATCAATCAACAAGAAAGAACTTTATTGTAATCAGGTTGTGAAATGAGAGTAGAGTAGTGAGAACTGGTTTTTGATCCCGATGCGGAATGTAAGGAGAACTATTCTTGTATTACTGTAGAGGTAGTAAGGGGAAGGTACTAGATTGAATACTCTTTGGTCTAGTACTATTTTGAGATGTACTGGTTGGTCCTCTCTAGTATGAATTTGTATATGACTAATATAATCCGTGCATGTATTTTTAGTAAGGCCTATGGTATAATAGAATGATGACGGAGATCAAATTTTAAAAGAAGACCCCTGTCTATGATGATTTTTGTGTCCATAGAATGATATTATGTTTTGTCTATTATGTATGATGATTTTGTATTTCTTTATGATGTTCTGTGCAATTATGTTCTTTTTTCTTGGGTTATGAGGTGGTAAATACTCTTATATGGTTAATATATCATGCAAAAAGAATGGTAGTAATAT
The DNA here is from genome assembly GCA_009831015.1 of Picea engelmannii. NCBI lineage: Eukaryota > Viridiplantae > Streptophyta > Pinopsida > Pinales > Pinaceae > Picea > Picea engelmannii. Next base: position 526,989 of record ML780985.1, on the reverse strand, counting down.
TGATAACTTATAGATATGAATAATCATTCTTCTTACCCTTCCCTAATTCTCATATCTCATTCGCACTTCAAGTGAGAATTCTTTCCTTCTGGGAAGATGAAAATGCCAACGTGCTAGACTACATTGGTACCCTTTTGTTGGTAACATGAAGAGGACCCTGGCCTGACAATTTTGCGCAAAAAAATGGTTCCATTGTCGGGACCCTAGTTTTAAAAGGGAACCTATAACGAGGATGCTTCATGAGATCCACATATATGATGTTTGACAGTGTTGGGAATGAAACTGTGATGCATTCATATGGAACAAAGCAGAGGTATGAAATTTGAACTGGAATGACACAAGGGATTCTGTCTTCTACTCAGAAAGATCAAGTGACCAATATGAGATATTCTGGGTAGAATTCTAGGAAATTCTATTCCATTGGGTAGATAAGATACAATAAAAACCAGAGTTCAAAGAACATGTCAAATAAATCTATACTTGGGATACAAAGAATCTAGTAGAGCTTCAGGGACTTGATCACCAAATTACTTAAGTAGCGGATTTATGGGTTAACACGACTCTGGAGGGCTATACCATCGAGTTTGCAATGAAGAATCATCAATATTTTTCATGAGAAGAGGTGATATTCAATAAAGGTGCATGAGGAATACTGTTGAGGGAAATTCATCTATGGATCAAATTATTCTTGGTGGAAGAGGGGATGGTAATTGTTTGCTTAAGTGATATGGAAGCCTAAACAACTATGCTTGGGGTGGGGAAATCTTGGAGCAGTTTCATGACCTAATAAGGGGAACATGTCCTTTGATAGATGAGGGATTAGTGAGAGAAAAGAGCAAGAAGTGAGCGAGCCCTAAGGAGAGATTCTATAGTTGAGAAATGGTGGCATGGAAGGGTAAAGAAAGATGTAAAGCAGTACGAGGTGTTGCAGAAAGAAATTGGACCAGGAGAAACGAATGAAAGAAAGATAGAATAGTTGCGGAAGTTGTGAATACAAGAAATATTGGCCAGTCTAAGATTGTAGGAAAGAAAAACATGGAGAGAAGGAATCCCCTAGGTGGGTAGACAAGAAGAGGAGCGCGTAGAAGCAAGGGAAGACAAAGAAGGACTAGATCTTGTGAAAGAAAAATAATATTCTTCCTCGATACTAGGAGGATTCGGGAATGAGTTTGAGCAGGTTGCTCAAGAGAAAGAAAATGAGACCCCCCATATCAAAGGGACCCACCTAGAAGTCAGTGGAACTTGCCCCAAATCGCCCATCCCCCAGGGCCCTTCTATACCCATGGTAAGATCTATACCGCATACTCATGCAATTTCTATTATGTCAAATTAAGTCAATTCGTCGAAACCCACAACTGTGAATAGTGGGAGGATATTAGGGTCTCTTGGAAAATCAAAACCAGGGCCATTAGGATTCATTTTGGTAGGACTAGTGACATAAAAAATGGATGGAAACACAGGAGGTATTAATCACTTGATACCCATAATTCTGGGGTAAAGGAGATGAGGACGTAGAAAAACATTGGTTTCTATGCAAGGCCATCTAGAGGTCCAGAGGGACTCTGGATGCGAAAAATTTAGTAGAATTCCAAACTACTTTGGGGGGTCGCACACTCAAGTGGTACATGAAGGCTATTAAGACTGGGTTGCAAGGAAAATCCTTTACCCTTGACCAGGTGTGTCATAAATTCATTATCGAATTCAAGCTACGTCAGTCAAAGCAGGAAGCTCTCTTTGAGTTGTGGGAGATTCAACAGAGAGAGGGTGAATTTGCATGGGAGTATAGTTGGAATTTTAAGGAAGCTATTGGGATATTATAATATCCAATTCACGAATACCATCAAAGGGAATTGTACATTCAAGGGTTGTTACCCTTCATGTGAAACCCCCTAATGCAATAGAGTATAGCCACCTTGACAGATTCTTTGGAACAATCAATGAAGATTGAATCCATGACACGATATCACAGTCCCACTGCCACCCAAATCACCAAAATCCATGCTACTAGACATCCCAGAGAACCTTGGGAACCTTGTATATCTTCTCCTATCAACTGATGTCACGCCGATCCAGTCAAATATTCCAGCTCTACACTTTGGTTAGTATTCCCTCTAAGGAGAGCCAACAATAAAAAATGCCATAAATCACCCACTTCCCACACGTCCCACTCCCAGTTTCTTAGTTTCCAAGACTAGAGATCCTCATTAAGGTTCTGCAGGTTCAGAATGGGACCCCAGAAGTTCCACTCAAAACAAGGACAACAACTCAACAAGATATGGAGTCTCAAGCACCACATGAGAATAATTTAGGACAAAACACAACATCATCAAAAGAGAAGTTAGATCCAATACTACAGGATCTGCAAAAGTGCTCGGAACTGTTACAACTCTGCCTGGAGTAGATGAAAGTTATCCCTTTACTTCCAATGTCTCTGAAAATAAAACTATCCCAGCAGTTGTGGGGACCATCCCTAGGAGATCAAGACCTTGAGACACCCTCAAAACATTCCATGGCCAACGAGCTTCCACTTCAAAGTAGACTCCCACTGGAAGATATAGTCACATCCATTGGGATAGCTTAGTTTCCAACACCACAACTAGTAGGCTTGATTAGAGCCTCTACTGATCACTTGGAGCAATGAATTCAACAAGACGAAAAGAAAGGTAAATTCTAGAGACAGGAATGAATGATGGAAAAAAAAGTGGATGCATGAGGAGTATTTAAAACTCCATGCAGAGCATAAAATGGAGAAAATGAAGAAAAATTTCACAAAGGTCTGGCCAAATTTCAGTAATGCAACACCTCATCTACCATATTATAGCGCAACGAAAGTGACAGAGAAGCAACTCAAATTAGTCCAGGAAGCATGGGAGGTGTTGGAAGACTACGTAGAGGACCTCCAAGATAAGTTGGAGGGAATGAAGTTGAATTCTGAGGCACGACCTAGAGAAGTCCAACAACAGTTGGAAACAGTTGTCCTGGAAAGAAATGACGCCAGAGACGCGCTACATAAGAAGACAGTTGAGTGCACTACCATCTTCAAGGAAGTTAGTGATTAGATTGGTGTGATAACTCAACGCAACCATGCACTGGAATAATTTTTCATGAAAATCCAAACCCTTAATGAAAAAGCTTCCAAAGAACATGATCCTCTAAAATAAAAAGAAATATTTCAGAAAATCCAACAAGATGACAATACTTTGAATGCCCTGTTTGAAGCTCAAATAGTGGCCAAAAAGGAACTAAGAACCTTTCATCCAGTAGTTCAAACTGCATACCTCCATATGCACCAGGTGGAGACACTAGAGGATGCAGAATAGAATTCTATTATCGCATCAAAGCCAAAGGATTTCACCACCAGTGCAACTCAATAGTTTGTAGAAAAAGCCTTATTGTTTGGCAGGAAGTGGCAAGACAAAATTGAACATTTTCAGAAGATCAGGGAGAAATATATGGAACTAGTGCTAGAGTTGGGCCCTTCGTTTGAAGGATCCAAGGAAGAAAATCTCAATTCAAGGATGTAAACAAGGAAGAATAAGAAACCAAAGCCACAGAAGGATCACAGGCCAAATCAAAGACCACATAAGAACCAAAGACATGACTCGGGGTGAGTCAAGGATTGCATGTTCGGGGCCTATTGGGCCCTTTTTTTTTTATGAATAGAAGTTGTGCAAGCTACCACAGAGTTAAATAACCAAGAAAAGGAAGGAAAATAAGGATGAGAGAAATAGCGCACAACAGAAAGGCGCTGGAACATAAAACAGTTGGAGGCCAACGTACAATCAGTTTTGGGAGGATCAGTTGAAATAGAATCAAGAAAAGAAGAGAGCTCGCGGGTTCTCAATCGATAAGAAAGGATTGTATTGTAATCGGGTTGGGAAATGAGATTAGAGTAGTAAGAATTGGTTTTTGAGCCATATGCGAAATGTAAGGAGAACTAGTCTTGTATTATTGTAGAGGTAGTAAGGGGAAGGGACTAGAGAGAATACGCTCTAGTCTGGTACTGTTTTGATATGTACCGGTTGTTCCTCTCTAGTATGAATTTGTATATTACTGATATAATTTGCACATATATTTTTAGTAAATACTATGGTATAATAGAATGATGATGGAGATCAAATTTTAAAAGAAGACCCTTGTCTATGATGATTTCTATTTCCATAGAATGATATTATGTTTTGTCTATTATATATGATGATTATGTATTTCTTTATGATTTTTTGCGCAAATATGTTATTTTTTCTTGGGTTATGAGGTGGTAAAGACTCTGATATGGCTAATCTATCATGCACAAAGAATGGTAGTAATTTTGATAACTTTTACTTCTCAATAAGAATTATTCTTACCCTTCCCTAATTCTCATGTCTTAGTTGTGCTTCAGGTGAGACTTCTTGCCTTATGGGAAGATGGAAATTCCAGTGTGCTAGACTACATCAGTACCCTTTTTTTGGTAACCTAAAGAGGACCCTAGTATAACAATTTTACACCAACACTACCCCAGGATTATCCTTTAAGAGAAAGATGCATTTCTCCACTTTCATGGTTTATTTAAACGTGCCATCAAGGGTACATTTTTCAACTCTTTTCACAAACATAGGCATTGAGACTTGTAAAGATGAAGTATAAAATTCAATTGATACATCATCCACATGTTTAGAAGTTATATGAATTTTTTTCATCAATGTTGGAAACCTTTGGTTAAAATCCTTCACCTTTTCTTTAGCATCCATCTTTATCCTAGATAGTTCTAAGACTATATCTCCCAGGGATTTGTCCTCACCAAATTTCTCAATGAAGAATGTTTCAAATGTATTCCAATTGGTAATTCAACCTTTTCCTAAGGATAAATCCCATGTAGATGAATTATCTTCAAAGGTATAAGGAAAAAGTATGCATACAACATATTTGTGTTGGAAATTCATTAGTCTAACTTCCAACATAAATTATTTTATATGGTCCTCTACTAAGTCTTCTTTCTTAGGTTTGAATTTGGGAAAAATCTTCTTAGGATGTTTGGGAAATGGGTGAGTGGCCCTTGGTACCGTAACAATATGCTAAGTTAGCTATGCTCGATTGGGGTTTTGGTTTTTGGGTTGGTTGGAATTTACTCCCACCATGCTTTTAGGACTTTCTAGATGCTCTCCTTCAAGTTCTTCTCCAAGTTCTTCTCCAAGTTCTTCTTCAGAGGGATCTTTAGGGGTTCCAGGTGAAGAATGAGGAGGAATGGGTGGTTGACCACCACTATATGATAAATAATATTCAAAATTAAACTCTATTGGGTTAGTTATTCCTTGTAAAATGTTAGAAAGTTGAGAGTTGACAGATCTGATGATTGGGTTTCCAATGTCGATTGATAAATATTAGGTGATTGGTGCTTTGAGATGCAGTTTTCTTTGACTCAAAGGTATTCAATCACCTTGAGTCTAAGGTGTTTTCTTGCATTTCGAGTAAGAAAATGAGATTGCTGCAACAACTAGTTGGTACGATAAGGGTTTAGTTCGAGAGAGTGCGATATCATAGGTTTAGTTCCAAATATGTTATATTGACCCGATATCTAAGTAGGCGTCTGCACTAAAGTTGGTTGGGGATATAATATTTTCTCAGGGTTTAATACTTGAGATTCACTTTGTCATGAAGGATTTCTTGGTGGATTAGAATGGGTAGGGTTTTTCATTTATTTAATATCCATTCATCCCATAGTCCCTCCTTCTAGAACCATTTCTATTGACGGGTCCAAATGTTCTGTCAAACTGTTAAGAACCAAATATCAATATAGCATAGAAAAACCTTAGAATAAGTACTCAACGCCTTGAAAAAGAGATAATTTCAGATAATAAGCCTCTTCGAAGGGGCAACATCTTTTTACCCCACACAAATGTTCAAGTACAAGATGAATCCAAATGAAAATGTCTCCTTGGTATATATAGGAGACTAGGAGGTATAATTACAACTAATGGAATAAAGCCGACATAAATAAAATAACATTACTAATGTAATATGCCCCAATTAAGGGGTAATGAGCCAATATTAGGGCTTAACATGCCCCTCCCCTTGAGACAAGTGTTTTCTGCAACGCTTGAGTAAATCTGGATGCTTATGTATAAAAGAATCATCTTCCCAAGTGGAATCTTCAGTCGGTAGTTTCCTCCATTTAATGAGATACTCTGAAATGGATCTATTCCTCAGCTGGCGAATTATTGTGTCAGTGATGGCTTCAGGATCCAATATGATTTTTCCTTCCTCGTCAAGTTCTGGAAATATAGTTTGAACTGGGATCTTGTCACCTATAACCTTCTTTAAACATGAAACATGGAAAACTGAGTGTACTTGTGAAGATGCAGGCAACTCCAATTTGTATGCCATAGTAACAATATTTTGAAACACCTTATAAGGGCCATAGTACTTTGGTGATAATTTATTGACCTTATTGGCTTGCTTGAGGGACATCTGTTTGTATGGTTGTAGTCTTAAAAACATCAAATACCCTACTTCAAAACTTCTTTCACTACAATGTTGATTTGCTTGTTGTTTCATGCGATTCTATGCCATGGTTAGGTTGTCCTTTAATATTTGGAGAATTTTTTGTTGATGCTCGATGTTATTTTCCACTGCTTGAACCTTAGATTTTTATTTTAGAGAAGAAGTGATGGAAGGAGGGTGGTATCCATAGAGTGCCATAAATGGTTTCATTTTTGTTGCAGTATGAAAGGAAGTGTTATACCACCATTCTGCCAAGGGTAACCATT
>ML780985.1:481366-507677 GCA_009831015.1 Picea engelmannii | reverse complement strand
TGATATTTATTCTCTACAATTCCATAGGTCTGATCAAAATTGGATGTGCCAAGTGGAATTTACGGTAACTTCCCCACAACTTGCTGAGTTTTGGCCTTTCCAGGAGATCTCATTTCTATAGCATGCCACACACAAAATAATTGATATAAAATTCTGAAACTCGTACCAAAAATACTACAGACTGTCCACTGTACAATGAAACTAGTCTCACTCAATTTGGATACTCTAGGAAGAAGTTATGATTTCTTTACCTGGAACACCTTCTTGAGACTAGTCAATAGGACTAGTCAGATACCCTATCTTCCACGGGGTGTATATATAAATGTAAGATGAAACAGAAGCTGGAATTTTTACCATGGATTCATTACTAATTTATGTGAATATCACCTAGATTTTAGGGTCTGAAACATTACAAAAAAAAAATTATAGCGAAAATTCCGCAATGACTCAGTTCAGGATGATTCCATAACCCTATCTTGCACAGGCTGTATCTCAGAAAGTATAAGGCCTCAAGAGCTGAAATTTTAACCCAACGTACCTTGATCCATCTAATAAATATCCTCCAATCCATTTCTTCCAAAACATTGTAGAAAATAAGTTATAGAGAAAATTCCAAGGTATCTCAGATGTAGCAGCGAAACCCCAAGACCTTGAGCTCTAATACCATATGTTAAGAACCAAATATCAATATAGCATAGAAAAATCTCAGAATAAGTAATCAACGCCTTGAAAAAGAGACAATTTCAGATAATATTCCTCTTCGAGGGGGCAACCTCCTTTTACCCTACATAAATGTTCAAGTACAAGATGAATCCAAATGAAAAATGTCTCCTTGGTATATATAGGAGACTAGGAGGTATAATTACAACTAATGGAATAAAGCCGACATAAATAAAATAACATTACTAATGTAATATTCCCCAATTAAGGGGTAATGAGCCAATATTAGGGCTTAACACAATCAAGTAAGGGAAGATGCCCAATGGAAAGCCCCAATTAAGCTCACTTGCATCTAGGATGGAAAATTTGGATTAGTATAAGGGCCTACTTACTAGTTAAATATTTTCAATTATGAAGTAAAGAACATATTGTCCTCGCAAATTATTATTCAAAATTGAAACGCACAATCTACAACTAAATTAAATTATTCTATTATAATCCTATTTTACTCTAATCTATCCTGATTAGAAATAAATCTAACAACATGAATACAACATGAGATGATGTTATTAATGAAAAAATTGGTTCATTTCATTCAATAACATATTAAAACAATAATGCTACACATTAAGTCACAAAAAGTTGTAGACTAAATTGATAGCATTACCACTACACCCATTTAGAAATCACAAAGGTATAAGCATCTCAAATATATTCACATAAATAGTTCATGGAACAAACATTCAAGAAACTTAAATAACAAACATATACATAGAGTATTCCCATACACATTTGTTAACAATCATGCTCTCAAAATTCCTTCTTCTCTTCATTCAATTAGAGATAATAATATCATCCAACATGTACAAATGGAAAAAGTACCTACTTACATCAACCTCTCTTTTATAAAATAAGAGGGACTTTCATTTCTTATGATTGTTCGTTCCCTATTATGAATGTTCATATTACAACTTTTTCTTATCCTAAATTACAAATTCCCTGGGATAATGCACAAAAATGAAATAGAAAAAATCTTAAGTGGAATTCTGGGAGACGATTTCTTCTACATATACAGTGCACAACTCATAGCTCTTGAGAAATTCTTCCAATCAGTTAAGCTGCATCTTCTCCAGTTGTAGTTCTTCATCACATAGCTTCATAACTACTTCTCTCTTTATCTCTTTTTCAATCCTCTTTATAAACCCATTGGCAAAAGTAGTTAATTTAATGGGATTAACCAAATGCTTATTCGAAGTATCATTTTTCACCTCCTTCATTTGGATGATTGCCTCTTTGTTTACATCTCTTTCCTCTATGAAATTTTTTATATTTAACTAATTTGGGCTTGCCTCATCCAACTGTTCCATGGTCTCCATTCCAAAGTCTTCCAACATCTTATTTGAATAATTCCAAATTATGAAACAGGATTTAGTGGCAATTTCTTTGGCTTCTTGAACCTCATCAAATATTTGTTTAAAAGAATCAAATAATATTTGGTCTTTCATCTTATTTTTAACACTGCATCTGGGAAGAGTTGCAGGTGTTTTGGTATGCACTTCCTGCTAGCCTACTACCTTGTCAAATAAAATTTGAACCTTTTTATACTGACTTCTTCGTACATCTATCTATTCCCTTAGTGTAATCAAATCATCATGATTCCTTTATACATCACCAAGTGTATGAAAACCTATGTCTATATTTTTATTAGGTATTCATTGACCTCCATGGATTGTTCTTTTATAGACTTCAAATCAATTTCCCCTTGTATGCTTTCTTTCATGGTCTTCTCCATTTGTTGAAACTTCTCTTCAAGATCCAAGATTACATATTTCTACCTTTCAGAGAGGTTGACTTGTTCCTAGTACTATACCTTGAGGTTTGTCATTTCTTGTCCTTGCATGTTCTCAAAATTATCAACCTCAATACTATGCAATTAGTTATTCTCCTTCATCGTCTACATAAATACTCTCTCCATTTGGTCCTTTTGTTGTTTTAGCTATTCTTCTAGTAGGGATATTTGAAATTTGCAACTGTCCAGAGAAACACCTAATTCATTTACTATGATTGAATTAACCCCTACAAAAGCATATAGGGTTGAAATTTTCTCTTCTAAAATCGCCTTAGGGTCATTTCCTAGAGGACATGAGATGGATCTTTCTTTAGGTTCTATATATGGGAATTACTTAATTGTTGGTATCTTGTTTGATCTGGTAGTTATTTTCCTTTTGGATTTTATAAAGAAGAATTTCCCTAAATCAGGTATGGTGTCTTAAAAACAAACCATATATGTAGTGGTACTATTTAAACAAATTGGTAGAGTGTTTAATGGAATACTAGGGTCTATATGAGTGCTTGACACATGAATATTTTGTGATGAGTTTAAAGGGGTATATTTTTGTTAGAAAAAGAGGATCACAGAGCAATAAAATAAAACAAATGCAGAAATAAAACACATAAGATACATAATACAATAGAGACATAGATATATGTGGTTCACATAGTGTGGGCTACGTCCACCAGAGAAATTTTTAGGTCCTTCCCTTTTATTATCCAACAAATGAAGGGATACAACCTACAACACACCCATTGTAACTTCCTCTTCTTTCTCTCATAGTCTCCTCACTAAGAATACAATATTCACAATGATACATAGTTGCAATACATTTCCCTCATAAAATAGGGTTGCCTTCTAGGGAAAACAAGCCCTAACATAATTTCTATTGTCACATCTACGATCTTATAATAAAAGTTCCATATTTACTATGAAATTACAATATACATTTACAAGGAAATTTTTCTTTCGGGGGATTCGCCCCCGAACCCCCACCGAAGGCCCACTTTCCTCCAAACCCTGCAGGGGGGGAAAGCCCCCCTGCACTCCCCCACGTGGAGGAGTGTACATTATTCTAGGGTGTAAATTATTCATGGGGTATAAAAATGGCTGGAAATAAATGCCTGTAAATCAGGAAGATAATCAGGCTCCACAAACAACAATCTCCCACTTGGAGACTGATCTCAAAAGGTCCATCACTGTTGTATCTAATGGACTATGATCCTTCCTGGACCTGGAAAATTTCTCATCTTCACCTTCATGCTTGAATACCAACTGAAACTGAGAAGGAACTCAGTCTCTCCCTGGTTACTCCCTTTGTTAACATGTCTGCAAGATTCTGGCTAGTGTGTACCTTTTCCAACTTCAAGTATCCATCTTCCAAGAAAGATTGTATGAAATGGTACATGAGCTGTATATGCTTGGTCTTCGAATGGAAGGTTGATTTATTTGCAAGATGAATGGTACTCTCACTGTCATGGTACAACTTTCTGTTCTCCTTCTTCTTTCCCAACTCTTCCATAAACCTCTGTAACCAAATGATTTCTTTACTATCCTCTGTAGCAACAACATTCTCTGCGTCTATTGTTGAAAATGAAACCACCTTTTGCAGTTTCGAAGAAAATACCCTATGGTGCTCCTCCTTCTATATTTATCACCGGCCATATCTGAATCAACATATCCTTGTAGAACAATGTTTGAACCTCGAAAACATCATGCATGAGTAGAAGTAACTCTTAAATACCTAAGAGTCCACTTTAATGCCTCCCAATGCTCTCTACCTAGATTGTTCATATATCTTCTCACAACTCCCATTGCATGTGCAATATTTGGTCTTGTGCAAACCATCACATACATCAAGTTTCCAACTGTTGATGAATAAGGGACCCTGGACATGTATTCTATCTCCTCCTTTGTCTTGGGACACATTTCCTTAGTTAATTTGAAATCGCTGGCCAAAGGTGTACTAACTAGTTTTCAATTCTTCATTTTAAATATCTCCAACACCTTCTCTATGTACTCACTCTGAGACAATGCCAATTTGCGATTTTTCCTATCTTTTGTTATTCTCACACCAATGATTTTCTTTACAACAACCAAATCCTTCATCGCAAATGAATTAGATAATTTCTTCTTGAGCACATTTACATCATGCATATTAGAACCCGCAACAAGCATGTAATCTATATACAATAGAAAGATAATATAGTTTCCATTTTCTATCTTTTTAAAATAAACACAGTGATCGTAATGACATCTATTATAACCTTGTTCTATCATAAATCTATAAAAATTCAAATACCACTGCCTTGGAACTTGCTTTAGACCATACAAGATCCTCTTCAACCTGCATACCAAATTCTCCTTCCCTTTGACCTCATACCCCTATGGTTGCTGCATATAAATATCTTCCTCCAAATCCCCATGGAGAAAAGTTGTTTTTACATCTAACTGTTCAAGATGAAAATATTCTACTGCCACAAGACTTAAAATATTTCTAATTGAAGTCATTTTAACAAGAGGAGAAAATATTTCATCAAAATCTATACCTTTCTTTTGTGCAAACCCCTTTACAACAACTCTAGCCTTGTACCTCTTTTTGCCTCCATATTATTCCTTCAACTTGTAAACCCATTTATTCTACAATGCTCTTTTTTTTGCAAGAAACTGAACCAAATCCCAAGTCTAGTTATTTACTAGGGAATCCATTTCCTCTTTCATGCCTTTCTCCCACTTCTTTTTAGTGTCTACCTGCATTGCCTCTTCATAACATTCTAGTTCACCAAGATTAGTCAACAATAAATAATACAATGAAGGAGAGTATCGCTTAGGGGATCTACTTAACTTGGTCGATCTTCTAACAACACTTACAGAATTTTGGGGTACCTGTTGCTCCTATTGTTGTACATTTTGATTTTCTGGTACCTTTGGAATTTCTTTTTCGATGATCTCATCAAGCACTGTGTATTCTAGTTTTTCTTGTTCTTGTATCTTTCCTTGCAACTGATCTTTGTACATGACCTTCTCATTGAATATGACATCTCTACTCCTAATGATTTTTTTATTTTCACAATCCCATAAGCGATAACAAAAATCATTAACACCGTATCCAATAAAGGTACACTTCTTGGATTTTTCCTCAAGCTTTGTTCTATTTTCTTTATCAATATGGACAAATGCTTCACAACCGAAAGTCTTCAAAAAAGAATAGTTTACCTTTTTACCTGTCCATGCCTCCTTTGGAATTCTATCATACAAAGAGCTTGAAGGTCTTCTATTTATTAAGTAAACAACAATATCTATAACATCTTCCCAGAAATGTAAGGGCATACTAGCATGCAATCTCATACTCCTTGCATGCTCCATGATTGTCCTGTTCATCCTTTCTGACACACTATTTTATTGTGGTGTTCTTGGAACTGTCTTCTCTCTATGAATCCCATGGTATGAATAATAATCATCAAAATCCTTGCTACAATATTCACCTCCATTTTCTGATCTGAGACACTTCAACCTTTTTTTTGTCTCATTCTCAACCAAAAATTTCCATTTCTTAAAAGTATAAAAAACATCATATTTTTTTTCGAATTCAATAAACCCAAGTTTTTCTAGTTTCATCATCAATAAAATTAACATAATAGTGAGAGCCACAAAGAGATGATAACTGATATGGTCCCTATACATCTGTTTGCACAAGCTCTAACCTTTCACCCTTATTTTCTTTTCCGACTCTGAGAAATCCGACTCTCTTCTCTTTTCCATAAACCCAATGCTCACAGAAATCCAAATCAATTATGCATCCCCTTATCACTCGTGTGTCCAAGCCTATGATGCCATAGTGTTGCATCCACTCCTCTAGAATCTAAAGAGATAGAAGAGTCAATATTACCAGTACATAAATACAATGTACCTACCTTCTCTCCTTTTGCTGTCTCCAATGATCCCACGGTGACCTTCCACACCTTATCTGTAAATATGGATATACAACCTTCACTTTCCAATTGCCCTATTGAAATTGTGTTTTTCCTTAGATGTGGAACATGTATTAACTCTTTCAAAAACCATTGGTTTCCATTCCTTTGCTTTATTTTTACCTTTCCCATTCCAACAATTTTGCATGGTGCATCATCACTCAAGTGAACCTATCCAAAATCACCTTGAACATAATCTAGAAAATGTTTCCTATGGGGTTAGGCATGAAATGAAGCCCCTGAATATACTACCCAAGACTCAAAAATATTATCTATAGAAAGAATCAAATCATTTTGTAACACATCACATGTTACATTTGCTTCCTGATTTTTCTCTTGTTGTCCATCTCTTTGTTTCTTTGGAGCTTTGTAGTCTTTCTTCAGATGTCCTTTCTTTCCACAATTCCATCACTCTATGTTTCCAGGTATGGATTTGGATATTCCCTTCCTATAATTCTCGTGGTTCCCTGAGCCCTTTCCTCTATCCTTTTGTCTTCCCCTTTTCTCCATGTTTAACACATTACCTGATGTCTCACCTATGTTTTTCCGTCAGATTTCCTCACTAAGGATAAAACCAACAACATCATCAAATTTTATAGTGTTTTAACTAGATACATAGTTACTTACAACCATGACCAAGCTATTTCAACTTTCTGGCAGTGAGCACAAGATTAGAAGAGGCATGACCTCATCATCAAAGTCCACGTTTACAGAACTTAGCTGATTAGTAACTGTATTAAATTCATTTAAATGATCTGCAACAAACCCACCTTATGACATATTCATATTAAATAATCTCTTCATTAGAAATATCTTATTGGACGCCGAGGGTTTTTAATATAGTTTAGCCAATGCATCCATCATCTCCTTCATTGTCTTTTCTTTCAAAATATTGAAAACCACCGATGTTGCCAGGCTCAACCATATCGTTCCTAGTGCCTTTATGTCAAGAACCTCCCATTCCTCATCCTTCATGGCCGTCAACTTCTTTTCTATTCCAACCAATGGTATAAATATATCCTTATGATATAAATAATATTCTGTCTGCATCTTCCATAACTGGTCGTTTTGGCTGTGAAATTTCTCGACCCTAAAATTTCCATCTTCTGCCATTTCTCCCACTTGAACTAGGAACCCTCTTTTCCTACGAGTTACCTTCCTATATGATACTGGTTGTTATAAAAATAGGATCACAGAGCAATAAATTAAAAAAAAGTAGAAATAAAACACAAAATATACACAATACAATAGAGACATAGATATACGTGGTTTACCTAGTGTGGGCTACATCCGCTAGAGAAATTGCCAGGTCCTTCCCTTTTATTACCCAACAAATGAAGGGATACAACCTACAACACACCATGTTTTCCCTTGACCAAGATTTGGGAGATTCTTGGTCATGTTGACCAATTTTGGACTTCGACATCTTGTCGAAGGAGGAGAGCAAGACGAAGCGAATATCACGTGATATCGACCCCTTTTTGGGTCCTTTTCGGGTTTTTGGGATTATGTAACAGGATTGGGATGTTGACCCATGGGTTTACGCATGTTTAGGCCTATTTTGTAATATATAAATAGATTCTTAGGCTAGATAGAAGTGTGGTGCATCTATGTGATGTGAATGTATGCTAAGTGCAAGTAGAGTTTGTAAGTGCTTTGGGCATGACTGCAAGAGACTTACAGAGCTAAGTGCAAGTGGTTGTAATGGACAGTGGAAGGCTTTGTGCTGTAACACAAGGAATAAAGATCTAGCGAGCTACGTAGATCTTCTGTCCTATGCGGAGAAGGGTTCAGAGGCTTTGTGCTTGTAACCTATTGACTAAAGATAATAAAGAAGAAGAGTTGGTGGACATAGCCCCAGGGTAGGGGTGAACCACATAAAAACTGTGCTATTCCACTTTGTTCTTGTCTTGATGTGTTTATAACTTCTCTTGCTAAGTTCTTTGATATGGATAGCTAGATCTTCTTATGCTTTGTGATATAAATGTTAGATCTGAATTTTATGAATGTGCTTAATGCTTGCTTCTGCTAGATCTGATCCATCTGTTTGTGCTAAGTGCTTAATTACATTAGATCAGTGTGAATACTGCAAATCTCTGTTTTATCAGTGAAGTAGATATTGAGTGCATATTGAGGATTTGATGGTGCTAAGTGCTCTATTAAGTATCATAATCGCAGATCTATGTCCCAGCTAAGGTTGCAGATACCTGAGTCTCGCAACCACCCTTGCCTCTACCTCAGGTGAGACTTCATCTTCTTCGTAGGTGTTGTTGAAAGGGCCGGTAGTTAGGGTTTTTTTGGTGTGTTGTTGTAGCATTGAACCCTGGGTCTTCTCCTATGCCAACAAATGGTTCCATTGCCGGGACTGAAACTGTGATTGCTGGGAACTAAGAAAGAAGAAGATTTTTGCAAAGATTCATCCTGGAGTTTTGAAAGCTCTGTGCATAGATCTATCGCTCTAGTGTGCAGTATTCTACTTGATTCATAAAGCTCCGTGCTAAAATAAAGAAGCCCGATATGAAGAAAATAAGTCAGATTTGAAGGAGAGAAGTAAGATCTGAAAGATTTGTGCTCTAAGAAAGGTAAAAGTGAGAAATTATGATTAAAAGAGGTAAGATATGCAAACTCTGTGCTCTGATAAAGGTAAGAATAGTGAAACATTTTAGGCCTAGAAGCTTTGTTCTCTGTAGAAGTAAGATAAGTGGAAATTTGTGTTTCTAGAGTATGGATCTAGGTATGTTTAATAGAGTCTGTCCTAGTTCGAAAACTAGGGTATTAATAGATGAAGGAAGATTTGATATTAATAGATCTGACAAGAATAGTGAAAGATATGTTATACCTATGCATAGAAAGAATGTTTGGACTAACAAATGGATGGAGGATCCTAGAAAGAATTTGTTGCAGGTTAGCTCCTATAATCCTAGCGCGCAGTACATGATAAGCTGGGGATCATTTAAAATAAAGAGAGGATTAACCCTTTGTTAAAGCTGCAGAATACCAAGACATCTTGCTAAGGAATTCCATGGAAGAAGACCTAGCTGTCTTTGTTGCAAATCTACGGACCATGAAGTGTTGGAATGCCCTAGAATGATTGCTAAGCTTGAAGGAATGAATTTGAACGAGGAAAACCCTAAGGCAGATCCAGAAATAGCAGAATCCCAGAGAGAATCAGAGAAAGTATTTTTACAAATGAAAGAAACTCTGAATGATCACTGACATGTTAGATTATCAGAGATCTTCAAAGAAAAATAATGCATCGAAGAAAGAATAGGAGGCTTCGACATTGACTGTGTTATGGATGAAGAGACACCGGTGAATATCATGACAGAGAGAACTTGGGAAGCTATAGGGAGGCTTGCTATGATTCCTTCATTAGGAAGAGTAGGATTATTCAGAGGAAAACTGGTAAACCTGTGTGGAAAGCTCACTCAGATATCTATGAATGCCAATGGAACTTCGACACAATAATATTTTGAGATTATTAAATTTATTGAAGACAACGACCCGTTTACCATGTTACTAGGAAAACCTTGGATTGATAGAGATCAAGCCAGACGAAAGGAAGAAGAAGAAGTTTTGGAGTAGAAGAAACAAGAATTAAAATATTTCATGACCAGAAGGATCACACACTTGATTGAAGAACAGGAGAACAGATCGAAGCTATTTAACAATAGAGGCTCAGATGTCAAAGCAACAAGAACATTAGAGGACTTAAAGAAGAATGAATTACCTACCCCAGATAAAGAAGAGGTACTACCCCTGAATCCTAGGAAATAATATCAACAATGCGCAGTGACTATGTCAAACGAAAATAAGAATCATAATGGAAAAAGACATATCGAGAGGAAGCTCACTGGAAAGAAGGCTAGGAAGTTAATTAAGAAGAGGGATCATAAGATTGAAAAGTTACAGAAAGTTCCAGGGGGAACTCCGCAGGAGGGAAATTTGCAAAATTGGAACTTCGTCGGGATATCAGAACAACGACACATGGCACTCTGCCATGGCAAAGCAATATAGCCGTTGGGGAAATTATAACCATTCGATCGATGCTCTGAATGGGTAGAAAGGAAATTAAGGTTTGTCATCAGACTGTTGGACCGTGCCATAACTGATAGAACAGGTTTAATGGAGGCTTCATACCCATTGCAAGCGAATCATTGTCGAGTTACCTATTTATCTCGTTGCGCCATGCACCAAGAACAATTTTTCTAATTGAGAATTTGAGCCCACAGACTAAGCCAAGTTTATACAGTGATTGTTGCACTCTTTCTCTCTATCTCAATACAGTGTCTAAGTTAATTTGACCCCGATCTAATTAATCCCGAGCGCAAATGTCCAAGGAACTCAACGCAGTCGAAGAATCAATGACATAAGTACTCCTTGACCTGATGACTAAAAGAGTCATGTCAGAGAGAGGCTTATCCATAGGTGTACAAGCATCATCCACGAGAGGACTGCCAGCCTCTCCGTCAACTATTCGAGTCGGACCATCCCGACCATCAGATGAGAAGCGAACTAATCACAGGGATGATCTCGCGAATGCTAAGTTGATTCTGACCATATTACCTACCTATATACCACCTCTGAGCGACACAATAAATCAAGAAAGTGTGCCTAGAGAGATTGAGTACACCTTGATCACTGTGTACCTCCCGAAAGGGATATGCATGTTTCACGCAGACCAAGAAAAGATTGCAGCGTTGAAGTTTAGTGACTTCAACCTCGGTGACAGGAAGGTCTACAACATGCTCACTCCACATAAGTACCTGACCAGAACAAAGGGAAAGAATTCAAATATCTTCCCTCAGTCATGGACCCATAAACTCACGCAGTCCACCCTGCTAAACATTATGAAGATTCCGCACTTCGAACGACACCAGGAGGTGAATGCATGTGTCGAATTACTATTGTCTTGTTACCATGGAGGTTGTATATGGTTAAACCTTCGCATAACAGTGGATCCGATGTTGATAAATTGGATCACCAAGATTAGTATGCAAGGACCTGACCCACAGGATTTCTACCTTGGAAAAGCCATGGACTGCACTCTCGCACAAAGGATAAAGGACACTTATGACGATGTCGAGAAGGGAACGCAAGGCTACAAGGTAGCTTCTATCTAGAGCGGTGCAGTTCACCTCCCCTGTCAATTGATCACAGGAAAGTTAGTATGAAAGAACTGACCCACCCAAGTCACTGGTTTTGTAGTCGACCTCACAGGGAAGTGCGTGGAGGGCCTACAAATGAATTGGGCAAAGTACTTGGTGAACCAATTAGACCTTGATTGTAGAGAAGCCCAGGATCAAGGGTACAGATTTCACTTCAGCGATCTATTGATCCTGATCGCTTTCATTGCCTGGGAGATGTCGAAAGGTGCGACCTTCCCGGACATCGAGCCCTTTGAACCATTGGCTGCGAAGTTCAACACACTGTGGTATTCAAATGACATGAATAAAAAGCGGCAGTCCAATGTTTTATTTCACGCATATTGTAACCAGTTGAAGGTATCCATATAGTTTGTGCCTCACATAGCTTCGAATAATTTACATAGGTTCCGACCTTTGATGAAATTCAACACCGACCTCCATTTTATTTATATCACAGCGTGCGCTGACAAGCACAAGAAGCAACTTTAGTCCTACTACAAGCTAATAGAGGAGGACTTGGAGGAGATCACCAAGGACTAGTCGATGGACCTCCTCATTCCAGCAGACCCTATGGAGATATCCGATATAGATAGTCCAGAAACTACGCAGGATACACTCGGACCTAGCAGGACGAAGAAAACTGAAGAGGTTCAGGATTTAGATAGTGCATCTGTGAAAACTGCTTCCATCTCACTAGAGCAAGGAGGTAATGGTGGAGAGATACATGGCGTAGAAGTTGAAAAAAAGAAATGTGAGGTTACACCACCTAGAGATGAGGAGGACACCTCGAAGAAAAGGAAGGTTTCCCCCCCAAAGCCTTCCTCTCAGAAGAAATTGAAATCTTCTATGACCAAAATGTAGACTATCCTCACCTCAGATGACTTCAATTTCATTATAGCAGCCCTGAATGATTCTTCGCTAGAGATAGCAGAGAAAGAAGAGGCTAAGCAGGAAGCGATGTACAATAGAATTGAGATTGAGCTCCAAGGAGTACAACAATTGCTACAGTCCATTCGCACAGTCTCCACTGTGCCTCTGCCATTAGGAACACTAGAACTGGGAGGTGAGCCAACTCAACTCCACCGAATAGTTGATACAGTCGAAGTTCACCTTCGATGAGCGCAAGAAGAAACAACACAAGCCACCTAGGCTTTGACACAAGTACAAGGAGTCCTTGTAGAGTAACGTGATACTACAGAATGAGAGAAGCTTGCTCTCTAGGCAAAGTTCGACGAAGAAAAATCCCAACTGCAGAAAGAAAAGGAACAGTTGCTCACGTAGAAACTCGAAGCAAAAGAAATGGTCAATAGAGCGCTTCGCTCTATGATAGTCATAGAAGTAAAGGCCGAAGAGAGAATTCCATAACAGGTAGTGCAACTTGAAGAAGTGATCCAATAGCTACAACAATGCATAGCAGACTTGTAGCTACGCGCAGTACCTGAGACCCCTAAAGATGTAAGAGACCAAAGGGAAGCAATCGCCAGGAGTGCAGTTGAGAGACTGGAGGCTCTTGCTGGGGAGTGCAAGAAGGTGAGTAACCACAGTGCCCAAACGTATGAGAATTTCGCTGAGAATCTAGAATTGCAGGCACTAGAGTCATATCTCCAGGAAGCAAAGAAGCACACAAAGATACTACACGCGTAGCTGGAGGCCCTGTCGGCTGTAGAAAGAATGAAGCAGTCTCAAGAGAAGTGCACCATCTAGCAGCAGATCCATATGATTCAAAGGAAAGTTATGGAAGTAACTCAATGGCTCCAACCTGTGTAAGATAAGGCCTATCAGTTGTTCACAGAGGTCAAGAGCTGAGGAGAAGAGATAGAGCAGGTTGTTAATGAAGAAGAACAATGCCTAGAAGGGCCAGTGAATGATGTAGTAATCCAAGAGTTTGCCGAGCAAGAGGTCATAGCACAACATGAGGTCAAAGTAGCTCGAGACGTTCAAGGTAGAACTAGTCAGACCAGAGTGACTCGGGACGAGTCACAGGTGAGTGTTGGGGGCATGTTGGCCCTTAACCAAGCTTTGGGATATTATTGGTCATGTTGACCTATTTTGGATTTTGCCAGCTTGTCGAACGAGGAGTGCAAGATGAAGTGGAGATCACAGGATCTCGACTCCTTTTTGGGTTTTTGGGATTATGTAATGAGATTGGGATGTCATCCCATGGGTTTACCCATGTTTAGGCCTATTTTGTAATATATAAATAGATGCTTAGGCTAGATAGAAGTGTGGTGCATCTATGTGATGTGAATGTATGCTAAGTGCAAGTATATTCTGTAAGTTCTTTGGGAATGACTGTAAGAGACTTACAGAGCTAAGTGCAAGTGGTTGTAACGGACAGTGGAAGGCTTTGTGCTATAATGCAAGGAAGAAGGATCTACCAAGCTGCGCAGATCTTCTGTCCTATGCGGAGAAGGGTTCGGAGGCTCTGTGCTTGTAACCTATTGACTGAAGACAATAACAAAGAAGAGTTGGTGGACGTAGCCCCACGGTGGGGGTGAACCACGTAAACACTGTGTTGTTACACTTTGTTCTTGTCTTGATGTGTTTATAACTTCTCTTTCTAAGCGCTTTGATATGGATAGATAGATCTGCTTATGCTTTGTGTTATAAACGTTAGATATGACTTCTATGAATGTTCTTAGTGGTTGCTTCTGCTAGATCTGATCCATCTGTTTGTGCTAAGTGCTTAATTACATTAGATCAGTGCAAATACTGCAAAGCTCTGTTTTATCAACGAAGTAGATATTGAGTGCATATTGAGGATCTGACAGTGCTATGTGCTCTATTAAGTATCATAATCACAGATCTGTGTCCCAGCTAAGGTTGTAGACACCTGAGTCTCGCAACCACCCCTGCCTCTACCTCGGGTGAGACTTCTTCTGCTTCGCAGGTGTTGCCGAAAGGGTCGGTAGTTAGGGTTTTTTTGGTGCATTGTTGTAGCGTTGAACAATGGGTCTTCCCCTGTGCCAACACACCTGCTACAAATTCCTCTTCTTTCTCTCATAGTCTCCTCACTCATAATACAATATTCACAATGATACATAGCAACAATACATTTCCCTCATAAAAGAGCATTTCCTTCTAGGGAAAAAAAACCCTAACATAACTTCTACCATTAGATATGTGACCTTATAATGAACGATCCATATTTACTATGAAATTACTATATTCATTTACATAGAAATTTTTCCTTTAGGGTATTCACCCTCGAACCCCCATCGGGGAACGACTGTCCTCTGAACCCCTACTGAGGGACCTCTTTTCACTGGACCCCCCAGGACCTCACAGCAGGGAAAAGCCCCACTGCACTCCCCCACGTGGAGGAATGTACATTCTTCTGGGGTGTAAAGTATTCATGGGGTATAAATACGACTAAAAATAAAGGTCTCTAAATGAGGAAGATAATAAGGCTCCACAACCAACACTATTCCTTGGTTCTCCTACAATTTCTTTACTATATACTAATACATTTCTTCTTACCTTTTCCTAGATTCCTCTTCTATTTTCCTCTCTTCTTCCTCTGCTACTTTCTTGGTCAATTCATATATTCTCCTTTGTTCCTCCTTTTCTTCTGTTGTTTTCTTGTCCAATTACTCCTTTGCTACTTTCTTGGCTAATTCATCCTCTACTGATTTCTTGGCCAATTCCTCCTCTGCTACTTTCTACTTCACTTCATATATTTCATTTTCCTCTAAGGCCTTCTTGTATTGTTCTTTTTCTTTAACCTCCTGGGATTTGTTCATTTCTTATTCTTGAACCACATCTTGAGCTATCAATTTCTCCCACTGATCCTTCATTTATTTTCCTTTCTATTCCTTTAACAATTATATTGTCTCTCTCTCTCCGTTTCATTTTTTATTTTCAATAAACCCTCTTTAAAGGACAAATTTCCTCTAAAAATTTCTTCTTGAGGATATACTTAAGGCTGGGTTGGGTGTACCAATCCTACCAATTTGAGGTGACTCTGTAATACTCCTTCAAGATCATGTTGTCTATCTTTTCCCATGCAAAAAATCAAATCCTTTAGAGATTATGACTCCTTCTTAGCATGAGGGACATTCAATAATGTTTGTCTTCAATTGTAAATTTTGGCTAGAACCTTTTTTAATTAGAATCCATTATAGCCCAAAAATTCTCTACCTATGCATACATGGGATTGGCCTTTTCACTTACACATTTTGTCAATTTACTGTTGAAGCTCTCTCTTAAAAAACCATTTTTTGGAGCATGTACGCGCCTTTCTTCACTACTTCCCGCATACAAACGCATGTTGCTTACTAGATATCCCACATACATATGTGAGATGCATGCTATACAACCTACATTTACCTCCAAAAGTTGCGAGGAGTTTGGCTGAGTTTACAGGATATCAAGGGTTTCCCAACCATTTTACACATTGTAGCCCATCCCTAAATCGAATAAGCATATTTTTTTCATATAAAAAGAGGTCTTGGGGTCTCATTCCAACATCAGAAAAGAGAACAAAGAAACTCTACCAAAATCCCTTCCCCTTCTAGCCCAAGTTTTGCAGCCCTTTTTGAGATTTTGCCTCATCATTCCCCTTCAACCCTTTCTCTTTATACAATCCCTTCCCTTTCCCCAAAGATAGTAGTTTATTGTGAGAGGAAGCATGGGAATGATGCACTTGGAGTAGTAGTAAGAGGATCATAGACATGGTTCATGGAGCATTTGCCGATGAGAAGGCTTTTAATCTTCATTTTGAATAAAAGATTTATTTTCTTGTCGCAATACATTGTGTTTTTATATCTTTATTGATTAATTCATCTAATTTTATATCTGAACGCTAACATTGATAAGTAGAGATTATATATTCATAACATTATTGCCTAAGTGTTCTTGAAAGTCATATTTGGGAGGATACCCGCATCCTAGGAAGCTACAAAGGTGAAGGAATTCTACATCGGACGTTAGGACCAAAGGTACACCTACTAATACTCCTTCTCTTTTGTATTTTTGTTCAAATAGTTTGGGGTAGTTTAGAAATAGAACTGTATTTTAAGGGAAGTCAGTGCTCTGCCTATATTCCGACCCAGTATAGTAATAGGGGGATTTTCCACGCTAGAAGAATTGGTGACTCCACTGGGGAGTCTCTCTAGAGTCTCAGTGGGAGGTTTTTTTTTTGAATTGGTTTTTTGAATTTTTTTTTGAGTTTTTCAGGTTTACTGAGTCAATTTAGGGTCTCTGGTCACCTTGCAGGTGCCTACCAGCTTTCTCTGCCCAGTCATTCGACCAAGTCTTTTTATTTTTGAAAAATCTCATAGGTTTACGCGACTTGCTTTGGCTCATAACACATACATACACAGGCTCCTAGTGCAACAACCCACGTCTCTGTGTCTTGAGGGTCTTTTTAGAAAAGATGAGTTTTTCTCTTTACTGACAGAAGCCTTAGGATTCTCAGGCCTTTCTTGGACTTTACAGGGTCTCTATTAGTAGTCTTTGGTTGGGTTAAAGATTCAGTTTTAGCTTGTTTCTTGATCTTCTTTTGTTTTCCTTAGAGGTTTAGAGTGATTTTTCAAGTTTTAGATCCTCCTTTGGGTTATTTTGAATCCTTGCGTTTACATAGTTGGCCTAGGGTCTATGTTGATATTGGGTTCTATTTTCTCTTTATCCTGTTTTATGATTTGAAAAAAAAAAAATCTTTTACTTCTGTTTTTCTTATTTAAGAATTTCAAAAAATCAAAAATAATTTTTTGCATTTAGCTATGCATCTTGTTTGGTAGTGTAGCGTAGGTTGTGGGTTTACAAAAAGAAAAAAGTTTGGTTTCAAAGTTATCTCTTGTTTTCCTGAAAGTATAAGTAGTTTTGCACTGTGAAACGAAAAAGATCGTTTAGGAAACTTTCGGTTAGAATATCTTGGAACATTGTTTTGAAAAGTTGACATTCACAAAGATTTTACAAGCCTTCACTTTAATTTTGAAGTATATAGTTTTCTTTTTCATATAAAAGCTCTAAAGTTTTCTTATTTTTTCATCTCTTATAAACACCACAAGTTTTACGTTCATATCCTTTGAGTAAGTCAAGCCTATAAAATCAACGCTTAACTTAAAATCTATTAGAATTTTTTTTTGTAGGATTCACCAACAAGTTTAGGCTTTTAGGACCTTGAAATAGGTGTGAAGAGGAAACTCTTCAAGGCCATCTAAAAAAACATTGGAGTCTGTGATAGGGAGTGTTACAAGTCCAGTATCGTAAGATTCAACCAGGACCCCCCTCTAACACATGGGATAAACACGAGGTCATGTAAGGAAAGGTAGAGGAGATAACCCCTCCAAAGTCAGACCAAGCATAGTGGGGATTGTATATTGAGGGTCTTTCTTGGGAATCACAATGATCACATTTCACTACGGAGCCTTGTGGAGCTCAAATCCATTCAAGATCCTCAGTTGTCTTCCAGACCAATTTCCTTAGTTACCCTTGAAGGGATTGATACTTTGTTATCCTACTCATTACGATCATCTTGACTATCGACTGTACTCGCCAAGTGACTGACTATGAGATGGAAACCTAGTTTCCAATTTTTACGGAATTACACATGTGACTGCAGGGGTATACCATGCTACCTAGGGTAGACGTCATATCATACTTCACAGAGTATACCTAGAGGGTGCTTCCATGTTTGAGTTTCACTTGCATCGGTAAGTTTCTCTAGTGTAAATCGATGTAACTGATCTTCCTACTAGTTATTTGTCTGCTTGATTTACCTTAAGGAATGTTTAGTGTGTTCTCTATGATTTCACATTAGCTAAACCTTACTATGCTGGTTGATCATTTTAGAAGGTGGAAGATGAACAACTTCCTCGTTCGTGTAGGTTTCAGGGCCTGTTGCCGGTTACTTTGGAGCCACCTCCGCCACCATTGAGGTGCAGACTAGATCAATAGGGATCATTCAAAGCTACCAAGCCACAAGAAACTGTACCCGAGACAGATCCAAGAGAATATTTTCCTTCTTTAGAGGAATCTATCTTTTCTAACCTCAATACTGAAGGTTTTAGGCCAACAAAACCTCTGATCACTGACTTATCGGTGTTGCTTATAAGTTAGATAGTCCCTCAAGGTGACATCTCCTGAATGTCATTTTATTCGGTGAGTGATGATGGAAACAACTGGTGCTACATCATCAGGGAGTCCTCGTACTCCCATCACAACTTCCGTTGGAGGGGGCATTGTACCTCCTCCCCCACCTCCGCCTGTCAGGACCACGACTGTCTTGATGCCCAATAATTCGAGTAATAGTTTGATTCCTTTGATGGCTTCAACCACTATTCCCTTCATTCAGAAAATTTCAGGCACTCCCTTCTCATATGGGATGCATGGTTTTGACTCTAACTCGGTTCTCACATACTCTACTCTACAAATCATTGGTTTGGGGGCAGGGAGCTCTAACGATCCATTGCAAGGATCCACTGCCCCACTTAACGCTATTCCTTATGGTGGGGGTCACATCCCTCCCCAGTCCCTTTAGCTTGGTGGCACGTTTCAACAACCAATCAATCCTAATACCAACTATAGTTTGTTTAGTGGAGGGAACCAAGGACCTTCATCCTACATGACTCAGGTAGGATCAATTTCATTTTCTTTTTTTGGTGCATTTGGAAATAACACTTTCACTTCATCTTCTTTCTAGACTGGGGGAAACCCCGTCTTTAGTTAACAAAACCCTGTGCAAGGTTTCATTCCTTCAAAGGGATCAATTACAAGAGTATACTCCTCTCAAGGTCTTGGGGATCCTTGGCAAGGATCTTTTCCTTCACAAGGGATTTTGATCGGGGGAAACCCCTCCCACACGATGTGGAACCCTGGGCAAGGTTATGTAACTATGCCTGGAGGGTCAGGTGGGGGAATCCACAACCAAGGTCTATGGAACACTATACATGGAGAAATCCCTACAATCCCTGCTCAAGAATCAATCGAAGATACAACATTAGATGAAAGTCCACTTCACTGGACAAGGACATCATGGCATATACCAAAACCCTTCCCAGCAGTCCAACTTTTCCTGGCAACCTGGTGCCAGCCAAAATCCAGGCCCCTCTTTTCATGTAAATACTTTGCAACAGAGACTACCCTTTCTGCCAACTCTTCATTTTCTAGACCTGTCGAGATTTTTAAATGACCTGATTTGTCATGATCCGCATTGCCCCCCCATGCTGAATAAGTTTCCTTTCGACATTGATAAGTTTGAGGGAAAGCCTGGCGAATATCCAGGTCATCACATGACAACTTTTCACTTGTAGTGCTGATCCAACTCGTTGAAGGATGAATCCATTCAATTGTTCTTGTTTCAACACACTGTTATAGGGGCTGCAATGAAATGGCATATCAAGATCGAAATATTGAAATATTATTACTTTAATGACCTGGATATGGTTTTCTTGAACCATTTCCAGTTTCCAGTGATATACGATGCCATCACATAGTTGTTGGCCAAGTTTGAGCAGACAAAAGATGATCATATCTCGGATCACATTTAAGAATGTCGGTGATGAAAGAGTTTGATTAAAGTCAAGCTCCCTCCTACATTCTTTCTTGAGTGGTTCTTAAAGTCTTTGGTTTTTTGCATATCCAAAGAAGTATCGATGTCCAGGGTGTTTTATGAAGAAGAGGCTATTATGAGATCCTAGCAGATGGAACTGATTTACTCTCATTCTGCCATGTTGTATGAGATATTACTTGATGTGCAACTGTTGGCATAGGGGCATGACCAATGTTCAACTCTAACATCGCACCAACAGACCCTAACTACTGGCCCTTTCGGCAACACCTGCAGAGAAGATGCAGTTTCACTCGAAGTAGCAAGAGGGGGTTGCAGGACACATGTGTCTACAACCAAAGGAAATGCAAGTGGATTCAAAAGAACAACACACAAAGATCTAGTTATTCTTTACCTCCTTTAAGCCTACTGCACAATAACAGAGAGAAAAATAACACAATGTCAATCACATAGAACAACAAGATATACATGGTTCACACTCTCCCTAGGGCTACATCCACAAAATTATGTTTCTTGATATTATATGAAAACATACAGTTCTATCTGCGCACTTATCTTGCATATCTCTCTCACTTTCTCTTCTCTTCTCCCCTCCCTGCGCACCCAGCTACAGGGTTGATCTTCGTACCCAGTTGAAGATCTTACAATATGAGAATATTCTCACAACACAATACTCTCCTCATGCGACAACAGTAATCACTCAACATCAACAACACACTCCACCTCGAACGACCCCTCCCAGGTCTTCTAGACCTTTATTTATACATTACATGGAAATCTTCTATGTGTCAAAACCCTAGATCCCAAAACCCTAGGTGTCTAAAACCCTAGGTCAATTTAACAAGCATTTTCAGGGCTTCGCCAGCTTGTCTTTCCTTTTTTCCCGCGAGGTGCTCCAAAGCATCCATTGGTGGATTTTTCCACTTGCTGAGTTGTCCACAATCCATAGTCCTTGTTGATCTATCTTCCTCAATCTTCTCGTTCAACAACTCATTTTCCCTTACTTTTCTCCTTCTTTTCCGCTTCTTTGACCACTTCGACCCAATCTCAGTCAATGTGGCTTCTGCGCAGTTCATACTTCGCCTTTCTTCCTTAATATTCTCTTTCTTCCATAACCAAGGGACAACAGGCCCCCAAAAATCACATGTGACTTGTCCCAAGGAATTTCACATTTGAACCTTATGTTTCACTTCGACTTCAAACTACGCGAAGCAACCTGTGCTCTCTGCTTTGTTCCTCCCTTCCTTGTGTAGTCTGTCTTTTCTGTGTCTGGTACCCAGTTTCAACTACACCTGGTACCTAGACCCTTCTTCTTATGCTTTTACTAAGAGCTGCGAGGCAGCTGGTTGTCATAGTACAATTTGAACTGGCTCCCATTCACTAAACCTTCCTTCCATTCTCCATTCAAAGTCTTCAACTACACAACTCCTCCTTCTGTAACATAGGCAACCTCATATGGCCCAAGCCAATGTGTCCTGAACTTCCCTGGATTCTTTATGAACTTGTTGTCATATACCAATATCAAATCTCCTTGCTTGAAGGCTTTATTCTTGATATGTCTTTCATGATAGGCCTTTTCGCATTCCTTCTGTACCTGCTGGTGAAATCCTGCAATGAATAAGTCTTCCTCTAGTTCCACCAACTGTGAAATCCTGTCTTTCACAGTGCTCGTGTCATCCATATCTATGAATGCTACAATTCTTAGACTAGGAACCAAATATTCCATAGGTACGACTGCTTCTATGCCATAGACTAGCTTAAAGGGAGTCTGGATTGTCAACTTCTTGCAAGTGGTTCGATAGGCCCATAACACTACTGGTACTCTCAAATCCCAATCATCTCTATTCACACTGTAAATATTCATCAGCATTGTCTCCAAGATCTTATTGAAAGCTTCGACTATACCATTCGCTTGTGGGTGGTAAGGTGTGCTCTTCTGATGGTGAACTTCAAATTCCTGAGTCAAGGCTTCAATAGTATTATTGATAAAATGTGTACTGTGATATCCCATAAGGATCTTTAGGCATCCAAATCAGGTTATGATATCATCAAATATGAACTGTGCAACTGTAGTTTCACTACAGTCCTTAACTACTCTTGCTTCTGCCTATCTGGTCAAATACTCTGTTGCAGTGATAATGTATCGTGTTCCTATGCGCTTTCCTAGTGGGTTGATAGGTCCCACAAAATCAATGGCCCATTTCTCAAATGCCTGTAA
Organism: Picea engelmannii; assembly: GCA_009831015.1. Classification (NCBI taxonomy): domain Eukaryota; kingdom Viridiplantae; phylum Streptophyta; class Pinopsida; order Pinales; family Pinaceae; genus Picea; species Picea engelmannii. The sequence continues at coordinate 485,338 of ML780985.1, read as the reverse complement.
AGTTAGCTGAGGATCTAAAGGTATCTCATCTCTTCTAGGGGGTTTCCCAACTCTTTAGCATACATCGCATGATTTGTAGTATTCCTTAGCATCTTTGTGTAAAGTGGGCCACCAAAGGCTAGCTCTAAGAACCTTCTGCATTGTTTCTTTCCTTGAATAATTTCCTCCTGCAATGCCTTCATGTGCTTCTACCCGAATCTGTGGTTTCTCTGCCTCCATAACAAATCTCCTCAGGATCTCATCAGGTCCCATCTTATAAAGTTGTCTAGCTATAAGTGAAAAATATGCAGCATGAACTACCAATTGTTTCTTCTGAATAATTGTATATTCGCGAGGTTCCATTCCTGTTGATAGGAATTGGAATATCTCGATGAAGTGATCATCAACCTTTCTGATGGCCAACAACTGTGCATCTGATAGTGTATCCTCCAAACTTGTAGGTTCCTCTCCATGTTCTAACCTAGACAAGTGGTTAGGTCCCTTGTTCATTCTCCCTGGCTTGACCACAATCTAAAAATCATATTCCTGGAATAATATTAGTCATCTGCATATTCTTCCCCCCAACACTAGCTTGTTGACTAGGTATTTCAACACAGAGTGATCAGTGAACATATTAAAATATCCTACCAACAAGTAGTGATGAAACTTTTGTAGTGCATACACCATGGCTAAACCTTCTCTCTCAGTGGTAGTGTAATTTATCTCAGTTGTATAGAGCTTCCTACTTGCAAATGCTAATAGGTGGAAAATATCCCATGTTCCTGGTTGTGCTAACACTGCTCCTAGTGGAATAGATGATGCATTGACATGCACATGATATTCCTTACTCCAATCTGGGAAAACCAGAATAGGTAGAACGACCATTTTCTGTTTCAGTGTGTCGAAGCTCTGCTGACATTCCTCTAACCATTGAAACTGACAATCTTTCTTTAAAATATTTTCCATGGGTGTTTTTATCTATGCATAACCCTTGATGAACTTTCTGTATTATCTAGTATGTACCAGCGCAGTGCACAACTGTCCAACTGAAGTAGGAGGGGGTACATCAACAATGATGGCAATATTGGAAGGATCTACTAGCAACCCCTGATTACACACAATATGGCCTAGCATCACTCCAAAGGGAGAAAATAAGATACACTTCTTCAGGTTCAGGGCAATCTGAAATTGCCTGCACTTATCCAACATTAGTCTTAAGCATTCAATATGATTTTTCAATAAACTAAAAACAATCCAATCATCGAAATATGCTTCCAAATATTTATGTAAAAATTCCTTGAATGCTTCGACCACCATCCTAGAGAAGATGGCTGGTGCATTCTTCAATCCGAAGGGCATCACTATGTACTAGAAGGAACCCCATTCTTTTGCAAATTTGGTCTTATGGAGATCTTCCTTATCAATCCTGATCTGGTGATAACTTGAAAATCCATCTGTGAAGGAGTAAACTTCATGTCCTCCCACATTATCTAGAACCTCATATGTAAAAGGTGTGGGGAATGGATCAGGAAAACATGCATCATTCAGCTTCCTGAGATATACACAAATCCCGATCTCTCACGTCTTCTTATCTTGGACCACCATAGGGATAATCCATTATGACTCTTCAACATGCTCTATGATTTCGACTTCCAGCATTCTGTCTAATTCAATTTTGACTTTTTGTTTATATTTGGGATTCAATCTGTAGGGTCTCTACTTGACTGGCTTTGTATCTGGTTTCAAGGGGATCTTCAATTCTCCCATGGGATCTTTAAGGCCCTTCATGTCGGTAAAATTGGTTGGAAACAAGTCCAGATATTCATGTAGTAGTTCTGTGATCTTGTCAATAGTGGCATCATCTTAATAATCTCCAACGTTTGTGAGCTTAGGTGCTTTATGTCTCTATGTCCTTCTGTTTCTGTGATGTTCACATTCCTAGGATCATCGTCTTCATCAGCATTGATATTGTAACAACCTTTCAATTTCTGAAGAGGTGCAGTACATTCATCCTCTTCTTGCTCAATAGAGAGGTTAGGTGCCTCCTCAAAGACTTTCTGTCTTACAAATTGTAGAGGTTGATCTACTATGGGGTACTGACTTCCAAATAAAAATGTACCTACAAAGTTCTGAGTCATACCGTACCAATCTATAGTGGTGAGGCACAATTCTGCTTGAAGATACCAATTAATAGGCGTTGTGTCCAAAGTGTTAATGAATTTATGCACCCATTGCTCTCGAGGAATGTTGCTCCAGGCCTCCTCACAACTTTGCACATGGTCCTTTGGATAGCTCTGACCTGTGTATTGAACTTCACACCCTTCTATTTGGTCTAAAAATCACACTATCATCAAAGTGCGACATTGCACCCATTCCACGATGTTCTTCTTGTGTGTTCCCCTCAATCTCTCTGGCGTTTCTTTCAAGGCCTCATCTAGTGCCAACAACCTCTATTGTAATGGTACAATTTATTCAAATTCCAATACGAAAGTTTCTAAATGATTTAAACCATCAAATGTGTGAAAATTACTTACTTATGTGCCAATCCAACGAAATTCCCTGGTCAATCTAGCACACCTCCACGCAGAAACTTCATACATTTTGTTCTACCAATTCTCTAATGTTTCTTCCGAATCTGATGAGCATGCACTTTCACTTTGCCAACTTAAATTTCCATCTTCCATAGGATTAATGTAATTGTATTGTCTTTCTGTCAATTTATATCTATTCTTTAGCTCGTATGGGCGGTCTTATTCTTTGACGGGTTCCGTGTATCTGCGACCTTCATTAGGATCAAGAGGCGGAATGACCCTAAGGCCATCACCTTCAAATGTCATTCTTATTTTCTTTAAGTCAAGGACAGTGGAATTGTTGAAATCCCAATCAATTCCTAATAGCACAAGATAAGGACAACTATCGTCAACTATCTCAATCACCTCGAAGTCCGCAAACGTCCTTACCCCGTCGATGTCCACAGGGACATGCTACAGTCTTCCAAAGGGGCTTACAGCCTGTTGATTTTCCATCCTAAGCCTAATAGGGGAGTAAATTAGCTTTGTTTTTCCCATCATTTCCCAGGTATTCTTCGTCATAACATTGACTTCTAACCCTAAGTCGAGGACCACATAATCTATGTCATAATATCCAATCTGAGAATTAAGGTGTAGTTCCTTATTTTTCCTTCTCTTTCTAGATACTTGATGTACTTCTTTATTCAAAAGAGGAGCTATCCTACCTATCTCATACTGTTTGATCAAATTTTGTAGTTCTTGTACAACTCTTTCATCCTTAATCAAATTAATGCAAGTACATAAGAATTCCATAATCTTTCTTACCTCTTTACCTTCTCCGGGTGAAGCAGACTGATCAAATTCCAAAGGCATTCCACATTCTCTCACTTCTAGTTGTGTCTTTGATGAAGAATCTTGATCTCTTCTAAATTATCTTCTTTCCTCTTCAAACGTCTTCTTTTCTTCCCTCGGATCAAATACTTGTGTCTTCTCTACAACTCTTCTAACCCTTGAATCTTCTATAGTCTTTCTTGGGGTCACTCTGTCTTCACCTGTAACAATGCCTCCTCTAGTGATAACAACGATTCTGGGGTCCTCTCCGTGAGGTTTTGTTGAGATTATTTGTACTTGTTGGTTTCCTCTTCGTCTCTCCTGAAGTTTGGATAACAACACAGGACAATATTCAATAACATGTTCAAATGAGTTGCAGTAGCTACACGTGGTACACGGGTTCTGGTAGTCCCTTTCCAAGTGTCCTGGTTGTGCACAATTATAAAAAATGATCTGACCTCGACCTCGACCCATGCCTTCTCCTCATCCTCTTCCTCTGAATCCACCGCGAGGGTTGAAGTTTCCTCTTCCTGGAGAATTAAACTGCGTAGCATTTCCCTCCTAGTGTACTTCACCTTGAATCCTATATGTATCTCTTGATATTTCGTGAAAGAGGTCATAAGCCATACAATCCTTTTCATCATGCCCCACT
>ML780985.1:467451-480623 GCA_009831015.1 Picea engelmannii | reverse complement strand
AATAGGCATGTAAGCACTCACTTTTTGCTCACACATCGACGAAAAGAGTGCAAACACCCACAAATTTACAGAATGTGCAGTAAAGGTTTGTAGGTGTTTGGACATATTTTTTCATGCAATAGCATTCACCAGGGCGATGTCTATTTCTACATACCTCACACCAGGGTAGAGTAACCTACTTCAAAGGGCTCGGATCTCTAGAGGCCAAGTACTCATGAAACAGGGGACAATTCTCCTTATCATGGCCTTCTCATTTGCATATGATATAACATATGTCCTCTCTTTTATATTTTCCCTTGTATTTCTTCATATCTTCGACCTACAGATATAAGCTAGTTAGCTGACTCAAAATTTGACTCATACCTGAGCTGGATTCTCCCATAGGGGTTGATTCTAGTTTCATGGCAATATCCAACACCTAAGCCTGCAAAGAAACCTTATGTTGCATCAGAGGAACTCTGATATGTGGTAAGAGGGAAGCAATGAACCATTCCATATTCTGCTCATCTGGAATATAAAAACTCAATTGGCCTATCAAGGTCTTAAACCTCTGATCAAACTCCCAAACAGGTTCAACTACTGTCTACTTGATTTATTTCAGTTCTGTAATGCACTATGACTCTGACTTGGGTTTCTTGAATTTTGCGCTCAACGCAGTCTTGATATCGTTTAACAGTTTAGGTTGTGAAACTCCTTTAACAAAATTCATGTACCAACTCAATGAGTGGTCTCTCAAGGTAGTACTAAACTGAGCTCTCTTAACTTCTTTAGCATTGACTTGCTTAATACTCCATACAACCTTGCATAAGAACCAGTGTTGATCAGGATCTTCAGATCCATCTCCTCTAAAGATGGGTAGCCTCATTTCATCTTCCATAGATCTCCCTAGGTTTATTGACTGAGTATGTACTAAATTGTTGGTAATAGTGCTCTGAGTGCTCTGATAACTCTGGCTACTCTAATTACTTAACACTGCCAAAAAATAGGAGGAGTAATAGTACTTACTTTGACAGTCGAGGTAGTTCTTGAAGTTTCTAGTTCGTCTCGACGAGGTTATTCAGTGTTCTCTTCCTCTGTCCCAATGGATCCTGACTGTTCTTCGTTCAATATCTCTTCTTCTTCTCCATTGTATAACCCTTCGTCCTGTGCTAGTGGTTCATGGCTATGCTCAAATAGGTCTACTAGAGGAACTTCTCTGAAGGTTCTCCCACTACGCGTATGTCCAACCTCCATGTCATTGTTGTTGTATGAGTTCTTGAACATTAGTTATTTAATCTGACCAATTACTGTATCTTCAAGATGTTCTTCTCATGCAATAGCATCTTGATCTTCAACTTCAAAAAGTGTAAAAATTTTCCTCTCAGTCCCTTAAAGAAATACCTCTCTTCTTGTTTATATGAATCTACTATGTCAATAGAAAAATCGGTAATGTACCCTCCAATAGTGCTATCAAACCAGTGATCTACTTCTCTTGACATTACATTATCAACTCTCTTTAACTTCTTGATCAACGCCGACGTTCAAACCATAGGTGGTCTAGATCTGATCTCAAACTAGGTATTTTCTAATCTGGCTAACCAGTCGTATAGATCCTTCTGAACTCCTCCAAAGAAAATCTCGTGTATATCAGTAAATATATACCTTCCCAACCAATCCTCTGTACTAAGGTTAGGGGTCTTGTTCTGGGCTTCAACGCAGTCTTTCTCGTGTTCTTCTATCCACTTCTGAATCTCTATCTTCGATGGAAACCACCTTGACATTCCATCAAGAAGATCACGGTCCCAACAACAGAACCATTTCTTGGAACAGGGGCAGACCTAGGGTTCAACTCTAACAATGCACCAACAATCCCTAACTGCTGGCCCTTTCGACAACACCTATAGAGAAGATGTAGTCTCACACGAAGTATCAATAGGGGCTTGTAGGACACAGGTGTCTACAACCAGAGGAAATGCAAGTGGATTCAAAATAACAACACATAGAGATCTAGTTATTCTTTACCTCCTTTAATCCTAGAGATCTAGATATATCACAATGATACAATAACAGGATAACTTAGAGCAAAAGAACACAATCTCAATCACACAAAACAACAAGATATACGTGGTTCACCCTCTCCCTAGGGTTACGTCCACAAAACTATGTTTCTTGATATTATATGAAAACATACAGTTCTATCTACGCACTTAGCTTGCATATCTCTCTCTCTTTCTCTTCTCTTCTCCCCTCCCTGCGCACCCAGCTACAATGTTGATATTATCACCCAGATGAAGATCTTACAGTACGATAATACTCTCACAACATAATACTCTCCTCACATGACAACAATAATCTATCAACATCAACAAAACACTCCACCTCGAACAACCCCTCCCAAGTCTTTTAGACCTTTATTTACACATTACATGGCAATTGTCTAGGTGTCAAAACCCTAGATCCAAAAACCCTAGGTTTCTAAAACCCTAGGTCAACTTGACCCGCATTTTCAGGGCTTCACTAGCCTGTATTTCCTTCTTTCCCACGAGGTCTCCGAAGCATCCGGTGGATTTTTCCTCTTGCTGAGTTGTCCATGATCCATATTCCTTGTTGATCTGTCTTCCTCGATCTTCTCATTCAACAACTCGTTTTCCCTTACTTCGCTCCTTATTTTCTGCTTCTTTGACCACTTCGAACCAATCTCAGTCAATGTTCCTTCCACGCAGTTCGTACTTCACCTTTCTTCCTTAATCTTTGATTTATTCCATAACCAAGGGCCAACGACCACAATCAACTAATGACAAATCCAAGTAGAAGTCTGGGCCTTATGTTGATGGTATAATGGGCTCAACAGAAACCAAGTCCACGGATCTGTTGTCTAATCAATTACAACAGTTATCAATTCAATAGATTGTGTCTATCCAAACTCCTAGTTTAGCTGCCCCCATCACCTAGACGTCAGATGTACACAGTGTGCAATCGACAACTCCCAAGGATACCCAACAGAATGAGGGAAAGAAAAAACAAAAAAACTAGAAGGGTAAGAGGGATAAAAAGGATGCAAATAATGATGGAAAGGGAAAAGCTAAAAAAAGAAAGGTGAAGTATCCATGTAATCTTTGCATGGACAACCACTTGACTCACATATTCCCTCGGCTTGCGGAAGCCCATAAGCTACTAGCATAACAACAACCTAATGTGTTGACAATCCATTTTCCACAAGGGAAAAATATGGCTCAAGCCTCTGCATCCATGAGCGCGGATAAGGGCAGTCAGGGACCCCTCGAGCCTAATCCAAGAAACCTAATAGCAAACATTTATATGATGAATTCCAAAGCTCATTTATCAACTAGGACGTGTGACTATGACACGCCGAAATCTGTTGAGAAGGGAAAAGAGGCCTCCATCCCATTGACTCCTCTTCAAATTGAGAAGACAGTGGGAGAAACAATGACTCACATCCCTAAAGGTGCATTCAAGAAGGATTCTCACAACCCAAACATGAGGGATTCTTAGAATTACTCCATTGTGGAGGATCTGGAAAAATCTCCTTATGCAATGTCTACTCTGGAATTTCTCTAGAGTTTCCCTCATAGAGAAAAGTGTTGTTATCTGCCTTGGGTGCGATAGAGCCTCGTAACTCAGGAATGATCATTTCTGATCCAACAGACCATAAATCTCATCTTCCTCACCATGTCACCTTTCAGACAGTAGTGGCATACACCATGAAATCATTGACACATAACATTTTTCATACGGTAGTTGATGAGGGTGCCTCGAATTGCATGATGTCATTGGCATATTGGAAGGCCATTGGCCAACCTGAGTTGACTTCTTCGCCCACGTTGCTTATGAAATTTGATGGTTTCTTGTTCATACTACATGGTATAATTCCCTCTTTCCCCATGTAGTTGGAGGGTAAACCTATGTGCGTCGAAGTACAAGTAGTCAATGCACCTCTTGAATACAATCTTTTGTTAGGGCGGAGTTGGACTTACACAATGCTCGTGGTTGTAGAAACCATTTTTCAGATCTTATGCTTTCCACACGAAGGTTGAATTATAACTGTGGACCAATTGTCCTTCTCCCATCTTGACCCTTCATCAGGGGTGTAACACCCCAGGTTTTGAACCCCCATATTAAATAATGTATTGTTACATTGTTGAGAGTCCAAAGTTGCCAAACAATTATTAAAAGGCTAGTATGCCTAAGAAATGTAATATTTTTATCATTATTAATAATAAATACACCATTGGCTACTAAATGGACAAGGACTAGAGTTATATAGGGCTATGATTCCACAAGAGAGGGGGATAAGAGGATAAGCGCTTATTTATTGTATATTACCCATTTTGTGTGTAATGGGNATCAGTTGCGTGAGATATTGCGGAAGACCAAGAGGTTATTGATCCCCATGAATTAGAAAAACCTATCCCTGGTCTATGGGAGGGGTTGATGGGTTGGTTGGTTCATTCGTATCCCATTGGAAAATACTCTCATTCGTGTTCCCCATTCGAAAGCAGTGGTTGGTCACCTCACACATCCATTCACCTGTTATGTTCACTGTTCATCCTTTCTCATGGACTATGCACTCTGTCCCTCTCTTTATTCACTCATATTTCCTCACTTCGATGTCTTAGCTTGGGAAAAGGAGACAAATTGCTGAAGAGAAACCACATTTTTGTGGGTTGTAGAGATGGCTGGTGTAGTCCAGCCATGATCTGAGCCCTGCATGTTTGAGATGCTTGGCCTGTGGCTAGTTTTGATCACAGCTATGAGTCCTGAGAGTTCCATCATGAAGATTTTGGACCAAATACATTGGAGCCCTAAATGGAGAGGGACTTCCCGAGGGATTGTGTGGCATAGAAGGGTGGAGGTATATTCTCTTGGGTGGTGTAGGATGGGTATAAGAGAGCTGGGTAGTTGGATTGTTGTGAGTTCTGGAGAATCCTGTGAGGGTTTGAGTGCTGACTGGTTTTGGAAGCCAAGTAACACTCTAGAACCATCCTTGTGGATTCATAGTTGTGGCTCAAGGGTAACATTGTTGTTTAGACTTGGAACAATAGTGTCTACGATTGGGTGGAATGTCCTTGGTTTACATCTAGTTCGTGTCTTCCTTTATAAAAGATAACTTCTCTTTGTTATGGTTTCTTTTATTATGTATTTATTTCCGTTGCGTATCAAATTATTATACCTGAGATTGTACCTATAATGTGCATGTTGGGTAGTTAACGTTTTGCATGATATATCATGCATGTATTTTATGTTGTGGCATGAATCTTGATCATTGCATGTGTGTATATCATGATTTTGCATTAATTAAGTGTTATCATCGTTTCCAAATTATCCAAGAGATGTGTTCTTGGTGTGGAAATCCTTCTTGTGGGAGGTTGGGTATGTTACAGTTTGGTAACATAGAAGAAATGTAGTGGTGTTTCCCGGCCCGTGGGTAGATGGGGACCTTACAAATTGGTATCAGAGCTTCTGGTTCAAACACCAGACTGTTACGGGCCATAACAAGTGTGTATCGAGAAGATTCATTGTTATAGGTTTTATATATATATGTGTGTGAATTTGGGGAAAATGGTGAAAGAAATTGAGCGAAATCGCCCAAATTCGTGAATGGATCTGAGTTTGAATGATTTCAGGATCGTCTAAGGAGTTAATGGATTCGATCTGGGGAGTTGTGGAGCCGAATTCGACTTTGAAGGTTGAAAATTCAAGTTGTAATGGTCGTTGTAATGCTGGATAGAGTTTAGAGAATCGAAGGTCTAGATCATGTTCGATATTGGATCAACGATCTCGATTCATCCTTGAAAAATAAAAAATAAAAACTCAAATGTTGCAAAGTTTGGCAGAATCACCAAATCAATGGCCGGGATTGATTCAACTATTTGGAAAATGAGGAACATCGACGGTTACTATTGATTTTGGTTGTTGGGGAGTTGGATAAAACCAATTGTCAATATCATCTTGTCCAGGATATCAACAACCCAAATTCACCTATGAGTTTTTCAAAAAGTTCGACAACAAAAATCACCGATGATCGATGGTCAGGGATCGACAAAAAACCTACAAAGTTTCGAACTCCGGAGTAAATTTGGACCCTCCATTTTCAGGTACGCATGTCCAAATATTAGCAAGGGTCGTAAGTTTGACATTCGATAGTACGGGGGTATGGTGGTGCTCAGCAAAAGAAACCTTTGAAGTCCTAAACCCTTGGAGTAAATCTAGACCGTTCATGTTGGGGACACATGTCCGTCGATCAACCAATTCGAGAGTTTGGCGTTCGAAGAATTTGTGGTCTAGTGGGGAGAAGTTTCTCGAAGTTCCTAATCCCCGAAGGTGTGAGGCACTGGGGTGATGTGGACACACTTGGATATTTCCACATGTCACCATGTTTAATGTTTTCCTATGAACGTTCGTGCTAGTTATTATATGACATGTGTCACCTGTCAGATAGGGCCACATGTCCATACCTTATTTGATGCCATGTGGTGGTAGATTCTGTAGTCTGGAGACTTAGCACTTCGAAGGATTCAAGGCATAATAAGTGGGGATGAATACTTTTGAAGGCCAGAAGGAAGAAGTCCATCTCAACCCTTGATTACAATATACATGTGGTGTAAGATCCCAAGGTCCAGAGACTTGGTACTCTAGAGATTTTGAGTGTAGGTTACCTGGGTTGAGAACTCCCAAAGGACAAAGTTAATCTCCATTGTTGATCGAGAGGTGATACTTGGAGGAAGGAGAGGACCTCCAGTACTTCATAACTCCTAGAGATATGTGGAAAGGCACTTGCGAAATCCTTGAAGCCCAGAGTTGCGAAGGAATTCTAGCCATTGATCGGGGCAGGATAGGTGGCAATAAATCCTGCAGTTCGAAGAATTGGCACTCCGGAAGAATTGAGGGTCTGGAAAATCTAGAAATCCCTAAGCATGGAGTCCCAGAATTCCTGTTGACCGTTGATATTATCCCTCGATCGATTCACAACCACATGATCAACGATATAGTGTTTTTAACACAGAAAAGCACTAGGAAGGATTTGGCCCATGGTTTCAAGCCATGGTCACTAGGGAAAGTGGTTTTAAGGAAGCACCTGTGAAGAATTGATTTTTGTATCATCCCAAGGATATCATGGAATTGTTATTCATATAAATTCTTCATGAGTTGAAAGGATATGTATAATTATTGACAATTTTTTTTCTCATATGCTTAATTTCGACAAAATGGTCACTTGAACATTTTGCAGAGTTAAGGGATTTACACACATAAGGTCAGAATTCATATTGAGGAAATTGAAGAAAGTGAGGGAGCCTCCAACCACGATAAATAGGTCGAAGTCCAAAATACCATAATTGGAAATGTAGAGATAGAATCCAATAGACATAAGGGCCGAGGGGAGAAAGAAACATTGCTAGAAACCGTGAAGAGCCTGAAAATAGATGTACAAAGCTACAAGGAAGACAATGAGAGGTTGATGAGGGAGAAAAGTCAGATAAATGCTTGAGTGCTGCAGAGCCTAAATCAGTTGCAAATTCAATCCAAGAATGGATCAAATCATGAGGAAGAAGGAAGGTTTCATGAAAGAAGAGATGATCATGGAAAATATGGTTATTCCAGAAGTGCTAGAAGAGCTCAGAGACACCACTCACCTTCTTACTCAACAAAAGGTTTTATGCATCTGATTATTCCTTAAGAAGTCTAGAGGTGTCTCATGTTAAGCACCAAAGAAGGAGACATGAGGTGGACAATTTGCAAGGAGAGCTGAGAAATCTCAAGCCACCATCCTTTGATGGTGAAAGAGAAAGGGAAGAAGATGTTGAAGCACGGTTTCTTGGACTTAGGAGATATTTCCCATAGCACAATTATTCATCAAATATGGAAGCCATAATTTCCACCTACTGCTTACATGGGAAAGATGCAATTTGGTGGGATCAACTAAATCAAGTTTAACATATCAATGAGAATAGGATCACTCGGAAGCAATTCAAGAAGTATTTCTAGAAAGACTACCTCTCAGAGCATTTTTATGAGAAGAAAATGTATGAGTTCTTTGAACTCATGCTGGAAAGCATGACTATGGCAGAATATGAGAAGAAGTTCTTGGGGTTGTTAAAGTATGTTGGGTTTATAAATGATGAAAAGGTAAATATATATAGGTTTTTGAGTGGACTTCTAGCCTTTTATAAATAAAAGATATTGGTATGATGAGCCCAAGACCTTGACTGAGGCCATCAGGAAGGATACATACCTGTATGAGCAAGGTCAGGGCAGAGAGTCCATACATAAATCTTGGAAGGAAAAGAAGAAGGAGAAGTATGATCAAAGGAGGAAGGGATTCAAACCTCCTTTCAATAGAAATGAGCCTAATAAAAATCATCAAGATCAGTATGCTAAGGATGATTCCAAGAAATAAGACTCCTTGGGAAAAACAAGAAGACCACCAATCCAATGTTGGGGATGCAAAGAAGATCACTTGTACAAGGATTGGCCACACATAAAGGACATGGTTAAGACTGTGCACAACATCCAAGAGGCTACAATAGTCAAAGACATGGAAATGATTTATGCAGCCTTAGATGATTAACAAGAAGAATACCAATCCAACATGATCGAGGTGGAAGGTAAGATCATAAATCAGTCTGTTTCTATTTTAATTGATTAAGGAGAAATTCATTGTTACATTTATCCTAAAATAGTGGATAAATTACATTTGGAGAAAATTAATCTTGGGAAATCAAGTTTGGTTCAACTAGCCATTGGAACCAAAAGGAGAATCCATGAGGTGGTCAGAAATTGTTCCATAAGTCTTAATGGTGTGAATACTAGTGTTGATATTAAATATAATAGCATTGGGGTTTTATGATATTCTAATTAGAATGGATTGGTTGGAAAAACATCATGTTGTCCTAGATTGTCATAGAAATACATTTACATATCTTGATGGAGATGGAAAGCAGATAATTGTGAAAGGAGTTCCAAGACCCATCTCTATAAGGGAGATTTGAGTCTTACAGCTAAAGAGATGTTTTAGAAAAGGGTGTCAATTGTATGCAGCCCATGTGGAGGATCCAAAAAATATAAAAGGGCCAAGCCTTGAATATTTCTCGATACTACAAGAATTTGAGGATGTATTCCAAGAAATACTAGGGTTTCCACCAAAAAGAGATAGATTTCTCTATTGATCTAGTTCCCAGAGCTACCTAGTGTAAAAAACACCTTATAGAATGAGCACACCATAGTTAATAGAATTACACATGCAATTGGAGGAATTGTTGAAGAAAGGGTACATACAACCAAGTGTTTCACCTTGGGGAGCACCAATACTCTTTGTTAAAAAGAAGGATGGAACCTTGAGGCTGTGTATTGACTTTCGACAATTAAATAAGTCTACTATAAAGAACAAGTATACTCTATGCATAATTGATGACCTATTTGATCCGCTAAGAGGAGTAAATATATTTTCAAAGATAGACTTGAGATAATGATATAATCAGGTAAGAATCAAGGAACAAGACATCCATAAGACAACCTTTAGAACCAGGTATATGCACTATGAATTTGTAGTGGTGCCATTTGGATTGTCCAATGTGCCAATTTTCTTTATGTGCTTAATGAATGGCATATTTAGAAATTACTTGGATAATTTTGTCATAGTATTCCTAGATGAAATACTTGTCTATTCTAAGTTAGAGGAAGAGAATGAACATTATCTAAGATTGGTACTACAAGTGCTGAGAGAAAATCAGTTGTATGCCAAGCTAAGTAAGTGTTATTTTTATCAAGAACAGATCCATTACTTGGGACACATATTTGAGAACAGGGTATAACAATAGACCTTGAGAAGATTGAGTCCATTAGAGGATGCCCAACGTCCGGGATTGTTTCAGAAGTTAGATATTTTATGGGGTTAGTTGGTTACTACAGAATATTTATAGCAAGGTTCTATAATATTTCTCATCTCATCACTTATTTGCAAAAGAAGGGAATCAAATTTGAATGGACAAAAAAATGTGAAGAAAAAAATAATTCATTGAAGGAATTGCTTAGTAGTGCGCCTATTTTGAATATTGCTGACCCAAATGAGAATTTTGTGGTATGCATAGATGCATGCAAGGAAGGACTTAGTGGAGTTCTCACTCAAAATGGACATGTCATTTTTTATGAGTCCAGAAATATTAAGGAGCATGAGAGGAACTATTCCACGCATGACTTGGAGCTTGCTGCCATTGTCCATGCATTGAATATTTGGAGGCATTATCTCATGGGAAAGAGATTTGAATTAAGAACATATCATAGTGGTTTGAAGTATATTTTTGATCAAGCAACTTTGAATTCCAGGAAAACAAGATGTCTTGAATTATTAAGTGAATACGACTTTGAAATCAAGGATATCAAGGGAAAATAAAATAAAGTTGTTGATGCATTTAGTATAAAAGTGCATCTCATGCATGCTACAATTGCCAGTATGCATCGGTCATACTTGAAGAGAAGAATTTTATATGTTGTTGTTACATATCAATATTACCTATAGGTAAAGGAAATCTTACAACAAGGAGATGTGCAACAAAAAGTGAAAGAGTATGAGATGAAGGAAGATGGACTACTTATGCATAAAAATATAATTTATGTTCCTAGTTTCAGAGAACATAGGAATTTGGTATTAAAGGAAATGCATAATGTTCCATATGTTGGACATCCCGGTTACCAGAAAACAATTACAATAGTAAGAAGCCAATTCTTTTGTCTGAGAATGAAAAAGGATGTTGTTGATTACATCGCCAGGTGTATGGAATGTTAGAGAGTGAAGGATGAGCATAGAAAATCAACATGTTTTCTACAACCATTACCAATTCCAGAGAAGAAATGGGAGGTGATAACCATTCAATTTATAACTAAATTTCCCATAAAAACAAGGAAACGCGTTTCAATCATGGTAGTGGTTGATAAATTGACAAAGGCTGCTCATTTTTTTCCTGTAAAAAAACCTCATACAATAGATAACAATGCAGAAATTTACATGAAGGAAATTTCTAGGTTGCATGGGATACCTAGGACAATTGTCTCAAACAGAGACACCAAGTTTACTTGAAATTTATGGAAAGGATTATTCAGAGGATTTGGTACAAATATGAACTTTAGCACAACATACCATCCATAGTCAGATGGGTAGAAAGAAAGGGTCAATCGAGTAATTCAAGACAGGTTAAGAATGTATGTGATGGATGTTAGTCTCCAATTTTGACCATATTTTTGCCTATATTATGTCAAATATACCCCCATTCCATATCCAGTATCATTCCTTTCTGGCCTTACCTTGATACATTTCACATCATTTTGCCCTAAATGGAACTATTCAAGGTATTCATATGATTTAAGTTATTTTTAATGTATTTTGATAGTTTAAACTAATATTGATATTAACGTGGCATGAGTTAGGTACTTGTTTCCATGAAACAGATTTATCAGTACCAGGTACCGACTTGCACTTAGTGGAGATGTCAAATATTTGCACGACATTGCCAGATTGGAATGACAGTTCCGATTCATATGATTGATCGAGTCATAGCTCAGATTTCAAATCTTGAATTTAATTTCGAAAGAACAGAATGTGATGACTCAGAGCGGAATTATAGAACCGTTTTTTATGATGCTTATCTCTATTTTATGATTCATTCTTCTTGACCCTTCGTGTCATGAAGTTGTGAACTTAGTTTTAACGAACTTTGAGTCATTTTCAGATCTAAGATTCGCTTAATTAAATGTACCTATGTTCAAGACTATTTTTGGGAAGGATTCACAATTGTAGAGGTGGGAGGATCTATATAAACTCGGATCTCTCTCAAGAAACGGGTTGTTATTATATATTATATTACGTGACATTGCTGATAATACAATTTCTGTGTGTTATATCATTTTTTGGTTAAATGACTTGAGTTTATTTGTGAATTATGGAGCATGAGGAATGATACCGTTATGCATGGAGTAATTTGAGTTAGCTATGGTTTTGTTTTAGGGCGATTTCACCTCTTGGTTGGGCCCACCAACAGGTTCAATTCGCTTTCTCTTTTCTATAGTATAGTTAGTTCATTTCTAGTTCTAGAATCTGTGTGTGAATCATTTTAACTTGAAATTGCTCTGCTGAATTCCGACTTAATCATTTTCGTTTAGTTAATTCTCAGTTTGATATTATCTCATAGATCATTGAATGTTAGAATGAGTTATTTGCCAGTGTAAAATTTGAGGAATAAACCAACTGTCGACTAAGCTCTCTCTTAAATCAGTTTAGATTTGCTCTGTTTTCAAGTTTCTAGTTTAATCATGATTTGAAGTTAGTTTGAGTTTAGATTTACTCTGTTTTGTTAGGGTAGCTCGCTTATGGTTTGGTTAAAGGAATCTTCCGATATTTGTAGGGTAAAATAGGACATTGATTAGTTTCACTTTTGTTAGATTTAGAATTGCTTGGTGTTCAGATTAAATAGAAGGTTTTTAAAATGTTCTATCTTTTATGGACAAGATAAATGTTTTGATGATTAGGTGTTTAGTTAATGGTATATATCCTTGGTTGATTTCTTTGGATTAGGAATAGGAATACATTTGATTAACTTAGAATTGTTTCCATTGATTAATTAGACAAGATATGATCAGTTTTAAGATAATCATTAGGATTCAATTTATAAGAGTAAGTTTATGTTTTCTTCTTAGAATAACATTTAGGTAGAAGTTAGAATCTTACCAACACATATAGTGTAGTAGATCTAAGTTTAATTACCCTGGTTTGACAATTTAGTGTTTTCAGGTAATTAAAATCTTTAATACAACAGCCTGACATTTTTGGCGCCATTGCCGGGGAGCTGTTTAGAAGGTAAGTTAGATAATTGATTTGGTTATTTTCTTAAATGCATTTGGTTTGGTGTGGTATGTTTAGCAGGTTGACGAAAGAGGAGCTGTGATACGAGGGGTGAGAACCGACACATCTGTTATCACAGGTTCCTCTGAAACCCAATCTTAGTCTTTATTTTATCTAGTATGTTTTCATGATAAATAGATATCATAGAGGTAGATTTAGGGGAAACTCAAAACAACAAAAAGAAGAAACCTCCACCCAAAAAGCAATAGAAACTGAGACTGGAACTCTGGCTGAGGAAACCATAGAGAAAAACATAGAATCAGGAACAAAACAAACAGAAATT
>ML780985.1:414587-461092 GCA_009831015.1 Picea engelmannii | reverse complement strand
GATTTCCCCAATGTCGAGGAAGAAGAAGTACATCTTGGTTTGTACAGATTTTGTGACCAAGTGGGTAGAGGAAAAATCCTTATATCAAGCAACTGAGAAATCAGTGGTTGAATTTATTTATGAATATATCTTTACCCGCTTTGGTGTTCCATGAGAGATTGTTACTGATCAAGGTGTGCAAGTCACTTCTAAGATGATGAAGGAACTCACAGATAAATATGGGATAAAACAATGTAAGTCTTCCCCATACCATCCAGAAGCCAATGGGCAAGTGGAATCCACGAATAAAGTTCTAGAAGCTATTCTGACCAAGAAAATACATTTACATCACAAAGATTGGGCGCATAGACTTCCAGAGGATTTATGGGCATACCTGACTACGTGGAGAAATACCACTAGTCATACCCCTTATGAGTTGGTATATGGAAAACAAATTCTCCTTCCCATAGAATTTCAGATTCATACCTTCCGCATAGCAACAGAATTGGGTTTAAATTTGGATGAGGCACATAAACAAAGAGTTATGCAATTAAATGAATTGGGAGAAATTAGGCAAGATTCTCTTCAAAGAACTATCCTCATACAAAATCAACATAACAAATGGCATGATAAATACATTAAGAAGAAACATTTTCAACCAGGGGATTGGGCATTTCTATTTGATTCCAAATATAAAAATTTCAAAGGAAAACTTACAACACGATGGTTGGGACCTTATGAAGTGGAAACTGTTTTTGATAATGGATCTGTTAGAATCAAGACCATAGATGATTCTCAAAATTCCTTTGTAGTAAATGGACATCGATTAAAAGTATATAACAAACCCTTGTCTAGAGATGATTTTCTATAGGAAATGTCTAAACAACCATAAATAAAGATAGTAGGAGAAGAGTCTTCTCCTGCTGCTAATCCTTGATCATTTTTGTTGTTTCAGAATTTTGTAAATAATAAAAACAAATAATAATAATAATAAATAAATAAATGATAATAAAAATAACAAAAAAAAAACAAAACATTTTGGATATGTTGACATATTGTTTTCAGTTTTACGGGATTTTTGAAGCAAGTACATAATTTAATTTCATCACTTTTTCACAACAGGTAAGAAGGTAAGATCATTTTATTTTGTGATTTTTTTTTCAATATATACTGTCTTGTTTTGAAATTAATAAATTTGAGCTTGTTTGCTCCCTTTGAATTGCTCATTAAAGTATGAAAGGGGCATTTATTAGGGATAGGATTATTCTTTACCAGGCCTGATAGATTATGATGGGAAAGAAAACCCCCTAGAGTTTTCTCTTGGCATTTTCTCAGACTCTCAAAACATGAGAAAGCAATGAGCATATACTAACTTGGGCTCATAAAATCCACAAGTAAGTGATTATTGTTCCACAAATTCATTTTCTACAAAATTTATATCGGCACTCACATTGGATGATGTGGGATACATTAAGGTCCACCTTCCAACAAGTCTCACTCCATAGACATCAACACCTTATCTGGAGTAGAGATTAGAGACTATTTAGTACCATGGAATCTGCATGCCTCAATGGAAGATTTCCTTGCTAACAACCATGGGAATACATTAATGTCTCTTAGTTGATAGATCCTACAGGTGACTTGACACCAAGACCTTTATTTGTACCTATTAGGATGTACTATAGGTACCTTGAGGCCCATTGACATCAATGGTGGGTCATCTCGCATTGGTTAACGACATTCATTAATGGCCAGAAATCCAATGATTTATTTTTGTGTTCGACTCCAGAACATTTATTCACACAAATAAGAATTGTACCATGGGTCAAAGCTTTGAAGCTATTGTAGAAGACATAATTTTGATTGATTCCTTTCAGGAATGAATATGAGACAGGTTCAGGGATAGCCATCAGATAATTTGCTTCAAAAACATGAAATCTTTTTCTCAACAAGTTATTATTGGTTCAAGTTTTTCTGTAGACCTCGGTTTATTTCCTCAATAGCAATCAGTACCAGATAGAATTAATCAGTCACAGTGGCTATCAGCAGTACAGATTCCAGTTACAACTTTGGTGTTATCCATATTTAGAATTGGTTTCAAAATCTCTGCAGTAAGAAAACACAGCATAACAGGGAGTAAGTAATCAAGCTCAGGTAAGCATAGTTTCATGTTAGTTTAATTTATTAAAATACATATTAATAACTTGAACTATGACTGCCTCGATACTCCATGTCATTTCATCATTTCTATACTCTATACTTAAAAGGCTGAGCTCAATTCTTCTTGACATTTTGTGTCATGAAGAATGAACTACATTATAATGGTTGAATTTGAGACGACTCATGTGAAATGATATTTTAACAAAGGAGTACGAACTTCATCATTCCTTCACATGCTACTGATCCTCATGACACTTAAAACGTCTTTCCATAATTCCTTTCACGATCTATTTCATACATCATAATCTACTCCTCTGTTGCCCTCATCTAATTCCTTTGCTTACCTTTGAACCTTTCCTGTTATACTGAGTAGCATCATGGTGGCGAATCGTCACGAACCTGAGACTTATGCATATTTGGAGGCTCTTCTTGAGTATGAATCCACCAAACACTTCTTTCAGAAAGCTGGATGGGAGCCGTTCTTCAAGAAATTTGACGGGTATAATGATAAGATTACACTTCAATTCACTCTGCACTTTCATGGTGGATTGGCTAAACTGGGTGAGCTGGAATTTGAAGTCACAAAGCAATTCATTTCTGAAGCAATTCAGTTACCCACTACTGGTCAGAAATGGACGACGGGACAACCAGTAGACAAAAAGCTATGCATGCAGCTCCTGCAACCCGAGTATCGAAAGTTACAATGGTCAGAAGGCACATCGAGGTCGTGGTTGGAACCGAAATGGGCTCAGTTGCTATCCATACTTCAATGTTACCTCACCTGTGAAGGTCGGTACATGATTGTGTTTCCCTGTCATGCTCGACTCTTACTGCATTTCAAAGGTAACCATTTGGTGAACATCCCTTATTTTCTATTGAAGAGTTTGAAGAAAATGGAAGAACAAGTTCGCAAAGAAAAAGATTTTAGGGGCAGTCTGTTTCATTTTGGTCTTGTCAAAATTTTGGTTAAATTCACGTTATCCCACAAATAGGAATCTTGGGATATGTTTGTTGTAAGAACCCTAGCTTCTGACAATTCTAAAGATGAAATTATTGAGTCAATTGCTCCATAGAAGAAGTTGAGTTCTAAGAAGAGAGTTGTTAAAACCCTAGCCAAAATCTGTGATGATCCTGAATATACACCAGATTGTACAATTGAGGCCAATAATGATAATCCTGGCACTGAACACTCGTTTGATGTCCATGGTTCTGATGGTTTGGAAACTAGCCGTGAAAAAGTGGAAAATATCGTCCCTACAAATGTAAATGTTGAAACTCCGATTTCTTCTCCAACTGCTAAAAATATTATTGATGTGGAAGAACTCGAGGAGTTAATTTCCAAACCTAGAAGGAACCCTAAACATAAATGCACACTTTCATATATGGATAACTCCGTGCCTAGTTATCCATTACAGGAAAGAATGAAAAGTATGAATGATCATGAGGAGGCTACATAGTCTTCTGAGATGACATGGACTCTCTCTCAATTGATTAGAAAAGTTCGTGAAGTCAATCAACAAGATAATGTGCCTGAAGAAATTGCACAGGACAAGCCAATTGAAATACTAGTCGATACCCCTGTTCAAGTATATGATGAGTTCACTCATGAATCCAGCCCAGTAGATACCCCTGTTCAAGAACCTGATGAGTTCACTCATGAATCCATCCCTCAAACACAACAAGGCCGTTGTAAGACATTCAAATCTTACTGTGAAATCTCTTCCAGTAGATCTTTGCGACCAATGGTTGTCAGATTGGAAAACATGAATCACAGGTTAAAAGAGAAGTTACATGAATATGCCATACTGGATCGGCATATAAAAACAGAAAATGAACTTATGAAACTGAGGCAAGCTCACTTCTCGTCAAAGATCGAGCGATTAAAACAGAAAAATAGATGTATTTTGCAGAAGAATAAGAAATTGCAAAGGATTGCCAGGAAGCACATCACCATTAATCGGGTTCCTAAGAAGGAAATCAGAAACATAAAGAAGCATGAGAGATTGCAAATGTTGGTTGCAGTTGTTGCAACACTCTGATGAATCTTAGTTTTGGACTTTTTGTTGCCTGAGGACAGGCAAAGTCTTCAGCTTGGGGGAATGCTAGTCTCCAATTTTGACCATATTTTTGCCTATATTATGTTAGATATACCCCCATTCCATATCTAATATCATTCCTTTCTGGCCTTACCTTGATACATTTCACATCATTTTTCCCTAAATGGAGCTATTCAAGGTATTCATATGATTTAAGTTATTTTTAATGTATTTCGATACTTTAAACTGATATTGATACTAATGTGGCATGAGTTAGGTACTTGTTTCCATGAAACAGATTTATCAGTACCAGGTACCGGCTTGCACTTAGTGCAGATGTCAAATATTTGCATGACATTGCTAGATTGGAATGACAGTTCCGATTCATATGATTGATCGAGTCATAGCTCATATTTCAAATCTCAAATTTAATTTCAAAAGAACAGAATGTGATGACTCAGAGTAGAATTATAGAACCGTTTGTTATGATGCTTATCTCTATTTTTTTATTCACGCTTCTTGAAACTTCGTGTCATGAAGCTGTGAACTTTGTTTTAACGAACTTTGAGTCATTTTTGGATCTAAGATTCGCTTAATTAAATGTACCTATGTTCAATAATAATTTTGGGAAGGATTCACGATTGTAGAGGTGGGAGGATCTATATAAACTCGGATATCTCTCAAGAAACGGGTTGTTATGATATATTATGTTACGCAACATTGTTGATAATACAATTTCTGTGCGTTATATCATTTTTTTGTTAAATGACTTGAGTTTATTTGTGAATTATGGAGCATGAGGAATGATATAGTTATGCATGGAGTAATTTGAGTTAGCTCTAGTTTCCTTTTAGGGCAATTGAACCTCTTGTTTGGGCCCGCCAATAGGTTCAATTCACTTTCTCTTTTCTATAGTATAGTTAGTTCGTTTCTAGTTATAGAATCTCTGTGTGAATCATTTTAACTTGAAATTTCTCTGCTAAATTATGACTTAATCATTTTCGTTTAGTTCATTATCAGTTTGATATTATCTCATAGATCATTGAATGTTAGAATGAGTTATTTTCTAGTGTAAAATTTGAGGAATAAACCAACTGCTGACTAAGCTCTCTCTTAAATCAGTTTAGATTTGCTCTATTTTCAAGTTTCTAGTTTAATCATGATTTGAAGTTAGTTTGAGTTTAGATTTACTCTGTTTTGTTAGGGTAGCTCACTTATGGTTTGGTTAAAGGAAGCTTCTGATATTTGTAGGGTAAAATAGGACATTGATTAGTTTCACTTTTGTTAGATTTAGAATTGCTTGGTGTTCAGATTAAATAGAAGGTTTTTAAAATGTTCTGTCTTTTATGGTCAAGATGGATGTTTTGATGATTAGGTGTTTAGTTAATGGTATATAGCCTTGGGTGATTTCTTTGGATTAGGAATAGAAATACATTTGATTAACTTAGAATTGTTTCCATTGATTAATTAGACAAGACATGATCAATTTTAAGATAATCATTAGGATTCAATTTATAAGAGTAAGTTTATGTTTTCTTCTTAGAATAACATTTAGGTAGAAGTTAGAATCTTACCAGCACATATAGTGTAGCAGCTCTAAGTTTACTTACCCTGGTTTGACAATTTAGTGTTTTCAGGTAATTAAAATCTTTAATACAACAAACTGACAATGGATAAGCCATATAAGTGGGAAGATTACCTACACTTGGTTGAGTTTTCCTATAATAATGGGTATCAATACTCATTGAAGATGATCCCATTTGAAACCTTGTATGGTATAAAGTGCAGTACTCTAGTAAGTTGGGACAACCCAACAGATAGAGTGGTACTTGGGCTATATTTTCTCAAGGATATGGAAGACCAAATGGTTTAGATTAAGCAGAATTTAAAGGAAGCTCAAGATAGACAGAAGGTTTATGTCGACAAGAATAGGACAACAAAAGAATTTAAAGTAGGAGAGCATGTTCTTTTGAAAGTAAATCCCAAGAAGAGATCTTTGAATTTGGGAAGTTGTACAAAGTTGGCAACCAGATACTGTGGTCCATTTGAGATATTGGACAAAATAGGGCTAGTTGCATACATGCTTGCATTTCCTATTTCCATGAAAGTGAATAATGTTTTTCATGTCTCTTTGCTCAATAAATATGTACATGATCCTAACCATGTTGTTGATTGGAATCTGATTCAAATATAGACAGAGGGAGACTTTCAGGTCTAGCCAGTGCGAATACTGGACAGAAAAGTCAAAATTCTCTGGAATTGAGTTATAGAGCTCGTAAAATTTCAGTGGACCTGCTACGGTCCTGAAGACACTACCTGGGATCATGAAGATGTCATGCGGGCAGAGTACCCGCATATTTTTGAATAAATTTTGAGATTTTAATCTCTCTTTTTTTATATGTACTAAGGACAGTGCCAAAATAAGAACACCCCAAGTTTTGAACCCCCATATTAAATAATGTATTGTTACATTCTGAAAGGCCACACTGCCCAAACAATTATTAAAATGCCAATATTCCTAAGAAATGTAATGTTTTGATCATTATTAATAATAAATACATCATTGGTTGCTAGACAGACAAGGACTAGAGTTATAGGGGGATATGATTCCACAAGAGAGGGGGATAAGGGGCTAAGTGCTTATTTATTTTATATTACTCATTTTGTGTGTAATGGGNTGAGCTCTTGGGGGAAGACAAAGAGGTTCTTGATCCACACAAATTAAAAAAACCCATCCTTGGTCGGTGGGAGGGGTTGATGGGTTTGTTGGTTTGTTGGTTCGTTCGTTCTCCCATTGGAAAATACTGTCATTCATGTTCCCCATTTGGAAGTTGTGGCTGGTCACCTCACACATTCATTCACCTGTCATGTTCACTTTTCATCTTCTCTCATGGATTTTTCACTCTGTCCCTACCTTCATTCACTCATATTTCCTCACTTTGGTGTCTTGGCTTGGGAAAGGAAGACGAGATGTTGAATATTAGCCATGTTTTTGTGGGCTATAGAGATGGATGGTGTAGTCCATCCATAATATGAGGCCTGCATGTCTGAGATGCTTGGCCTGTGACCAGTTTTGATCAGAATTGTGAGTCCTGAGAGTCCCAACATGGAGATTATGTACTAGATGCACTGGAGCCCTGAATGGAGAGGAACTGCCTCAGGGACTGTGTGGCAGAGAAGGGTGGAGGTATATTCTCTTGGGTGGTGCAGGATGGGTAGAAGAGAGCTAGGTACTTGGATTGTTGTGAGTGTTGGAGAATCCTGTGAGAGCTTGTTTTGGAAGCCAAATAACACTGTGGAATCGTCCTTGTGGATTCATAGCCCTTGATCAGAGGTGACATTGTTGTTAAGACTTGGAACAATAGTGTCTACAGTTGGGTGGAACGTCCTTGGTTTGCAACCAGTTGGTGTCTTATTTTATAAAATATAAGTTCTCTATGTTATGGTTTCTTTTCTTATGTATCTATTTCCACTGCGTATAAAATTATTATACCTAATATTTTACCTATAATGTGCATGTTGGCTAGTTAATGTTGTGCATGGTATATCGTGCATGTAATTTATGTTGTGGTATGAATATTGATCATTGCATGTGTGTATTTCATGCTTTTGTATTAACTAAGTGTTATCAGAGTTTCCAAATCAGCCAAGAGATGCATTCTTGGTGTGGCAATCCTTCCTGTGGGAGGATGGGTATGTTACAGTTTGGTAACAAAGAAGAAATATAGTGGTGTTTCCTGGCCCGTGGGTGGCTGGGGATGTTACAAGGGGCATCCATGGTACTGATGATTGATAACCCATAGCCATGCACTGTCGACTTAGGTGCCATATTGTTTCTGTCTTTGATGATAACTTTTGATTATCCATCACATTCGAATGATGTAAGGTTTATTTCGGCCATCCCCGATCAGCCGAAGGTTGCAATTTTTCAAGTGTCATATTTCAAAACAAGCTACTTTCATGACCCGTGGACTTTAAATTCCCCATCGAATTTGATGGAAGTGGTATGCACCTTGGCATGGCCATTCTCTTATCCGTTGCTAAGGTTGCATATAGTGTTGTCTAGCAAGCCTTGACCAACTCTGATCTGGCTCCCCCACAGGTGCTAGATCCTGTTCTAGAGCCTATTTGGGATCAATTCTCTCTCACCACTCAAGAACCTTTGGAATTAGTCTTGCCCTATGACGAGGTGATTTTGGAGGCAAAGACTAGTCCTAAAATACCTTGGGATGATCTTCACCATAGATCTTATTTCCTTATTGATCTCAGGAGAATAAAGGAATGAGAGTTTGTCACAACCATGAATGGAGATACCCCTTGTCCTATTTACCCTCTAGCTAGGCACATAGTATACACCAAGGGGAACATGGAAAGTGTTTATGCAACGATTCCTATCGATATCTACAAAACCCCTAGCATTGTGCAAAATGTCTTCGTTGGAGCAGATTTCTCCCTCGAAGAGATTTGAATATACATCGAATTTTTTAAGGATTTATGTGACGTTTTTGACTAGTCTTATGAGGAAATGTCAAGAATTGACCCACATATTGTTGAGCATGAGATCATGACTTATCCTGATGTCAAATCGGTTTGACAAAAGCTTGGCCTAGTCAATCCTCACAAATCAACGATGATAAAGGCAGAGGTAGAGAAACTCCTCAAATTTGGTTTCATCTACCCCATGCAATTGATGGAATGGGTATTGAACCCTGTTCCTGTCAAAAATGATTCATGTATGTATGGATTTCCACGATTTGAAGAAAGCTTTCCCAAAAGACAATTTTCTAACCCCGTTTATTGACCAGATCATCGATGAATGTGTGGGTTGCGAGGTCTTTTCTTTCATGGATGATTTTTCGAGGTATAATAAAATTCAAATCAAACATTAGGACCAACATAAAATGACTTTTATTTGTCCTTGGGGTACTTTCACGTATCGAAAAATGCCTTTTGGCCTGAAGAATGCTGGGGCTGCTTTTCAGCTGGTCATGTCCTTTTCTTTTCATGACCTCAAACACATAGTTGAGGTGTACCTTCATGATCTGGCATCATGTTCTCGCAAGAGATCCGATCACCCTGCCCATTTACGACTAATCTTTGAGAGGTGTCGCTACTATCAGATTCGCTTGAATCTGAACAAGTGTAGTTTTTGTGTGACATCGGGTCATTTATTAGGTTTCATCGTGTCAACAAAAGTGATCATATTCGATCCTCTTTAGGTTGAGACAATATTTCAATTTCCTCCCATGTGCACAATTCCCCAGCTCCATATTTTATAGGGGAAAGAAAATTTTCTTTGGAGCTTTGTTGCTAATTATGATGAGATTACGAAAGGGTTCATGCGTCTGTTCACATTGTCCAATGGTTCTGTCACTATATATTACTTCACAAGACCATCGTCATTGTCATCTTCAACCCTTTTCAATATGTGTTAACGCAATGGGTCATTGACGACAAAACCAATCGATGGATAGTTATCCTACAAGAATTTGACTTGGATTTTGTTTTGGTGGAATCTAAAAATTCCTTGGTTTTTGTGGAGTTAATCTTGGAGCTTCTAGTCGAAATTGGTGATATTTCGCTAGAAGAGTCACCAATTAACGAAGATATTTTTATGACCACATATTTGGACCCCTGGTATGGAGATATACTTGTGTATATTCAAACTTTGAAGTGTGCTACTTTTGCTTCTTGCGATGAGAGTCAAACAATACGACACCAAGCACAGAATTATCTCATCCTCGATGACACTTTGTATCGTCAAGGTGTGGATCGTATTCTTCCACGATGTCTTAATCACGAAGAAGCATAGCTTGTTTTGAATGACTATTACACATGATCATGTGGCAGTCATGTTTTTAGGTTAGCAACAACACAAATGGTTCTTCGCACTGGATATGTTTGGTGGTCATTAGTCAAAAATTGTGTTGAGGCGGTCAAGAAGTGTCACCCGTGTCAGATCTTCTATTGGAAGATGTGGGCACACCCTGCTCCTATGTTTCCAGTTATTTTTTTTGGTCCCTTCACCAAGTGGGGGATTGATTTCACTACGTGTCACCCAACTTCTTCCAGGGGGCATCACTATATCATCGTAGTAGTAGACTACTTTAATAAGTGGGTCAAAGCTATGCCAACATTTAACGATGATAGGGATATTTCTTTCCTTTTTATTTTCAATCAGATATTATCTAGATTCAGTATCCAAAAGGAGATTGTCACTGACCATGGCAATCACTTCTCGAAAAAAATGATGATCGAATTAACATCAAAGCTTGGGTTTAAATAGAAAAATCCGTGACCCTATTATCTGTAAGTGAATGGCCAGGTAGAAGCTGTGAATAATTCTCTCAAGATTATTCTTTAGTGAATGATCAATTCAGCCAAGTCAAATTGAAATTTGATGTTATATTCATCGCTATGGGCTTATCAAACTTCTATAAATACTGCTACCGGTTTTTCACCTTTTCAAATCGTCTATGGGTTGGAGGAAGTCTTGCCCATTGAATGTCAAATCCCTTCTCTAAAGTTGGTAGTGGAACTACTGTCCGACACTACGCCACTTCAGGAACGTCTTTTATATCTCGAGCATCTCGATGAGAAGCGTTGAGATGTATCCTTGGAGAACAAGGCTCATAAGAAATGGGTTAAGTGTCAATATGATCGGTTCTTCTACCCTCAGATTTTATCCGAAGATGATCTTGTTTTGGTCTATGACCAATAAAAATATTCCTTGGGGGTAGGCAAGTTCAAACCCATGTGGTTCAGGCCTTTTATTGTGAAAGAGGTATTAGAAAAGGGTGCTTACCGTCTAGTTGATTTCAAAGGTAATGCCTTAGCGGAGCATAGAAATGGGTTGTACCTTAAGAAGTATTACACTTAGGTTGGTCTCCTGGGCAAGACTTCTTGTATATATGTATAGTTCTTTTTATACATTTTTGTGTTTTTTTTATTATGGATGTGTAGTTATTTATGATCTCTTTTTCACTATGATAGATATCAAGTGAATCATAAGTTTATGTTGGGTTCGTGGACGGTTCTAGCTAACACACTCAAAGAATTGCTTCCGCATCTTGGGTGTTTTTTACACCTAGTGGTATGTTGCTATCTTCTGGAGGTATTTTTCTAGGCGAAACAACCAATAATGTTGTCAAGTGCAATCTAGTGATAGAATTACTGTGTGATACCTTGTCGCATGTTATTTTTTACTTCCAGCTTTATTCAGATGCTCAACTGGTCATGTCTCAGTTAAATGGGGTTTACCACATTTATGATCCCACTATTCACCATCGATTCCTTAGGGTACGTCTCTTAGAACAATATTTTGATTATATCACTTATATTCAAGTTCCTAGGAGATCTAACCAACTAACTGATACATTAGCTAATCAAGTATTAGGTTGGCATGTCGCTCACATGTAAAAGTAAAACACACACATACACATGTAAATACATTTGTAAAAATGTCATCCATAAGACATAGAAGATATATATATATATATATATATATATATATATATATATATATATATATATATATATATATATATGTCCCAAAAATAGTGTCATGAGTACAAAGTGGGCATTAAAGTCTAAAAAATAGGCAGTATACATTGTTGTTCTTAATCCCTCTAGTACATAGTACAAAAAATTCCCTCGACACATAAGTGGTCCAACTCTATCTAAGGTCTATGCCTATTGGCCCTTCTGTAGTGAACTACGATGTTCGTAAGACACCGCAATAGCTGGACCCACATCCTCGACACCCCCACTACATGTGGTTGCATAGGCGGGGGAAGATCCTCGATCTCTACCATGGGTACTGCATAAGTGAGAGCTATGAGGTTTCTCTCTACTCATCGCAACACTCTCTCAGCCTCTCCAGCTAGGGGTCCTCCTACAATTGTTGGTCCTCCCGCTCCTGCAATTCCGACCTCTGGTTGAGGACAACACCTGGTCCTAGTGAAGTCTACTGGCCAAATAGGACCCACATTTGTATATAATAAATATTTAATTTAGTACTCTGGCATAAAAATAAAAAGGATAATATATATAAAAAGTTAAAAATTTAATAACTTTAAAAATATGTGTTACCTATCTCGCCACACTCCTCATCAGGGGGAACGGGCATGTCAAGATCTCTCAAGGAACTAATTCCTGCATAAGGGTAGTCCTCTATGACTTGAATATGATGATCCCACCAATCAAATAATTTATCATCAAACACCTCCTAGGTTCTTCCTCCACCCTGTCTAGGAAGAAAAACTTGCCACCTGCACAATGTCAAGAAGGAGGAAATATGCCCCTATACTGTCTCTCTCATGCTAAGACTAGGCACTCTCTCTTGAAGAGGGAGCATAAAACTGTGTCGAACCAAAATTTCTTGTTTTTCTGCCTATGACACTCTGGAAGTTATTTCTTCATGCATGTAAGCATGGTAGTGCTCCAATTGAAAATGGTAGCCTCTAAGCACTGAACTGCACAATGCATCTGTGCATGGGAGGCCTGATGGAGTGCTACAGATATTGTGATTCACCCGATCATGAATAAAACAATGTGAAGAGGAGGCTAGTAATCTTATGAATTTTCACTTGAGAGCCTACTTTCTTGGTACAAGCCTCACAGTACATCCCGATGTAATCCTCGATGTTATACAAACCTAGAGGAAAGGTCCTCAAATTGACCGGTTCCCCTCTCCTAGAGAGGACGATCAAGAAATACATATCCTCTGTGGTTGGGGTTAGTGATTGACCCTCTAGCATAAACGCCTCTGCATCAATATGCCAATACTCCACTAAAGCATTGAGAAACCTTGATTGTTCCCTTATGAACAAACACTGGAAGAATTTCCACAAGCCACACTGTTTTAGCATAGCAATGGCCCAGAGATCCTCATTGACAAAAACATCAAGCTCCTCATGTTCCCTTTCTCTCTAGTGAACATACATCCTGTCACACACAAGTTGGAGAGGTTTTAGTCTTTAATTGTTTTCTTTTTTGAGCTTTAAAGAGGGCGTATGCGTGTTGTCTTTAAGGCAGTCGCGTATGTACATGGGCTGAGTATTACTTTGCCTGTGTACATATGTGGGATGAGCGTGGAAAACCCACATACACAAAATCATGACCCTTTGACAAGGTCTCACGCTTTCTAAAAAACAATTAAATGCATAAATATGAATTAAAATGAGGGATGGGTTGATTTATACTTACTTGGTCCAAGTGTGAAGGTTTTTTGTCCACCATAGCTCCTTGAATTCGGGTTTTGATAAAGGGGGTTTTGGACCTTTTTGTTATTTTCCAAATTAGTTGTCCACCTCTATTTATAGACTTTTTTGGCTAATTTTTTCCTAATGTTGTCCCGTTTTTTGCCTTTCATGACTTGGTGGCTACTTCAGTTCTCTTTTGAGTTATCTTTGGGTCACTATGATGGACTTGTCCTTTCGGTTTGTTGATTTTATTGATATGCGTTACACCTATATTATTGCATGGTAAAATTCATTTTTTCAACTTTTTCATATAGGTTAGGTTTTCAACCCTTGAATTTTAAATATTTTTGACTTTTCCACTTTACCAAAGGATCGATCCCACCAAAGTGCGACAAAGAAACTTCTGAGCTGCTTTAGAAGTGTTGTAATTAGGTGGTAGAGCCTATCTCTACACAGATTCACTAGGTATATCCTTTGCTTCATTTTGGCGTCCATGCTGTGAGTTTTGTCTATAGGATTGGGATTCCTTATTAGTCCCGCCATGATTATGTATTGAAGCCTCATTGTTCTTTCTATTCATCATTCTTGGCCTTACACATGAGACTCCCTAAAGAGCATGGTTTGTTGTCTTTCAAGATCGCTTAAATTTTGAAAAAAACATCCAACGAGACTTCATTTATTCTTTTCGATATCATTTGGATTACTTGAGAAAACAAGCCTCCCTGGAGTCTTCTTTAAGCCCTTTTCAGACTCTCTAAAAATAAAAGATATTGCCAAGAGATCTTGTAGTCCTTCACTCTCACCAAACTAAAATTTGAAGGAACATCTGTCTGGCGATAGTTTACCTCTTTTTTGACCTGGACAAGTAATTTTATGAATAAAGGTATACCCTAGGAACTTCGGTTTGCTAGGAGAGTATTCTCAGGCGTAATTTTAACCCTTTTTCGGGCATGAGGGACTAAATTTTTGAAAAAGGAAAATTCTCCCTGGTTTTGTTTTATCTCTTTTTCGGGCCTTGGAGATTACTTACAAAAAAGGAACCCCCTCAGAGTCCATATTTAAGCTCTTTTCAAACTCCCTAAATATGAAAATATCACTGAGTGACCTTGTTTCTTTCAAACTCATTAATTGGTCCAGAAAGAACATCTATTTGGCATGAGTTTAACCCTTTTTCCATCCACTATATTATCTAGGAAAAAGGTACGCCTCGGGAGACTTGTCTCACCGTGAGAGTTCTCCTAAGTTATATTTTATACTTTTTCGGGATAAGGAGACTAAACTTAGAAAAAGGCTGTGAGTACTTAGTTAAGCTCTTTTCAGACCCATTAAAATTGAAAATATAGTTGAGTGATATTATCTCAATCACACTCATTAAAATGGTATTGAAGAGACATCTTTTCAGTATAAGTTTAACCCTTTTTTGAACCAACTAGACTAATTGTGAAAAAGGAACTCCTTGGAGTCTTCTTTTAAGCGTTTTTTCAAACTCTCTAAAACATGAAAAAACCACTGAGCTTACCATCTCTAGGCTCATAAAGATTCACATGGAAAGAGTCTTGTTTTGTCATGCTTAATTGCATTACATGTCTCATCTTTGCGTCTGTGGCCTAATGCATGCTCCATGTTTCTCTCAACAGAACCTTTAAAGCATTCCTTATATGCAAGCCTTGAAATACGTTTTCCCTTTGCGATCCGACACCTTGACCCATAGAGGAATTTTCCCAAGTGTCCTTATCGTCCACTTGTCTCCTTGCACCAAACATCAGTATGTTGCATGCACCTGGAACTAGTTTTCTTTCCTGTGACACTTGTTCCTCCTTTTTAACGTAGCATCTTTTTATTTTTTTTCAAGCTCGTTAAAAATTTGAAAAAGACAGCAAAATAAAATATTCCAAAAAGAGGGGATAGGATATATAAATTATTTTTTCAATAGACAGAAAGTATCCCTAGGAAAAAGCACACATTTTCATTTGTTCTCCAACCATTAGGATCTAGTATGACCTTAGGAAGTTGTTCTCGCTACATAGAGTTGTGTCCTCCTTCGTTTGGTTAATCTTCCAAACATATGGAGAGTTTGTGGTGTCTCCTGCATCACAGACTTATGCCAATATTATGCTCCATGAGACTCATCATTTTTCATGATTTTGTCCAAGGGAAGTTTTATCCAACCTGAGTCAGGAATTATGTAGTTTGTCTCTTCACCTTCATGAGTCAGCCATCTTGAGAGTCCAGTCAAGTCCATATTCAAAATCAATGAAGTTATGTTCCTGATGATAGAGATCCTCCAGTCTTTTCCTGATGACTTGTCAAATACCTCAGAGTAGTGATTCTTACACTCCTATTGTACTCCTACCTAAGTAGTTGAAGATCTTGAAGTTGTTTCTCAAGATATGGTGTCCACATATCTAGCCGTAGGAATCAATACTTCTTGAAGATGCATATTATATTGTACTTGAATATCATCAAATGATTTTGAGATGTATATCCATTGTGTATTGATCACATGTACACTTTATATAGATATTTATATGACATGGATATGTAGTGTACTTGATTGGAAGTCATGATTAGTTCATCTCGAGCATGGGAATGCCTGCCTCAGAGAGATTATTGTTATTTTGCAAATGTTGCGTTTCCAAACTATGGGTTTGGGCTCACTCGACTCCATGCCTTCCCACTGATAAATATATTTTCATGTATTTCATCCATGAGTTTCTCTTCTAACCTCACACATTAGGGGGCATTTGTTATAGCCCCAAAATTCCCTACCTATGCATACATGGCATTGGCCTTTTCACTTACACATTTTTCCAATTTACTATTGAAGCTCTCTCTTATAAAACCATTTTTTTGAGCATGTACATGCCTTGTTTCACTACTTCCCATGTACAAATGCATGATGCATACTAGACAATCCACATACATACACGATCTACATGCTAGACAACCTGTGTTTACCTACAAAATTTACAAAAAAAAAATATCCAAGGAATTCGATGGATTTTACGGTCTATCGAGGGTTTCCCAACCATTTTACCCATTGTAGCATGTCCCCAGACCGAATAACCATCCTTTTTTCATATAAAAAAAGGTCTTGGGGTCTCATTCCAACATCATGCAAGAGAACAAAGAAACTCTATCAAAATCCCTTTCCCTTCTAGCCCAAGTTTTGCAGCCCTTTCTGAGATTTAGCCTCAACATTCCACTTCATCCCTTTCTCTTTATACAATCCCTTCCCTTTCCCCAAAGAGATCAGTTGATTGTGAGAGTCAACATGGGAATGATGCACTTGGAGTAGTAGTAAGACGATCCTGTACCTGGTTCCCAGAGCGTTTGCCAATGAGAAGGCTGTAATCTTTTAATCTTCATTTTGAATAAAATATTTATTTTCATGTCCCAATACATTGTGTTTTTATATATTTATTGATTAATGCAAATACTTTTATATTTGAACACTAACATTGATAAGTAGAGATGGTATATTTGTATCATTGTTTGCCTAAGTGTTCTTCCAGGTCAACATTGGGAGGAGACCCATAACCTAGGAAGCTACAAAGGTGAAGGAAGTCTACATCGGACGTTAGGACCAATGGTACACCTACTAATCGTCCTTCTTCTCTTTTGTCTTTCTTTTCAGATAGTTTGGGGTAGTTTAAGAAATAGAACTGTGTTTTAAGGGAATTCAATGCTTTGCCTATATTCTGACCCAATATAGTAATAGGGGGATTTCCCCCGCTAGCAGAAGCTAGTAATGCAGTGATTCCAGTATCCACCATTTGCATGCAATCTCCCTGATCATTAATTTTTCAGGTATATACTTAGGGAGAAGGTGTGGTTCACTTGCATAACCATAAATTCTAATACATGTGTAATACCTTCCTATATAACAATTTCCAATGTCCATGGTTTGCATGGCTTCTTGAGATATTCTTAGAGGGTTTTGTTTGTATATCATATCATATAGGGGAAAAAAATAATGATCATATATATCATACAAATTCCTTCTATAGTTATGTTCCCACATTTGAAAACAATAGAGATGTACTCAGAATATAGTAGGGTTTCAATCCCATCCCATTCTAGGAAAATGGTTTGCAACACATATAGAATCTAATAAATAGGAAACCATATAGAAACTTGGTGTTTTTAAACTTGGTTATATTCCTACTGCCTCAAAGACATTAATGGACAATAGTCACGCCTAGTTGAAAATATTCCCTTTATCCACCATGTAATGAGCAATCAGGGTCCATTCTAACCTAAAGTGGGTGCACTTATCTTCTGCGTACAACCTGCATATCTTGGATGAAAGTAACTCGTAGGGTTCTTTCATATGGTGAACATAAAATAGTTTGTTTCCTTTTGGAGCAAAGGACACACCTTCCTCCCACCAATCCTAAATTTCTTTATCCATGTCTCAGTTCTCTTCTTTGAATGCATCCAACAATGTTTTATTCAAGGGTGAATTTGGTTTAGGAAGCTAGTACTGTACATGGATGTCTTTTGGTTTTAAGGAAGCTATTGGTTATTTGAGCTCGCTCAATATGGCATTTGTCCATTCATCCACATGTGAGAAAACCCATATGTTTTCATCATTATATGGCCTAAGGGAGGGTCTAGAGACTATGGCATATAACCCACTTTTCCTGATATTTCAATATACACCTAGGTTATCCTCTTCTAATGGGAAATCCTCCTTTAAGAATTTTTCATACATTTTGTTCTAGATGAGGAAGACATTTAAGCCATTGTGATGATTGGTGTTTGTTAACAATAGGCCCTCTGGACGTTTCACTTGGACAGGAGGGCTCTTTATGGTTCCTCTTCCTGTTCACCCTGAAGCCTTCATTGTGTTATCTCTAGACATCCTATGTAGTTATGGATGATCTAAGTACATATGAATTCACTGAGAAGGAAAAATCACATAATTTGTTTAGTTGAAACATTACCTATGTGTTAGAAAATTTAACTATGAAAAATTCAATGAGAAACTAAATCACTCCTTATAGTGTTCTTTTGCAATGAAAAACAACAAGTTTACTACATCAAAAGTAGGTTATAATTCTTTACTTGCAGTATAATTATGTATTCAATGTTGAGCATAGATTCAAGACTATGTCTGATGGGTAATAATATAGAGCCATTAATTCCCTTCAGAGAATGCTACTCGAGAGAATGCATTTGTAGACACAAGCTTTTAGAAAATCTTGTTGTCGGGAACTACTATTCTTTTCTAACCAATAATTCTTCGACAAGGGACCCAACGAAAATTTAGATAGATTTTACATACGTCAAAAGGGAGGGCCATGAGGTTCTCCAGATTAGCTTATCGGTAAAAATAATTTAGGAAAAATGTTTAACAATACACTCTCTACTTTTTGATGGGGCTGAAAGACGAAAATGAGAAAATACCGATAGACCGTTGGTCTTTGGGTTTCGAAAAGACATTATGCCACACATCACAAACATACTAATAACAAATATCCAAAAGAGATAACTTGATATGTCATTCATCCTTCAAACTTCAGAGAATTATTGATTACAACGATTCTTGTCTTCCCGATTATGAAAAATCTGGTTAGTACGTCCCGATAGTTTTTCACATTTATATGTTTACACAAGAAATTATTTTTTCAATCATGAATCATTCTCCAAAAGAAAATTAAGAACTTTATGGCTCAGTAAGAAATAAAAATTGAAAGTTAGTGAAGATCTATCTGCATTTCGATTCTAAGCAACGGACCATCAAGAATTTGGGATTGCATAATGACAATTATGGTTCCCCTGTAAATACCCATATTAGTTAAAAGTGAGATTTTACCCATGCTTTTCTTATCTCATATAAAAATTTTAGTAGGGGGTCCCATTTAATTTCTCTGAGATAGATAAATTCAATGAGAGGTTGTTGTAGGCACAACACCTCCAAGATGTCAAACACTAGCAAGATGAAAATTGTAACACCAATAGAATAAATGATGTCAAAGAATATTCCAAGGGTGAAATATTACAACAAACCCTAGATGACAATATAAGAGGTTGGAAGTTGAGGATAAGTCCTAATCTAACCATGAAACATGAAAGGAATGGTAAAAATATAGTTTAAGGTCACTTCTGAGAGAAAAAAATATGAATTCCCTCTATCTTCCTTTGGCATATGTAGTCAACTGATGCACTTTCTTGTAGAGAAAAGGAAACAGAAAGACCTAAGAATTAAACCCTAGAGTAGTACACTACAAACCCTAGTTATTAATTATTTAGGATGGAAAATCAAGGTAGTCCACTACAAACCCGAGGAGGAAATCCTATGTCGTCTAAGAAACTTTAGCAAGAGATCAAAATGGATCTTGGATAAAACCATAGGCTGGTCCACTAAAAACCCTAGAACTTTAATCTACAAGAACAAGACTAGGGTAGTCCACTACAAGCCATATAAATATACTTATGTCCCTTAACAAGATTTAAAAAAATGATTACAAGGAAAGTTTGTAATATCCCCAAGGACGAGCCCTGTTTTAATCGTGTTTATGAATTGTAAATCATGTTTTGTAGGTTGGTGAGCCAAGTATTGATAAGTTGGTGGTCTTATGTGTTTATTAGGCTAGAGAGCCTAAGTGTTAAATGCCAGGAGTTTGTTTTTGTATATGTAATTATGCAGGGCATTAATAAAGATTAAACATCGTTGTGTGCAGACCGACCATGAAGAAAGAGTGATGGGGGACTATGCTTACACAGGGTGGGTAAGGGAAAAGGGGGTTGAAAGGTTGGAAAGAGGGGCTAATATTAGGGGCCTAAGTCCTTGAGATAACAATTTATTATTATTCCAAAGTCGTGTGAAAGGTATACTTTTATCCTAAGTTCCTCGAAAAGGGAACGCATACTTGATGGAGTGCATGCAACATCATGGGCAACATGTGTCGGCCCAGGCACAAGCAATTTAACCCAATAATTGAGCCATGATGGGGGTTCATCCTCCGTTCTTGCATCCACTATCTGAACCATGTTACCTATGCGTCTTATCTCTGCATGCATACCTCACGTAGCTCTGAAACCCGAAACCGTGAGGCCAACCTATGATGTTTTTCCTGAGAAGTCGATGAATCCTCTGTCTGAATTGTTGGATTTTGCATTCAACTTCTGCATTGATTCCTTGTCTCGCACCTTGAAATCCAATGGAAAACCCATGGACTGAGCCATGTCACCTGTTTGTCTTGTGAAACCAGTTTAGCCACATTGCAGAGCCGAGTCCATCCTTGAACCGTTCTTGGGTTGCAACCTTCTATTTTCCTGAGTGGTGTTGCCCAGTTACTGTTGCTGTCACCCACACCTTGCTGGAACTGAGTCGAAAGTGGTTGAAGAACCAGGTTTTCAGGCCCATGGTAGAAGAGGAAGGTTGTCAGGCTTGTGAGCAGCTCTCTCCAGGTGAGAGAGTTTGTTGGGAAGTGGTTTTCTCCCAGAGAGAGTACAACAATAGCTACGAAGGTCTGAGAATTCTTGATCTGGACTATTGTTGAGACCCAAAGAGGGCGGTGAAGCATTGATGGACTGTGCTTGTGAAGGTGTATACTCCCGAGTGGAATGAGCATGTGGGGAATGAGAGTCCGTGAGTAGTGAGCGTAAGAAAGCTCCTGGAGAGAATCCTTCTGGATGCTTTGTGCAATTTTCCTATAACCTTGGCCTAGTCTAGGATTCCCTTTCCTTGGGTGGAGCTTAGTCCCAGCTCGGGGGTGACCCACTGATGAGCGTGATGAGAAGCATGGTCTAAGGCTGGGAGGTTCATGGAAGGTCTGCACGTAGTTGGTGGAGTTACTACAGTTTCAAAGATACGTATCATTATGTGTTTAATTTCAATTAAAATGTGTGTCTATGATGCTTGTAATATTATCATGTATTTCATTGCAATGATATTTACTATTAATTCCATTAATTATGTATGTTAGCAGTAATACCGTGATTACTATGTATTGTTGATTAGATTTCATTAAATCTATTAATTTGATTTAATATGCATGTTATATATATAAGTATGAGAATGTTCTGTATAGTAGCGTTTCCCAATAGTGGGGTTGATGACCGGGGACGTTACAATATGGTATCAGATCCCAAGTTTTCAATGTTGATCCTGGATGGGTCGGATAAGTGGTCTTTGGACCCAAGGTTTCGAGTGGAAATGGTGTTTGGATGGAACCAATTTAGAACATTAGAATGTTTCTGAGTGCCAAGGGGTTACTTGGCCATGTTACAAAGCTCAGGAGGAGTAGCGATAGAATAAAACCACAACTGGAGTGGTATTTGACCAAAGAGAGAGAGAGAGATCAACACTTGGGGTGTTGTAGCCGTAGGATCTGTTTTTGAAAAGGAGAGTCCTTTATGACTGTCAGATCCAAAGAGGGTGCAGGAAGGTTATCCTGGAAGCTTTTCGGAGTTCGACAGTCGAGAAAAGAGGAATGCACTGAGGCATAAAATTTCGAAGGATATATACATCGTAGATCGTAGGAAAAGAGCCTTTCCATTAGATCCATGTCCAGGAAGGCAAAGGAAAATCACTTCGGAGGATTTCTAGTGTGGAGTGTGACAAACTCCCGAAGTCCCGAAGTAGATCGCAACCGTCCATTGCGAAGGACACGCGTCAAGAGATCGTGTACTTCAAGTGGAAGTACTTTGTGAGGAGGCAAGTGTTGTGAGTTTGAAACTATCGAAGCCCGAAGTGGAAAAGTCACTCATAGTCATTGATCGTGAAGGAGTACACGCGTCGGTAGATTGTGAACTCCAGGAGAAAGCACTCCTCGAAAAAGCGAGCATAGAGGAGTTGAAACTCCCGAAGTCCGAATCTCCAAAGCTCGAAGTTTAGAAGTAAAAGCATAGACATGGTGGGGTTGGATGACGTCACTTGGGGTGATGTGGAACTTTCTAGGTGTACCACGTGCCATCACCTTAGTTGGTGAAAACTGTACTATGTGGGCCTGGAGGATAGAGAAGCCAAAAGTTCGTAATTCAGAGATTGAAAGGGAAGCAAGTGGGAAAGCTTCCGAAAATCAAAGTCACAAAGCTCTGAAGTCTCAAAGTCCCAGAAATCAGACAGCTGAGATTCCATAGTGAGTGTCAGCCGTTGGATGTTGGGTAGGCGTGGACTATTGATCCTCTCTACTTTGAGAGTTTGCTAATTTAGAACTCTGAGAGATTGTTGTGATGTGCTTTAAAAATTTTCGAGGTTGAAGGCCTGAGTAAGCGCTTATTGATCTAGTGCTTTCTCATGACCCATGGTTGTGTGATTTGGGGAACTGAGAGAAAGGGGCTAGTGCCCGAAAACTTAGCAGAGCAGAGCTCCGAAAGAAGAAATTTGCAGGGATTCTTGATTGAATGAGAATCACAGAGAATGAAAACTGAATGTTTTCTGTAATCAGATTTGTTTTTGAATGCTGTGGGAATTGTTAAAGAATGATGGTCTGACATATTTTGGTTGTCTGCACAATGTGTTTGTAGAATTTTAACGAGTGCCAGAACCGAATAGAGTTGCCACTGAGTGCAAATAAATGGAGGAGGCACATAATGATTCCAGTTCAAAGAACGAAGCTAAAGGGATGGATGTTAATTTGAGAGTTGAAGAGTCGAACTCCAATGGGCATGGAGAGGAGATAGATAAGGAAGGGCATATGATGAAAACCATTGAAAGATTGCAGAAATATGCCCAAACTCACTGAGCATATAGCAGAAATCTCATGAAATATAAGGAACAATAGTGAGAATTCAACTTAAAATTGATGAAGAGTCTGGAGAGAATAGAAAATAAGTTGGCCAAGGAGAGAGACTCGAGCAAAATAGGGAGTCACCAGAATTCTGAGGGAATAAGATAAAGGAGTGTTGGTAGACACCATAATCACTTCCAAGGTCACTCCAAGAGGAGGGCACACAATAGTTCAAGCCCATATCCTACCAGAAAGCACGAGAGATCTGGAGTGGATGAACTGAAGGGAGAAATGAAAAAGATTAAGCCTCCTACGTTTGATGGAGAACATAAGAAGGAGGAAGATGCCGAAACATGGTTGCTTGGCGCAAGGAAATATTTCCAACTACAGAATTATTCCTTTAATGCAGAAGGAAGAATTGCAATGTATCAACTGAAGGGGAAAGCATCCATGTGGTGGGATCAACTTGTGCAGGTGCAGCACATTAGGGAGAAAGATATCACTTGGAAAGAATTCAAGAGGTATTTCGAGAATAAATACTTGACTAAAAGATATTATGACAGAAAGATGAAAGAGTTATTTGAACTCAAGTTGGGTAGCATGACCATTGATGAATACGAACAAAGGTTTTTGGAATTACTGAAGTATGTTCCGTTCATCAAGGATGAGACTGTCAATATTCAAAGGTATCTGAGTGGATTGTCGCCTTCCATTGGGGACAAGATTCACTATGATGACCCAAAAAATATGGAAGAAACTATAAGAAGAGAGAAATGATTATATGAGAAGCAAAGAGAGAAGCCTACCTTCCGGAAGGCTTGGGAATACAATAAGAAATTCCAGATGGATCAAAGGAAGAAGGGAACTAAGCCACCCTTTTTTAGAAATAGTACTTAAGGAAAACCATTGTTTAGAGAGTCGAGAATGGATGACATAGGGGAACAAAGGCCAAGGAAGGTGCCCATTCAGTGTTGGGGCTATAAGGGGAACCACAAATACATAGATTGTCCCCATAAAAATGGCAAAGTGAGAGTCGTCCATAATGTTCAGCAAGATGAAACAATGGAGGACATGGGCAGTGGAATTCCAAGGATCTACACATCCCTGGACAACACGCAAGATGAATATCAGTCACACATGATTGAACTGGAAGGTATGATCAACAACCATGCCTTTACCATTTTAATTGATTAAGGGGCTAGCCATATTTATATAGATTGTAGAGTGGTGGAAAGTTTGAAACTGTCGAGAAGCAAACATGAAAATTCTTGGTTAGTGCAGCTGGCTACAGGAACCAAGAGAAAATTCACTGAGTTAGTTAAGTCCTTTCCAGTGGACATGAATGGACTAAGCACAAAGGATGAATTGAAAAGTCTACATTTAGGTTCTTAGGACTGTCTAATTGGAATGGACTAGTTGGATCAAAACCATGCCATCCTAGGCTGTCGTAATAAGGAATTCACTTGCCTGGATGAGGAAGGAAATCAGAAAACATTCCAAGGAATTCCCAGAGTTGTTGCTATCAGAGAAATATCAGCAATGCAGCCGAAGAAGTGCTACAAAAAAGGATGTCAATTATTTGCAGCCCATGTGGAGGAAGCATCTAAGGATGAGGTCTCAAAGATTGGAGATCATGCGGTACTAAAGGATTTTGAAGATGTATTTCAGGAGGTACCCAGACTACCCCCAAAGAGAGAGATTGACTTCTTTGTAAGCTTGATTCCTGGAGCAGCTCCAGTGTCGAAATCTCCTTACAGAATGAGTACGTCGAAACTGAAAGAACTACAATTGCAGCTTGAGGATCTCCTGAGGAAGGGGTATATACGCCCAAGTGTGTCACCTTGGGGTGCCCTGACCCTATTCGTGAAGAAGAAGGATGGGATGCTGAGATTGTGTATCGATTTCAAACAATTGAACAAAATAAATGTAAAGAACAAATATCCTTTGCCGAGGATTGATGACCTCTTCGATCAGTTGAAGGATGTGAAGATATTTTCAAAGATAGACCTCAGGTCGGGATATCAATAGGTAAGGATAAAGGATGAAGACATCAACAAGACCTCCTTTAGAACAAAGTATGGTGATTACAAGTTCACAGTGGTGTCGTTTGGGCTATCAAACACACTCGTTGTTTTTATGTGCTTGATGAATGGTGTATTCAGGGACTATCTAGACAAGTTTGTCATAGTCTTCCAGGATGACATTCTAGTGTATTCCAAGTCAGAGGAAGAGCATGAACAACATATGAGGATGGTGTTTCAGGTGCTAAGAGAGAATGAACTTTATGCCAA
Source organism: Picea engelmannii (assembly GCA_009831015.1). NCBI lineage: Eukaryota > Viridiplantae > Streptophyta > Pinopsida > Pinales > Pinaceae > Picea > Picea engelmannii. The sequence continues at coordinate 435,740 of ML780985.1, read as the reverse complement.
GTTGAGAAATTTCTCGTTTTATCAGGAGCAGATCCATTACTTGGGGCATATTATTTCGAAGGATGGGATAGTTGTAGATCTTGAGAAGATTGAGGCCATCAGAGAATGGTCAGAACCAAAGAACATGATGGAAGTCAGATCCTTTATGGGTCTAGTTGGTTATTACATAAGGTTTATCACAGGTTTCTCGAGGATAGCTCACCCTATTATTTTCTTGCAAAGGAAGGAAAAGAAGTTTCAGTGGATAGAAGATTGTGAGAGAAGCTTCCAACAATTTAATAAATTGTTAACCAGTGCTCCAATCCTAAGGATTGCAGATCTGAATGAAGACTTTGTAGTGTGTACAGATGCATGCAAAGAAGGATTGGGAGGAGTCCTTAGTCAAAATGGATTCATAATCTATTATGAATCCATAAATTTGAAAGAGCACGAAAAGAACTATGCAACTCATGATTTGGATTTGGCAGCCATAGTACATGCTCTAAAGAAATGGAGGCATTACCTCATGGGAAGGAGGTTTGAACTGAGAACAAACCATAATGGTCTGAAGTATTTGTTTGATCAACCAAACTTGAATGCTAGGAAGAGTAGGTAGTTGGAGTTTCTCTGTGAGTATGATTTTGATATCAAGCATATCAAAGGGAAGGAGAATAAAGTGGCCAATGCACTCAATAGGAGAGTGCATGAATTGCATGCTACAACCGTTAGCATGTTCTGAACTCATATTAAAGGCATAATTTCGAAGGCTGCAAATGCAATTTTGTAGTACAGGGATTTGGTAGCGAAGCTACAACAAGGTAAGACGCTGCAAGGAGTGGAAAATTATAAATTGGAAACTGACAGAGCACTTCTGTACAAGAACAAAATTTATATACCTAATGTCCAGGACTTGAAACTTATGATTTTGAATGAAATGCATAATGTGCCTTATGCTAGGCACCCTGGATATCATAAAAATGCGGCAACAATGAAGAGCCATTACTTTTGGCCATGTATGAAGAAAGATATTGTTGAATACATCACCACATGTATGGAGTTACTGAAGTTTAAAGCTGAGCACAGGCACCTGGCAGGGTTGTTGCGGCCTTAACCCATTCCTGAGTGGAAGTGGGAGGCAGTGACAATGGATTTCATCATAGGATTTCCCAGAACAGGCAAGCAGCATGACTCAATCATGGCGGTGGTGGAAAAGATTACAAAAGCTTCCCATTTCATTATGTTAAAGACTACTCACAAGGAAACATATGTTTCCTACATCTTTATGAAGGAAGTGGCACGATTGCACAAAATTCCCAAGACAATTGTGTTTGACAAAGACCCAAAATTTACCTCAAATTTATGGAAAGGGTTATTCAAGGGGTTTGGAATGAATCTAAACTTTAGCATAGCTTATCATCCTGAGTCTGATGGATAGATAAAGAGGGTGAACAGAGTAATATAAGATATGATAAGGATGTATGTGATGGAAAAACCATCTAAATGGGAAGACTACCTACATTTGGTAGAATTCACCTACAACAATGGGTATCAAGCATCATTGAAGATGAGCCCATTTGAATCACTTTATGTCAGAAAGTGCAATATTCCAGTAAGCTGGGATAACCCAGCTAATAGAGAAGTAGTTGGGCTAGAGTTTCTCAAGGAAATGGAAGAACAAATGCTAAAAATTAAGAAGAATTTGAAAGCTTCCCAAGACAGGCAAAAAAGTTATGTTGATAAAAACATAACCCACAGAGAGTTTAAAGTGGGAAACCATGTTTTCTTGAAACTGAAAGCCAATAGAAGTTCCCTAAAGCTGGGAAACTGCACCAAGTTGGTAGCCAAATTTTGTGGGCCATTTGAAATCCTAGAAAGGATTGGGCCAGTTACATATATGCTTGCATTACTTGCATCCATGACTATACATAATTTATTTCATGTTTCATTGCTTAAGAAATATATACCTGATGCTAATCATGTAATTGATTGGAATGTGATTTAGGTGGAGCAAGAAGGTGTCCTGCAAGTGCATCCTATGTGCATATTGGACTAGAAAAGAAAACAGCTCTGGAATCGATTCATAGGGCTTGTAAAGGTCCAATGGACGTGGTACAATCCTGAGGACGTGACTTGGGAACATGAAGATGCTATGCGGGCAGCATATTTGCATATTTTTGAAGATTTTGAAAATCTTGCTGATGATGTGTAAAAGTTGCACTGAGGACAGTGAAAAAATAAGGGGAGGGGATTGTAATATCCCCAAGGACGATCCATGTTGTCGGCCCATGCACATGCAATTTAACCCAAGAATTGATCCGTGATGGGGGTTCATCCTCCATTCTTGTGTTCGTTTCTTGAACCATGTTACCTCTGCGTCTGATCTCTGCACTCATAGCTCACACAACTCTAAAACCCGAAACTGTGAGGCCAACCTGTGATGTTTTTCCTGAGAATCCGATGCATCCTTCGTTTGAACCGTTGGAGTCTGCGTTTGAATTCTACATTGATTCCTTGTCTCGCACCCTAAAATCCAGTGGCAAACCCATGGACTGAGCCGTGTGTCTTATGTGTCCTATGAACCCATTTTAGCCACATTGCAGAGCTGAGTCTATACCCGAACCGTTCTTGGGTTGCAACCTTCTATTTTCCTGAGTGGTGTTGACAAGTTACCATTTCTATGACCCGTACCTTGCTGGAACTTAGTTGAAAGTGGTTGAAGAACCAGGTTGTCAGGCCCGTGGTAGAAGAGGCAGGTTTTCAGGTCCATGAGAAGCTCTCTCCAAGTGAGAGAGTCTGCTGGGAAGTGGTTTTCTCCTAGAGATATTCCAACACCAGCTACAGAGCTCTGAGAATTCCTGAGCCAACATGTTGCCGAGACCCAGAGAGGGAGGTGAAGCACTGATGGACTATGCTTGTGAAGGTGTATACTCTTGGGTGGAACGAGCATGTGGGGAATGAGAGTCCATGAGTAGTGGGCATAAGAAGGCTCCTGTAGAGAATCCTTCTAGTTGCTCTGTGTAGTTTTCGTGTAACCTCAGCCTAGTATAGGATTCCCTTACCTTGGGTGGAGCTTAGTCCCAGCTCAGGGGTGATCCACTGTTGAGCGTGATGAGCAACATGGTCTAAGGATGGGAGGTTTGTGGAAGGTATTCATGTAGTTGGTGGACTTACTACAGTTTCAAAGATAAGTATCATTATGTGTTTAATTTCAATTAAAATGCATGTCTGTGATGCTTGTAACATTATCATGTATTCCGTTGCAATGATATTTACTGTTAATTCCATTAATTTTGTATGTTAGCAGTAATAATGTGATTACTCTGTATTGTTAGTCAAATTTCATTAAATCTATTAATTTGATTTAATATGAATGTTATATATATATAAGTATGAGAATGTTCCGCGTAGTAGCGTTGCCCGACAGTGGGGTTGATGGTTTGGGACGTTACAAAGTTAGTCCACTACAAACCTTCCTAGGGTTTCAATATAAGGTTTATTCAAGAAAAATACAAGATAGGATGCAATATCATCACTTTGATAAGGAATTCACTTAATACATCAAGAAATAAACCATGAAATACTTACAAAGAGAAATTACTAGGTAAATCAATGAGAATAAAAAAAACCCTAACCATGAAATCATCCATAGAGATTGAAAATCATCCACAAGATCATCTCAAAGACAAGACAAATAAGTCATCCATAGTGAAACAAAAAGATAGAAGAAAAGTGTAGTGACGATTCTCGAGAAGTTGAGTTATTATTCACAAAATGGATCACTCCCTCTATATATATGAGGTAAGCAAGTGATATATTCTCTAAAAATCCCTTAAAACATGTAAATCCATCGTACAAGGTGGATAGGTCTTAGGCCAACCCCCAAAATGCCTCCAAAATAAAATATGTTGTTAGTAACATATTTGAGCATGTCACTTATATGAATATTTAACAAGGTTATAAGGTCAAGGTTGAACAAATCAGGGACAAAGGGAGAGCCTCCAGAGCTTCTATGTAGAAAGGATCGAGTTATTTTGGGGGAAATGAAGAAAATAGAATAAAGTCCATGCCCTAGGAGCTTAAGTCACAATCTAATCTCTTGTGTGCTTATTGGAAGACAAAATAGATCCTATCGCGACCAAAAAGTACCTATGCTTTACTAGTCGAGGAGCTCGCCACAAGACTAGGGTCTGGGAACCAAGTGCCAACAAACATTCAAGGCCTAATCATCTAATGACTACAAGTGAGGAAGATCAATGACTTATGATAGATGTCACACTGTGAATATGCTCGATAGTTAATGAGCCTGAGTGGTGCAGCAATAGTTTGAGGGAACACGCGTCACGTGGTATATGGTGTCACTTGACAAGAGAATGTAAGGATAAACTACCTTAATTGGGTTAGGATAGTGGTATTTTTTTTTCACCAAACCACCCTTCATCCCCAATACAAATCATACACCTATCCACCAAATAAGCATAATGTGGAGCCGACTCAACATTCCACCAGAGATACCTAGAAAGACCAATGACGGGGTGGCACAATAGAAGGTCATTCACCAGAGAAAATATAAATCCGCCACCTAAATAAATGGGAACCGTCGAGGACATAGATTGACACATCAAGCCTAGTGACACGTAGTCTATTCCTTGGCCACATAAGTGCCAACATGGATCAATGAAATACCACCATTTGTTCATGGGACCATGCTGACATAAACAATGATGTCACTCAAAATTTGACGCTCTTCCCAAATATTCAAAGGTATGATCCAAAGGGAAGGTGACATGTGGCCAAAAAAATCATAGGAAAGGGGTTTTTAAACAAGTTTTGAGTTATGACGATGCCACACAAAAGAAAATGATGGATGAGACAACATATAACTTGAAATTTGGCCTCACACCTAGAAATCATCACTGATCATTATACCATTAGTTGCAGTCGATGAAGGAAGAGAATAACTGACCACATATGCAAACCCAAGTAAGTTGCATATTTCATGATATCATTGTCATGTGTAGAAAATAATTTCACCCCATCAATGGCCTATGCAAGTATGTGTTAATCCCTTATATAAGAAATCTTGATGAGCAAAAGAAATCAATCTATGAGTAGTTCATATTCTAAAGGTGAGTTACTCGTATGCCAGGAGTTATAGAAGATGATCCAAATGCACAGTTTCTACCCTCAGGAGAGTTCAATCAACCATCCTAGCTATAGATATGTGAGGATTTTCTCCTATGTTTACAAAGAAGGAGAATGTCCCTTTCTTCTCGCACTGACTTATACGTAAAAGAAATGAGAATTTCTATAGGCTATCCCAAAGTACATTTGAAAAATACAACTGATTCTCTATAGAAGCTTGAGGTAGAGAATTCAAAGAGTTGGTCAATTTTGCTTTGCATCACTGAGTGGTGGTGGATGAGAGGAACCAATTAGATGTCCTTCCAACCAACCAAGGAATTCAATTTTTCAAAGGTTGAGAATGTCTAGCATAACAATCAAATTCAATTGAGACATTTAGAAGAATCCATAAAGAATATCAAATTGGAAAAATGATGCACTCCTCATGACACATCAAGAGGTTTTAACTCTGGTGGTAAAAACAATTTCTACCTAGTAAAAATTACTCAACAAACTAGAGGCAGTATCAAGAAGCAGTAATGGAGCCAACGAATGGTTTTCCCACAATTTAGGCATGTAGAAAAAATTATAAGGCATCAACCACAAAGAGATTAATCCCCTATGTTATGTTTCAGTTTGTAAATCTTCTTATTTTTGTGTCTTTATTCCTATAAATCCACCTCTACCATTTTAGCTTCTAATATCTAATAAATAAAATATCATGTAACATATTAGCCACTGTATTCATTGTTACTGTAAGATGTCTAGTCATGCAATATAAGTGATTTCCTCTTAACATATGACCATTTCTTGTCATTCATTTATGCATTTAAATGATATGTAGAGGGTACCTCCATGTATTTGAATGTATGAGGATGTATAACTGTTTGAATCATGTTTTCCCTGATCTGTATACATTTGTTAGAACTGATGAATTCTTAATTTCTCAACATGTTATTCTTTTTCCATAATCTAAAAGAATCATTCTCAATAGTCCCTTGTATGTTTATCATTTTTTCCCTCTAATTCACCATTTCACTCACCTTGAAATATTATTTTTTTGAAACACTCATGGACATATTCCTATCAGGGTTGAGAGTTTTTATCATCTGAGATAATACTGTTTGAGGGTTGAGAGTTTTGAGAGAGAGAGAGAGAGAGAGAGAGAGAGAGAGAGAGAGAGAGTTAACAAATGTTGTACAATATTTACATTACTACGCATATGGCTTGAAGACTTATCTTTAGTTTTATCCCCTGGGGTGCCTTGACATTGTTCCAATAGCAGCCTAGAACATCTCGAGGGATAACATTCAAAATGGCGTCATTGTCGGGGATACAATTTGAAGATATTTTCCCCTAGGATACAACATTTTAAGCCCTGATCCTTGATGGTGAACAAGCCTCATACTCCTGGTCGTTAAATTTTCACCTGGAGATTCCTTAGAAGGAAAACCTGACATCTACTAGAAGATACACCAAAAGTAACACCGATCCTTCTTAGATTGTAATGTACTTATATCCAAAAAATCTTGTGACCTGGAGGAATATTAAAGAATTCCATATATCTTCTTCTTCAGGTAACCCTCATCTAGAAACATTTCCTTTTTCTATTCATAGAGGTAATGTATATGTATATATAATTGATATACCTATAGATTCACATTCTTCTTCAAATCCCCCCCAAAACCTTTTATATATCTCAAGAATTATCCTTTAGAATTCAGTCACAAAGCAAGTTCTTCCCTTCGAACCTTCTTGAAACAATTTGTTACTCCTTTATCTTCTGAAGCCAATAACTTCATTATGAAAAATATCATGGTTGGATTAGGTGGAGGAAGAGATGGGGGAAATAAACTTCCTTATCCACCACCTTTAATCCCTTGGGTCACAACCAGATATGGCCCATTGAATTTGCATACAAAATTTCATGGCCTCCCCAAGAATTACTTGAAACTTTTACCAAAATATGATGGGGAGAAAACCTATTCTGCCAAAGAACACATGGGTTCCTTCTAAGACTTCATTGATAATCTATTTTTGGAGCATGACGATGTCTTCATGAGGCTATTTTTCCAAACTTTGGAGGGATATGTCAGAAAGTGTTTTAGGTAGCTACTTGTCGCTTCAATTGATAACTAGTAGGCTCTAGAATTTGTGTTTATGAGATAGTGGGGTGAAAAAAGGGATAATCTATATTACCTAACTAAATTTGGCTCGCTCAATAAGAGACATATTGAAGTTGTTGTTGACTTCAATAGAATATTCAATAATATCTATAACAAAATCATTGTAGATATAAAACCTTCACAAACAACAACCAAAGTTACATATGATGGGGAATTCAATGCTGATTGTTCTACGGTGTTCAGGTAAAGGAGATGCCAAAATTTACTTGTGATGCAAGATGATGCAATAGACATTGAACGAAACATGATTTCATCTAGAAAAATGAAACAAAAATTGGATCAAGTAGAAAGGAAAAAGGCCAGAGAAGACTGTGGTACCTCTAATCCAAATAATATTCCCAAGAAGTGAGGATTGAAAAAATGTCCAGACTGGTTAGGAAATTAACAAATAAGATGTATATATTTTATATGGAGAACAAAAATGAAAAAAATGATCCTCAATAATGATGTATGAGAAACCCTAATTAGTTTAGAGACCTTTAAATCCACATTTGATGAGAAGGGAAAGAAGAAATGAAGAATATCCCATACAACCCCCTATAAAGACTAAAAATGATAACAATACTGTTGACAAAGTCATGGGTGAGCAATATGTTGAATATAGAGAATGATTTCACCCACTCCGAGATGAAAATAATGTTATACATCTAACCCATAATCATTTTGAAAACTCATTGAATCCTAAGAAGCAGATTCCTAAAAATGAACCAAACCAAGAAGCTTTATCCTTAGTTCAATACAAAATGTTGGTTGATGCATTGCAGGAAGAGATGCATAAGAAGTGTGATCTTATGCATAGGAAAAACGAATTTGTACCAGACAATTAGCCTCATTGTAATAAGTCTAGTCCAATTCATCCCAAATATAAAGCCAAAGAAATTCCATACATTTCTAAGGTTAATGAGGCTTTGGAACCCTTGAAAAGAGAAAAAGGACGTAAAGAATTTAAGGAATCAGTTATACCTTCCAATATTGAGCTTGAACTATCTAAAATAAATATCCCTGTACCTTTGGTGGAATTGGGGAAGAACCCTTCATAGCATAAAAAAATAAAGAAAAAGGACCGACAAACCCTCCCGATACTTTGAATTTGGTAGATGAGTTGCCTACCATTGTTTTTGGTCCCCAGATAGATGAGAAGAAAGAATTTATTGCACCCTTTTATGTGAACTTAAACATCTATGATTGAATATGTTGCACCATGTTTCAATAGTGTAAGTCAAGTAAAACAAGAAAGCAAAGGGAGGAAATTTGTATGGCCAAGGGGGCATATTTTAGACAGTCGCATTTTTTCATGGAGACCAAATTTTACATGTATATTTTGGGCAACAAGAGGGGAGATTAGTATTGAAAATATCACCAACCATGTTGTGCTGGAAGGAAACCATTGTTTGGTTGTATTTTATGCCGAGAGAGAGTCTTGTGTGCATGTAAAGTGGGATATAAGTTTGTATAACGTTTTTTCTGTTGAGGAAATGGATCAAGAGCCTTGTGAAGGCTATTGTGAGCACTCCTAGAGTAGCTAGGAGGATGTTTGGTTTACCAGATGCACTGGAACCCTAGAGGGAAGTGACAAAGGCCTAAGAGAATATGTGTAGTGAAGGGGGTGTTGAAATGGACACTTGACACCGAGAGAGGGGGGGGGTGAATCAATGTCACAAAACTTTGGACACTTTTCCACTTTTAATAAATTAACTGAACAAAATATATTTCTTTCATTTTCTCAACCAATATACAAAATAATAAATATTTTATTTATTTATTTAACTTGAATGAATACATAAGATCAATCTTTGAATATCTTCAACTTCAAGAAACTATGAGAGACCCAACTCTGCTACAAGACCCAACTTGTAGTTCTCAGATCCAACTGAGAAATGAGGAATCCAACCCTCATAACAAGTCCCATCTTGTTGATCTCAGATCCAACTGAGATGTGAGGAATCCAACATGGATGATTTTAAGGATGGAAATTTATATTAAAATGTATAAATGTGGGCTAATATTACTAGTCCTTAATATGCAAAATATAAAATGTTTGGCAATAGTTTTGTAAAAGTATTCAAATTTCTAAGGATTTTATATAGTTTCTATAAAATTTTGGCGATTTGTAAGGTAAAACAATTTTATTCTATGGAATTTGGGCGAATTAGTTTTAGAAAAAATGGAAATTGACGAATCTTTTTTTGGGAAAAACTATGGAAAATTAGCCCATTTGTGAAATTTATCCCCTAAAATCATCTATGGAATCCAATCCTCATACAAGACCCAACTCTCTGTTACAATACCCATATTGTAGTTCTCATATCCAAGTGAGAAATGAGGAATCCAACCCTCATAAGAATTCCCAGCTTGTTGATCATAGATCCAACTGAGAGTGAGGAATCCAATCCTCATACAAGACCCGGCTTGTAAACAGATACCAACCTGATAGAATGAACCGTCATTCAATCCATTATATATAAATATATATACTTGAACAAATTCAACTAAAATCTCTTCTCACCCTTCTTTCTTGTTTCTATAGTCATCCAATTCATGTGAATTTGAATCATTGCATCTTTTGATATTGAACCATTGTACCTTTTCATTTAAATGATAATATTAAACTTTAAATAATATCATTTTTCCTTTTATCCTTTATTCATAATGCTCATGATTTAACTCGCTTAATGATGACTATGTGTCGGTTCTTTTGTCTTCACGAGGTGATCACAAACATGGGTCGACTCATTATATCATTCTCCCGCTTCTGCTACATTCTCAATTCGTCAACATATCAAATTTGATCTTTCACCTATTCTCTGTATTGTTATGGTGTTAATTCTCTGTCAAAATACATAGATGAAATAACTATGAGGTGCTTCCTTCAAACCATTTTCATATGACCATAGGCACAGAACCACAGGCTTATTAATTTAAGTGTTGCCTCTTCTATCACCCTTATTCTTCTATCATGAGACAAATGTTTCATGATTCAGAATTCTTCCCCTTTTTATTTTTATCCCCCATATGTCCAATGTTGGGACCGTGTTCTTCGGTACTTCGTCCTTCTAGACTTCAGGCCTTTGCAACCTTTCAAATATCCCGAAGCAAAGTTCGTCGAAGTGCATATATAGATTTCACTAGTAGATCAGATGTTCCATATTTAATCTTCCGTGAACGGACGATCCTTACTTATCTAGAGGCTTCAATAACAATAAACGATTATGACTTAATCAAGAGTTGAGATGAACGGTTCTCATTCACTCCAGAACTTTGACTATTCATGGCTCCTGGACTTTGTAGTAGCAATTCCTCCGAAGTGATTACCTACTGAATAATTCATAAAGCGGTGGTGACCACTTGTTATCGGTTAACACCTCCACTTACGCTATCCTTCCACTATGCTTGATCATCGATTGAGAATGCTCCCGAAGTAGATCAACGGTTAGAATCACTTCATGATTTACACTTACTCTATCTTTCCACTATACTTTTATTAATGACTATGAATAAATCAAAGGTTGAGATGGATGGCCAGGATTATTCATTGATATGTGTCTCGGATCGACGACCGAGAAATCCCCCCAAGTTATCTTAGATCAACGATCAACGTTGAATTTGGCCTTCGATGCTTTAGGTTATTTCTCTTTCACATCCCTTCAATCTTCCGGAGTTCATTTCATCGAAGTAGATCGGATGGTTGGAATTTATTTGCAAGATGAATGGTTCTCGTTCATTTCAATACTTTAGGACTTTGGGCATTTGCTGGTGGTGAAAATCCCGAAGTACAAAAATCCTGGAGTGACGTAACTTGTCGATGTCACTGCTGACGTGGCACTAATTGAGTGGCTTCCACATGTCACTTAGATTCGTAACTTACACATACCTGAAATGCCAACTTCATCTTGACACTTGTCATTATTTGATTGTGACATGTGTCCTTGCTGACGTGGATCTCCTCATGTGGCACATGTTCTCCTCCTGGATCTAATGGTTTTCATAACTCCCAAAATGTATCTTAGATCGATGACTAAGAATGACTTCATCCTTCGGTCCTTTGGGTGAATTTACATGTTCTCAATCCTTTTTCACCGAGGTGGTCAACGCTGAAGTTAACCATTGTTCTGATCCAATGACCATCATGTATTGTTCAGATCCAATGGTCCTCATTCACTTTAGGACTTTGGGGCTCTGGCCTTCAGGTGAAATCATATGTTGTGAATCCTTTTTTTCCGAAGTGGTCAGTGCCGAAGTTGACCACTATTCTGATCCAACGACCATCATGTATTGTCTAGATCCAATGGTCCTCATTCACTTCGAGACTTTGGGGCTCCGAACTTTGTCTTTTCTTATCCTATCCTTCCACTTTACTTGATCCAACGGTCGGTATATTATCCGAAGTGTTCCTTGGATCAAACGAATCATGTCCACTTTGGGACTTCGGCCTTTGGGTAATCTTACCCATCCTGGGCTTATTTTCTCCAGAGTAGTTAGCGTTGGAGTTGAATTTTTTTGATCTAATGGTTCCCCTTTTCTATTCCATATCAACGGATAATACTTAACTCTAGATCAAATATTGATATAATGACTGGGAAACCATCCGAAGATCCTGCTTCAGATATGACGGTTGAGATTTTAATCCTTCCCAACCTCTAAATTCACCTTGATCTAATGATCCTGTATTGTCCCAAAATAAGAATGAATGGATCCTGTGTGTCATCTCTTTTGAGATTCTATTAACGTTCTTTCTTCTGATCTGTTCATCATTATTTATCCTGAGCTTTTAATAATAGTTGATGCATTTTTTTATGCTCTAATATTCAGTTGTTAACTCTCTTGAGATCTTAATTTCTTGTGCTTCGTTACTTCTTCTATATATAAATTCTCTACATGCTACCCCTCCTGATATTTAGAGTCATAGGATCATTGTTGATCCCATCGTGATAAACAGTGATCATGAATTGATTCTTCCACAAGGTGATCTTTCTCTTCTTCTGATTATTGTACATGTTGGACTCATGTTGCCATCAATGACAACACATAGTCAATAATGCCAACAATCTCCCCCTTTTTCATTGAGGGAAACACACTAAATTCATACACAAACTCCCCCTATGATGATGCTTCTCTCCTCTAAAGTTACTCTCCCCCTTTGACATTAATGGAAAAGCGTTGCTCCCCTTATGATCAACCTTTTTCAGCCTGCATGTTGTTGACCAAAATATGAACCTAGGTAACTCCCCCTGCAATGAAGCTCTACCTTCCATAATTGAATGACTCCCCCTGTCAATCTCCTCTCTTCCTCTGACTAATCTCTCCCTTTGTTGCTAAAGGGGTAGCTCTTCTTGACAAGGTCTCTTCCCCTGTCAATTTTCTAACTGCTTATCTCAGTTCATTGGGATATTTGTGTTCAAAGAAGTAGTCTTTTTTATACCAACTTCTAGTGATACCCACTTGTAGTGATCAAGTCTTTCAAAAATTAATCTAATTACTTTCTTATTTGATAACAAAAATAATCCTCCTGAGTTTTTACTGACTTTCCTTTGTCAAATAGAAAAAGAGTATGAATCTTACTGATCTTTTTGATCTGCTTCTTATTCTTCTTTGATATTTCACATGAATATCAATTGAGGATTGATACCAATTGATTTAATACCAATTTTGTTATCAATTGATCTTTGTTGAATGATACTCCTTGAACTTCTCTACTACCTTTATTTTTACTCTTCTCCATTTTTTTACAAAAATGACAAAAATAATATTTTTTTTCTCCTTCTGAGGTCAGGCTCCTCCTAAGGTGATGCTCCTCTTTGTCTATTTTTCTTCTTCTTGTGTTCTACAACTAACCCTACCAATGATTTTTCTTTTTACCACTAATCTATAGATAGTCAATATTTTCCATATGTTATTTTGAAAAACTCTTGGCATGATCCTTGATTTTATAGAAACCAATTTAAACTTCTTTTTGTGTTTTCTTTCTTTAGCTAACAAATTATGACATCATTCGAATTTGATATTGTCCCATATTCTTCTATATGCACTTCCTTTTCTTGGGCTTGATTTATTTCATATTGAATTTCAAATTCTTTATTAGGACCTTCACCCATCATGTTCTTATTATTAATTTCTTCATTTCTAGGTGTAATATCATCTTTCTTGCTTTCTCCTTCAGATTTTCTTCTCCATATCTCTCTATGAGATATTATTCTTTTTGGATCTTCTCTTTCTAATTGTGTTTTTGGAAATTTGTCATCTCCTTTCTTCTTCCAACTTTTATTAGGTTTTCTCACTGACTTATTTAAGGATGCCTTTTTGAAATCCTGCAACTTTGGGATTTGTGCCCAAACCTATCACAATTGTAACATCTCATTGTATGACAAAATTTTGTTGTGTGCCCAACAAAATTGCATCTCCAACATCTAATTGAGTTTTTGGATTTTCTTGTATATCCTTTCTCTAGTTTCTTGCAGTCCATTTGTAATATACCAAATATAAAAATTATGTAGAACAAAAATAAAATGATAGAAATGACAGAATAAAAGTAATATAACCAGAACAATCACCACAATAACACTGAAATGATATAAGAATAACAACAAAAATAACACTTTGATTCTGAGAGCAATGTTCACGGGCCTCTTTAAGGGGGCAACCTCTAGTCATGCAGAGCTCTATTAAAATAATCTCCAAGCTAGGGTTCTCATACCCTCAGATCCTATTTATACTAAATATGTCTATCAAAAGAAGCATCTAGAGGAAGACCCTTCTAGAAGTGGAAGCTTCTATTAGGTCTTCTTACATTTGACTTATTCTATTTTATTGCAAGGCCTTATTAATATTGACCTTTATTACATCTGAATATATTTTTCTACCTATGTGCAGGCTAGGACCCTAACATGTCCTCCCCCTTAAAAATAACCTTGTCCTCAAGGCTTGAGATGTGGAAATTGCTGCAGAATGGTAGCTGGTTCCCAAGTGGCATCTCCTGGAGTTGTATCTTTCCACTGGACTAACACTTCCTTGATGGTTCTCTGATGCAAGCGACACTCACACTGGTCCAAAACTGCCTGTGGTTGTAGCCAAATGGATCCTTCTTTGGCTAACTCGGGAAGGTTGGCTTGAATTTGGAACTTAGTTCCAATCACCTTCTTTAAGCATGAAACATGAAAAACAGGATGTAGCTTCAAACGACTAGGAAAAGCTAACTGATAGGCTACTTGTCCCACATGCTTGAGAACAATATAAGGACCATAAAATTTGGGCGCTAGCTTCTGACAATGCTCGACCTTGAGGGAACATTGCTTGTAAGGTTGAAACCAAAGAAACACCTGATCCCCTTCTGCAAATTGACGTTCAGAGCGACCTTGATCTTCTTGTTGCTTCATGCGATTTTGTTCCATGACCAAATTCTCTTTGATGGTATGGAGAATAGCCTCTCAAACTATAAGTGTTTGGTCAACCACCTGGACCTTCAAGACACCAGGTAAGTATGAGAAAACGAAAGGTGTCTTATGTCCATATACCACTTCAAAAGGAGTCATATGTGTAGTTGTATGGTATGAAGTGTTGTACCACCATTCAGCTAGGGGTAACCACTGAGCCCACTAATTTTTCTTTTTCAAGGAAAAACACCTCAAATATGTTTCCAAACACTTGTTGACAACTTCCGTTTGACCATCATTCTGGGGATGATAAGCTATGATGAGATGCAATTGGGTGCCTTGTAGCTTGAAGAGTTCTTGCCAAAAATTTCTTGTGAAAGTTGGGTTGTGATCAGAAATAATAGAGTGTGGCATGCCATGAAGATTGAAGACCAGATCCATGAAAATGTGAGCCACTATGGATGTTGTAAATGGGTGTTGAAGAGCGCAAAAATGAGCATACTTGGAAAGGCAATCAATAACCACCATGATGACTGATTTATTTCTTGATTTGGGTAAGCCTGTAATAAAATCCATAGATATATCCTTCCAAATAGCAGGTGGAATCGGAAGTGGTTGTAGTGTGCCTAGAGATTTGAATGTTTCTCCCTTGTTGTGTTGACACACATAACATTCAACAACAAAATTACGAATTTCCTATTTCATACCATCCCAGAAAAAAGAACGTTTGACCCTGTCATAGGTTTTGGTGAACCCGGAGTGCCCCAATCTGGGTGTAGCATGAAGCTCAGAAAGTACCATGGATTTAATCTTTGATTATTTACTTAAATACAAATGACCTTTGTATCGAATCTCATCATGGAGCCAAGAGTACCCTGGGGAAGCTAGAGCATTGGATTGCAATTGTTGTATCAGATGCGAAATTTTGGGATCTTGTAGCCATTCCTGGTGAATGGCTTGGAGCCAATATGGTACAATGAAGGAAAGAAAAAAAAGGGATCCTTCATCTTCATATTTTCGGGAAAGTGCATCCGCCACCACATTTTCTTATCCTTTCTTGTAAATGATCTCATAATCGTATCCAAAGAGCTTAGTCATCCATTTTTTTTGCTCCGGGGAGGAAATGCGTTGTTCCAGAAAATACTTGAGGCTTTGATGGTCTGTCTTAATTTGGAAATGTTGCCCCAATAGATAAGGGCGCCACAGATCAATGACATGCATAATAGCTAACATTTCCTTTTCATATATTGATTTTCCTAGATGTCTTTGAGATAGTTGCTTGCTGGTAAAGGCCAAAGGTTGACCCTCTTGCATAAGGACAAAACTAATTCCTTTCCCCCAGGCATCACATTCCAGGACAAAGATCTTTGTGAAATTAGGAAGGGCAAGGACTGGAGTGGTGCACATGGACATCTTCAAGGTTTGAAAATCTTGAGCAGTGGCTAGAGTCCAAGTGAAAGAGTTCTTTTTTAGGAGAGCAGTGAGAGGTGCTGCAATATTTCCATAATTCTTAACAAACTTGCGATAATAACCTATTAAGCCCAAAAATCCACACAATATTTTGAGAGCCCTTGGGTGAGGCCAGTCTTGCATAACTTCAATCTTTTTTGGATCCACCCTGATGCCATCCTTTCCAACCATATGACCCAAGTATTCTACTTCTGAGGTGCCAAAAGCACATTTAGACTGTTTCAAGAAAAGTTGGTGCTGAGAGAGTAGATGGAGAACTCGATCCACATGAGAAAGATGGTATGTCCAGGTTTTTCTATAGATGAGGATATCATCAAAGAAAACTAAGAAAAAATGATGGAGAAAAGGATGAAATACATTATTCATGAGGCTTTGGAAGGTGCAGGGGGCATTACACAAGCCAAAGGGCATGACCAAAAACTCATAGTGGCCCTCATGAGTTCTAAAGGAAGTCCTGGGAATGTCTGCCTCTTTCATACGTATCTGGTGGTAGCCCAAACGAAGATCAAGTTTAGTAAAGAATTGGGCACCACTCAATTCATCCAAGAGGTCATCAACGACAGGAATGGGAAATTTGTCTTTAATGGTAAGTTTGTTGAGGGCACGGAAGTCAGGACACATTTTCCAAGAACCTTCTTTCTTCAGGACCATGACCACAGAAGAAGAGTAGGGGCTCATACTAGGGTGGATAACTCCTACATTAAGGAGTTCCTGGACCATTTTCTCAATTTCATTTTTTTGGGAAAAGGGATGACGATATAGAAGGATATTGGGAGGAAGGCTTCCGGGTACAAGGAGAATGGAATGATCATGAAGACCATGGGAAGGAGGGAGTCCCTGGGGAGTGGAAAATACCACTTGATATTTATAAAGGATGGCTTGGAGGTCTTGCGGCACTGAGGGTGTCTCTCTTGCTTGTATGACATGGAGTTGGGAAATAACACCATAATGACCTTTTTTGAGCAGCGTTTCCATGCGATGGGAACTAATGATCTCAAGTGAACCAATGGCGATGCCTTGGAAATTATATTGGTGGCCCTCCTGGTCAAATTGCATGGTTAATTCCTTAAAATCCATGAGAATGGGACCCAAAGTCCTTAGCCAGTATGCACCCAACATAATGTCACAACCACCCATGTCGATAACAAACATATGAGATTTTAGGTGGTAGTCACCAATTTGGAGACGCACATTTTCACAACGCCCTCCACATTTCATGGAGCCACCATTGGCAATCATGATTTGGAAATTATTGATAGCGTGGATGTAGCAATGAGTTTCTTGGGAAATGTGGTGATGAATAAAATTATGGGTGCTTCCACTATCAACCAGAATGATGACCTTCTGATGCTTGATGTAACCGATTAGCTTGAGGGTTTGGGGATCAGAGAAGCCAGTGAGTGAATTGAGGAGAATGACTGGTTCTACTTTGGGAGGGTCTGAGGGAGGGGTTATGTCAGTGGTTTTAGGTGACTCAGACACAAGGGGAGTTTCAACATCCTATTCTGAAATATCCTCGGAGATGGCCATAAAAATATTTTGTTCCTTACACTTGTGGCCCGGGAAATATTTGTCATCACAATTATAACAAAGGCCTTTGAGTTAGTGTTCAACCATTTCATCCCTGGTCAATTTTTGGATCTTTAGTGGAGCGGAGAGAGTATTTGGATTTACTGGTTTAGGGCGAGGGATAAATGAGGGTTTTCGGTTTTGAGAAGATACAACCTGTTGTGCTTATTTATATCTTTTAGTAGCCTCCACCCAACTTTGAGGCTGAGCCATGAGGACATGGGTCCGAGTCTCATCCTTGAGGCCACTGATAAAACACTCTCGGAAAAAGGCATCAGACATTCCCTATGTCTGAAAATCCAGGCGCTCAAAGGTATTTATAAAGTCTTCCACTATTCCTGATTGTTTCAACTTTGTCAAATGACCCAAATGGTTTGTGTCAGTGTCAAAGCGTTCATAAAGATCTTCCACAAAGTGTGTCCAAGCAATATACCCTTGATGGGAAGTTTTTCTCCATTGTCACCATTGCCAACGTTCTTGATCTAGATGGAGAACACCATATCGGAGTTTGGCCAAGTCATCTTTAATGTCGTATAAAGAGAAATATTGTTCCATTTGGGTTACCCAACCAATGGGGTCCGAGCCATACTAAGGAGGATAGACCGTACCCTTAGTCGTACTACCCGATTACCTAGGTACTAGAGAGTATCTTCCTGAGTGTTGTTCTCAATGGCACTATAACAGTCAGGCGGTCGATCAGTTTATCTAAATACGGCTTCATAAAATATAGGTTGATCCATACACAGGTGTTGTCTGATGCACTACCACTCGAACGGGTACCAACAGGGGTTACAGGGGTGGCCAATAAATGTGCGCTTAAGAACCACCTGTATTTCTTGCATGTATGAATCCATCAACCACGAGTTTATGCACATAACGACAAATCTATGTGGCTTAAAGACGCCGGAATATGTCTCTACCCTGAAAAAAAAATTATCCACAATTTCTGCCAAGGAAAGTGCTCTAATACCACTTGTAATATACCAGATATAAAAAGTATGTAGAACAAAAATAAAAATCTAGAAATGGCAGAATAATAGTAATATAACTAGAACAATCACCACAATAACACTGAAATGATATAAGAATAACAACAGAAATAACACTTTGATTCTGAGAGCAATGTTCACGGGCCTCTTCGAGGGGACAACCTCCCATCGAGCATAGCTCTATTACAATAATATCCAAGATACGGTTCTCATACCCTCGACTCCTATTTATACTAAATATTTCTATAAAAAGAATCATCTAGAGGAAGATCCTTCTAGAAGCGGAAGCTTCTATTAGGTCTTCTTACATTCGACTTATTCTATTTTATTGCAAGGCCTTATTAATATTGACCTTTATTACATCCGAATATATTTTTCTACCTATGTGCAGGTTAGGACCCTAACACCATTTCTTTATGGCCAAAGTTATGACAAAAAAATCAATAGCCATTGAAGGTGTTTCCATTCTTAATTTTATTTTGGTTTGAGAGATCTATCATTTGATTTTCTTCTTCATTTTTACTTCTATAGATTCCTTCCTTAACAAAGTTCATGGCTTGTAATTGGTTTGTGATTGCATTGTTTCCTTTTGAGAAGGTTGATCCTTTCCCATGTTTGTAAATGGTGCTCCTCTTGTCACTATCTTCTTTCTTATTGTATCCAAGACGAGTTTTGTCATCATATAATCTTTGACTATTCCAAATATTATCTAGGATAACTGAGCTATTATGGAAATTGACAGTCTTAATTGTCTTCTCATTCAACTTTTTGAGATTGACTATTTCTATTTCAACATGTGACATAATTATTCCCTTTTGGATGATTTCATTCTTTGGGCTTCTAGATTTTTCTTGGGCTCCTTGAGTTGAATATTTAGATTTTCATTACTGTATTCATTTATCTTCTTAAGGTTGATTATTTCTGATTTCAACTTGAGACATGTTTCTTCCTTTTTAGTCAACTGAATCTTCAGGGCTTCTTCCACTTCCTTAGCATGTTCAAGTTGAGTCTTTAGATTGAAGACTATTTCTTCTATCTCATCCAAGAATTATTTTCATTTAATAGCTTTGTCATATGCCTTCAATTCTTCCATATCTTTTGTTAGATAAAAAACTTTAGTTTTCAATATTTTGATTTCTTCCTCGTATTCTAGCTTAATCCTTTTGAGGTTGATGGCTTCTAATTCAAACATTTGGCACGATTCTTCCTTTTTAGTTGTTTGGTTCTTATGGGATTCTTCCTTTTTCTTGGCTTCTTCAATTTGAGTCATTAGATCTGCATTACTACATTCATTTATATTTTTGAAATTGATGATTTCCAATTCCAACACGTGGTAAGAATTTTCTTTCCTTGTTAACTAGATCTTCATGACTTCTTCACTTTATTTAGTTTCCTCAAGTTGAGTGTTTAGAATGTTAACTGATTCTTCTATTTCTTTTAGTACTTCTTTTATTTTGTTATCATGTTTTTTCAATTCTTATATTTCATTTATCAGATGATCAACTTCAATATTTAATCTTCTGATCTATTTTTATTTGTCTTCTAGCTGAACTCTCTATTCAAACTCTTCATGGCTAGATTGATCTAAGTGCTGAAGTAGAAAAATTTCTTTCTGTTGAAGTTTCTCCAACTCTTCTAGAGTGAACATAATTGTATACTCAATATTTTCAATAGCATCCATATGAACTTTAATATGTATATAATTTCTTGGTTCCATGCGAATCTCTTTTATTGCAACTGTAACATCATTCTTAAGATTATGTACTTTTTCTTTAGTGATTACTGAGGTATGCCTCAATTCATTGACAAGGTTGGTTTCCTCATCCATGACCGAGGTTTGCATCAAATCTTGCATTTCATTTTGATTAGAAATCTCATTTTTTGTATTATGTTCTTCAATCTGATTGGAATTATCCTTTTCTTTATCTTGTTCCTTATCTTGATAAGAATTATCTTCTTCTGATTTTTGTTCTTTATTCTGATAGGAATCATATTTATTTGAGTCTTGTTCCTTACTTTGATAAGATTTATCTTCTTATTGTGCTTCATTCTGATAACAATTTTCTAGTTGGAGCCATAATTCTTTATCATATTTGTAGTATCTCATATTTTCTTTGACTTGTTCTGATAATCCATCAAGGATTGCTTTTAAGGCTAATGAATTGTTTCTCCTTGCTTCCTTTGTTTTTTTGTTTTTCCTCTTTGAAGTAGTTAAGTTCCAGGGCTTACTTACTACCGAGTCCCAAACTCCAAATCCTCTTGACTCAAATATCTTTTCATATTTTCCCTCCATGATGAATAATTTGTTCCATCAAATAAGGGATCTTCATTTGTGGAGATAGCAATTTTTCCACCCATTTCTTCAGAATCTACCTTTCAGTGTTTTAAACTATGTTGAAGGCACTTGGTCTGATACCAATTGTTGAAATGGACACTTGACACTGATTCAACCCCCCCCCCCCCCCCCCCCCC
>ML780985.1:355418-371544 GCA_009831015.1 Picea engelmannii | reverse complement strand
TTATCTTGAATATTGTTTATGTCGTTGTTGAGTAATAAGTATGGCGGCCTGTCCTGGACTTACGTAACCTACTTACCCAAGTTAGTATTTTAGGATGGTTGTTCATGTGATTAATGTTGAAATTATGTTCTGTCGTCGGAGTCCTCTCGTCACGCATCCTCCGTAAGGAGCGCAGTTGTTCTTCTTATGCATGTTGTACTTGACCGTGGTCAGTTAGTCGCTTGGTCTGTTGTGTCGGGCGGGATGTAGACACCTCCATGTTCCTCAGAACAGTCGCCAGCCCTGAGACCTTAAATGGTTAAAGACGATGGGAAACTGGGCTTGAGCATTGATCATGTGTCTTGGGGGTCCTAACCTTGCAGGGTAGGATGGGCGGGAGGTCAGTCGCCTTTAGCAGTCAGTTTTGCTTGTCGTATGATCATCATTCATGCCTGTGGTTACGTATCGTGCGTCCTGGTCATATTCTTATGTTCATCCTAGTTGCGTCGCATCATCGTCAGGTGGCGACGCAGAGTCGAGTAGACTGTAGTTGTCTCCTTGTACATACGCACACATACACTTCAAAAAAAAAAATTTGCACCTATCTCTAGAATGGTTGTCGTAACGAGGCAGTTCGTTACATGAGCATTTTGCATAGCTTCCATAATATTTGTAGGATGTCTTAATAGAATCTCATGTTTAATGTCTTCTTTTAATCCACCCATGTAAGCTTCCAACGAGTATTCGTCACTTATGTTATCCACCCTCATGGCCAATACCTGGAATTTTGAGTTATAATATTCAATATCACCTAAGTTCTTAATTCTTGTCAATTTACTTAAGTGGTCTTGTTCCAAAACTTTCCCATATTGTGATTCTAAGTATCTTGTAAATAAACCCAAAGTGTAGTGATATAAAGGGGGTTTCCTTTTCACTACCATTGATACCATTGATATGGTTTTTCTATGTGAATCCTTTTCTTATCATCCATAATATTATGTAGTTCAAAATATTTCTATATTTGGTTCGCCTAGGTAAAGACCTTTTACCATAGACAATATTAGATGTGCTCATTTTACCATAGACAATATCACTATTTTCACCCAACCATAGGCACACAACCACCCCTGAGCACCATAACCTTTTCTAGATAGAATGATTTTGGAAGCAACACTAGAACCAACATATAACCAAGAGAGCTCATCTTTCTCCAAAGATAGCTCACCAAACATAAAGTCCCAAAGCCATAGAACAAGAACAATACTCAGTTGTAGCAGTTACTGTTTTAGTTGCAACAGTTGCATCAAATGCAGTTATAGTTGCACTTACCACGAACACCACTAACAAATATCACCAAGAACACCACTAAGAGATACTAGAAGGTAGGGTGCACATATTAGGCTAGATGGTGCTAGAGAGAGAGACCAAGAACCATCCCAGAAGATCCACCTTCCATCCTTGTAGTTGCAGCTCCAAACTTGCACCATCCTTGAGAGAGAGAGTGAAGTGAGTGTGTGCAAATGAGTTAGATCATCTCTTATTTATAGTGGTTCTTGTCACTTTTCTTGGCCAATTTTTCCTTTTAGAATATAATAATTTAATATTAATTCTTTTACTACTTGCCGACTTGTCTTCTATGATTTCTACACATATGTTTAGGGTTTCTCTTACTTTCAGAATATTCTATTCTAGTCAAAGGTTACACATGGAGGATGATACCTCCCACATCTACCATAATATCAACACTCCCTCATATCTAGGGAGGTATTAAATGTAATGGTCTCAAACACATCCATCCATTTCAAATGGTATGGAAAAGGATCACATAGTCTTGCTGACCATTCTACATGTAGCATCATCATAGCCACATAGGATATTCCATGATCATGCATATCACATCATGAGAATCATCATCATTATCCATATAGTCGAAAATCACCTCCAACACTACTGGCTGGCACACCAGCCTAGGAAACTCCTTCAACACTACTGGTAGTCTCCATGGAAATCTTGTAGTAGTACATAGTTACTACAATGCCATCCAATAGATCAAAACAATGTTGATCCATAGTAGTACAAGTGGTACAAAACCACTCCTAGTAGCAAAGAACTACTATCTAATGGCATATAGTCACTCTTAGTGGAACACATCCACCACAGTAGTACATAGCTATTGTCCAAGGCCACATAATCTCCACCACAATCAACTAATATCTGCACAAGCTATCACCATGTAGTACAATAGTCTCCTGGCATCAAATCATATCATTGTTTGCATCATCTCTTGAGGCCATACACCATCCGAGTAATCAAGAATGATGTTGAATAAGTCATGTGCTAAAATCAGCGCACTCAACAAAGTGTCTCACATAAGTCACTCACTCAACATAGTGATACATGGACCATTCTTATAATATGTAAATACATCCTAGAAGAATGATTGTCCCAATAGATGATGAATGCCACACAATGGTTACAAAAGCCATCCTCTCCACCGTATAATCTCTAATTCATACTAGCATGATGTGAATGCATCATATCTAAGTTGTTATGGAGTGATGTGGAGTATTGTCTACATCATCTCTAAGTTGTACTAGCATGATGCGAATGCATGATATCTAAGTTATACTAGCATTATGTGCATAATCTCTAAGACATACTACGATGGTGTCAATGCACCATCTATAAGTTTTATTGGCATGATGAAAGTCATCTGCATCATCTCTAAGTTGTACTAGAATGATGCTACTGCATCATATCTAAGTTGTACTAGCATGATGTGACTCAGACATATGAATAATCTATAAGTTGTACTAGCATGATGCTAATGCATCATATCTAATATATACTAGCATGATGCATATCAGGACATCTGTTTCATATCTAAGTTGTACTAGAATGATGTTGAAGCATCAAATCTAAGATGCACTAGCATGATACAGGTCAACAATATGCCAACTTGGACCATTCTCCACAGGGAGAATGTATGTCCACTAACACACGGATTATCCATGATGCCATATAACAACACTCCCTCCCAACCAAGGAAGTCATATTCTCCCTTTCAACCAAGGGAGAAATCTCCACGAGTCCCAACTTGTCCCTCAAGTATGCAAACTTTATCTTGGACATAGACTTCATCAAAATATAATATGTCTTCTCATCAATGGAGATATACTAGAAAATCACTTCTCCCCTCTGGACTTTATCACAAAGAAAATAGTATTTGATCTCAATGTGCTTTGACCTGTCATGGAACACAGGATTATTTGAAAGCTTCACACAACTATGATTATCATAATATATCACAATCGAATCCAACACCTGATCAAATAGTCCAGAAACCATCTTACAGAGCCACGCTTCTTCCGTACAAGAATCACAAGATTCAATATACTCTTCTTTTGTAGTTTTGAATGCAACATACTTCTTTTTCCTTCTAGCCCATGATATCATAGCAGAATCGAAACTGGAACATATACCAGAAGTACTCTTTATGTCATCTGCACTCCCTTCCCAATCTGAATCAGTAAATCCATGAAGTTGTACATCACTATTTGAGGCATATCTCAAACCATAGTTTATCATCCCATGAAGATATATCAAAATATTCTTTGCATTTATCCAATGTTCATGTCTAGGTTCCACCTAGAAATGGCTTAACATGTTCACAACAAAGAAAATGTTTGGTTGGGTATTCACTAAATACATCAATGAGCCATTCAATTGTTGGTACAAGGATGAGTCTACTGGATGAGAATCAAAGTCTCTCAACTTCTTCATATCTGTCACTATGGGAGTTGCTA
Organism: Picea engelmannii; assembly: GCA_009831015.1. Classification (NCBI taxonomy): domain Eukaryota; kingdom Viridiplantae; phylum Streptophyta; class Pinopsida; order Pinales; family Pinaceae; genus Picea; species Picea engelmannii. The sequence continues at coordinate 367,759 of ML780985.1, read as the reverse complement.
TGTATTTTCAATTCATCATCCCAAACTTTTGAAGGATATTTACAACATACTTCCCTTTCCCTAAGAAGACTTCACCATGCTTCTGCCATACTTATAGTGCCAAATAATAATGCATGATACCAATATCCTTTATATCAAATTCATAAGATAACTCCCTCTTAAGATGAATAATGAGAGGCTTTGCATGAAGCTATTGGAGCTTAATTGATTCCATACAAGGCCTTCTTTAATATTTATACATGGGTTTCTCTCAGGTGTACCTTCTGAGAAAAGCAGTCTTTACATCCATGTGATGTAAAATCCAACCCATGGATGTTACAAGAGATATGATAGAGGTATATTTGGAAACCGGAGAAAAGTTATCATTATAGTCTTCTCCCTCTTGCTGGGAGAACCCTTTATCCACGAATATTGCCTTGTATTTATCGATAATTTATAGACTTTCCTTTGGGTCTAGGCACAATTTCCCATTCATCGTGATGGATTGATATTCTTCCAACATAGCTTCATTCCATTCTTTCTTCTTGATTGACAACCAAAGATCCTCAAGTATTCAAAACTTGGATTCTTTCCTGAGAAAGCTTCTTATGGAGTCATTTTCTTCAATATATATGATGAGGAATTATATTTTGAACATATATGGCTGTCATAGTTGCTTCATATAAAAATGGATAGATTCTTGTCATTCATCATTGTCGTGATAGATTCTTCAATGGATCGGTTCTTTCTTTTTTCTACACCATTCTGCCGAGTATTGTAGGGAGTAGTGAGCTCCCTCCTAATCTTGACCTTTCTGTAGAATGTCTTGAAGTCATATGAGGTGTATTCTCCCTCTAGGTAAGGAGGTTGAAAATGGTCCATGCACATCTAAGTGAACGATGTCCAAAACTTATTTTTCTTACCATGATTCCTTTAGAATTGGTACTTGGTGAGATCACCTATTTCACAACTTGATGGAGTCATATGCTCCATGTTTGCAACTGTCACTCCATATCCTTCTTAGAGCTATCACCTGTGACCTACTTGGAAAAAGAACAATAATAGAAAAAATATTTCCAATAACATTTTCATAAGAACATATCTATGGTAACAAGGATCATAGAATTACCAAGTTGACCTTCCCGGAAACAAGAAATATCTCCTAGAGGAAATGCTCGTTCATTTTGAAAACAAGTACAATAAACATCTATATCAATAGTACTTACATATAGCCAAGTATTCCTAGAAGTAGTATAACCCTTCAAATATTTTTGTCTCAACTATAGTATTTACTTGTATATAGAAACTATCAAACTTGAATTGTGCAAATTGAAACTTAATAGTTTTATCAATCAAACCTGGAACCTGGAGCCTCAACTACTTGTTCCTATGAATGTATTGAATCCAAGATCACTATTTGGACAAGGTCTCTTGTACATTCCCTACAAAATACACTCATGCTTTGCTAGATGATATAACATGAAAAGCATATACAAGTGCATACCTTTGAGATTTACAGCATCGTTCAACTTGTATTCTAATCTGAAACTAGACACCATCTTGTTAATAAGAAGTTATAAACTGAATAAAAAAGGTTTAATGATTAGAACAAGCTAGAAAAACTGAAATTTCAACTTTGACCACAAAATCAATTTTGGCCAAAAGTCAAACTTTGACTTTGACCCAAAAATTCAAAATTGACTTTTTTGCTGACTAAGGGCACCAGACGGTGCACAGGACTAGGGTGAACTAGAATACCAAAAATTAGGTCCAAAAATTCATTGAAAGTTCCCAAGAATTAGATTAGGGTTTGTTGCAGTTGAAAAAATCAGAAACCTTAGTTGCAGCTGCAACTGGTGCTACAACGAGCCTAACAAAGAACTCTTGCTCTACCTTCCAACAGTTAGACTATTTTGAAGGTAGTGTGGGCCCATAACCTATTAAAATATTTTATGTCATCATTTTACCATATACAATATCGCTATTTCCACCCAACCATAGGAACGCAACCACCCTCAAGAACCATAACCTTTTGTAGATAGGATGATTTCGGAAGCAACACTAGAACCAACATATAACCAAGAGAGAACATCTTTCTCCAAAGATAGCTTGCCAAATAGAAGTTCGCAAATCCACAAAAAAAGAAAAATACTCAGCTGCAACAATTACAGTTGCAACAACTAAAATTGCAGTTGCACTTACTAAGAATACCACCAAGAAATATCACCAAGAACACCACCAAGAGATACTAGAAGGTAGGGTTCACATATTAGGCTAGATGGCACTAGAGAGAGAGAGACTAAGAATCATCCCATAAGATCCACCTTCCATCCTTGCAGTTGTAGCTCCAAACCTACGCCATCCTTGAGAGAGAGAGAGTGAAGTGAGTGTGTACAAATGAGCTATATTATCTCTTATTTATAGTGGTTCTTGTCACTTTTATCGACCGAATTGTCCTTTTAGAATATAATACTTTAATATTAATTATTTTACTGAGCCGACTTGTATTATAGGGTTTCTAGTACACATATGTTTAGGGTTTCTCTTGCTTCCAGAATATTCTATTCTAGTCATAGGTTACACATGGAGGTTGATACCTCCCTCACCTACCATAATATCAACATCCCTTTCATTTTCATATCTCCTTTAGGGAATCTCTCATCTAGAGATAGAAATATCATGGAAGACATGGAATTTTGCATTTTCTTCATCGAACTTTTTATTTCTTCTTTAATGTCATTTTAATTTTCTTCCATATTATTTTCCATATCATCCATATTCCCTTCCATTAATTGAATTTTTCTTTGTGAGTTTACCCAATTATTAGAATTATCACTCAAATTCTTAAGTTGTTTCTCCAATTTGGACAACCTATTATGTATGTCCTCATTTTCTTCTTGAGTAAAAAACGAGACTTCTAGAGGTTTAAATGGTGTTGACATATTTTTGGGACCCATATGAAATAATAATAATAATACTCCTCTATTCTATATTTATCACAAATTTGGAATCACCATAAACAAATATTCTAATAAAAAGTTGCATGCCAATTTTAAGTTATGTACCTTTCGAACCCTTAATTTAGAATATGTCCTCCTATCCGACCTTCTCTCTGATGTAGTTCTGCAATTTTAGTCCTTCCAAGTCTAAAATTTCTTCTTGTAGTACTATGATATTTCCTCTCTACAATTCCATAGGTCTAGCCAAAATTGGATGTGCCAAGAAAAAGTTAGGGTAACTTCTCCACACCTTTCTAATTCTTGGCCTCTAAGAGAGTGAATGTGTACAACATGCCCCACACACAATATTTGATATCTGATTCTGAAACTTGTACCAGAAATACTACAGATTGTTCTCTTCCCAATGAAATATGGCTCACTCAATTTGGAGCTTCTCTGAAAATGATGTGACGATTTTACCAGGAACACCTTTTTGAGACTAGTTAATAGGACTAGTCATATACGCTATCTTCTATAGGGTGTTTCTCCAAAAATGTGATGACCCAAAAGATAAAATGTTTACCAAAAACACCTTGATATATCCTATGAATAACCTACAAGTTTCACGATCTGAATCATCCCCCCAAAAAAGATATAGATAAATTTCTAAGATGACTTGCTTGGAGAAGAAAAACCCTAGGATCAATGAGCTCTGATACCAAATGTTATGATCCAACGCCTTAAAATTGATAAAAAGTCAATAATTGTAGTCCACTTAGAGGGGAAACCTACTTTTCCAATATATACACTACATAATACAATATGGTATGAGATAAGATGATCACAATACTATATATCCTTCATATATATATAGATATATACAGGAGACAAAGGGTTACCATTATGATGAAAGGGTGCAATGAAGGGTTCTAGTCGACCTACTAGAATTGTAATAATTCAACATATAGGGATTAATAAGGGGTTTTATACATAACATGGGGCTTTGTCTAGGGTAGCATGGGGATTTTTCTAGGGCTTAACAGTGACAATAGGATTCCAATAGCATGATTGGTGGCCAAGTACATGATCATCACCAAGAGTGGTTGAGTTAGTTTTTTATTTCATGCAAGAGTGTTTCCTTTATGCAAGTTTGTTCAATACTTTCATTTTCTTAAACCTAGTTTTGTTTGCGAGTGTTAAAAGTAGATAAAAAATAAAAATGATCTAATCATGTACACATAGTTCCTTCATTTCAGAAGTTTATGAACTCCAATTGATAATTTAATGTAACAATATTTATGCATATAAATTTCCTGACATTTTTGGCATCATTGTCGGGGAAATGCTAAAAGGATTAGAGAATTGATAGTTTGTTTTTATATTTTTCTTTCTCCTGCAAATGATTTGTTTTGGTACTAACATTCTAGATACAATGGAATAGAGACAGTAATATGATAGGTAAGAAACTTTGAATTCACTATAGTGAGTACTCTATTTCACTGGATCTAAATTATGTTAGTACTATATACATAGGTTTAGAAGTAGTAAGGGTAGATTTTTTAGACAATTTTTCAAAGTATTCTAAACAAAGGTTCTATAAGAACCTTCATCCATTTGTAATAGGAACTCTTCACCAACAAATAGGATCTAAGGATTTAAAATATTTTATTGAAGAAAGGAGGAAATGCTACTCCAAAAAATATCTCAAATCCTGACAACAACTAGAGATAGATATGCATCTCGGGTGAAATCATGAATATGGGTTACACTTTTTCTTGTTTTATGAGAAAAAAAACTGTATTTTCACAAGTTCTTCAACTTCTGGAATACAAAATTATTATTTTTTATTTAGAATTTCACTTTACAGTAAAAAAAAACTTGTGAAAGGTGGGGTAAGTAGATGAATTGGTAAGTCGCTCTTGTAATGACGGTGTGACCCATGTTCGAGTCTCTCGAAGACATTTCTCACTTGAATGGGAGTGTTGATTCGGTGATTGGGCATGTTAAGTTGCATTGCATTGTAGGAGAATTTAATCGAGATATGAACCCCCATATTTTGTCTCCGAGGTGTAGGACAGTTGGTGACGGAGTGTGTTTTTAAGCCACTCCGTGTTGAAAAGTCACCGGTTCGAAACCTGCGGGGAAAAAAAATCCAACCATGTTAAGGGTTGGTGTGGCTCAGGCCGGGTGCGATGCCCAGGTGATTTTGATGGCTTAGATGCCCCTGAGTTGCGGTTTCTCAAGCCAAAGGTTAATCTCGCTGCCAAAAAGGTCTAGACAAATTAACAAACAAAAAAAAACAAAACTTGTGAAGAATTTTGTTAGCTTTGCAATGACTATTTTTCAATTTTTTTTTTATCACGATTTGATATGTCAATTTGATAATTGTTTAACAGTATATTCCTTAAACATGAAAGGAATGATAATGAGTTACTTTTTCCTACAACAATGTATCTATTATTAAACTTATGTTTTTAAGAAATAAAATATACTGCAACAATCTACAGAGACTCTATTTTATTATGACTATAATTTTGAATCTAGCGGATGAATATTATAATTTCTAGAATTTTTTGAAGTTGACAAAGATGAAAACGTTGCATATTTTAAACAAAAGTTTTTCTACACCTTGTATCTATCTTAATTTTTACTTAAAACTAAAATCTAAATATACCCTTTTGAAAAGAACAGTTTAAGGATTATGAATATATTTTTTTCTAAATTTTTACTGTATATTTTTAGAGATACTGATATTTCATTTCACCAAATCATAATGTCTACTGAAAATATTATGTAGTGTTTTTTTTTAAATTAAATAAAATTAGATAAAAATAAAGAAAATGAAAACAAATTATAGGAATTGAAAGTAGATTCAATTTTGGAAATGCTGGTGTCATTTTTGAAACCAAATTCTCAGTATTTGCAGGAGTCCGCAACCTCAGAAGTTCAGGTAAGCTTGGGGCAATTCTCTGGTTTTTGTTTTCAGTCCTAATTTTATGTTTTCGACCGAAATAATCTTTTGGCCGAAAAATTATTATTTCGATCAAAAGACTAAAATCTAGTGGAAACCGTCAAAACTGAACGGTTTCCAAGGTTTTCGGCCGAAAAAACCTTCTTTCGACTGAAAGGTTGTTGAGTGAATTTCGTCGGTCGGAAAAAATGAAAAGACACATCGTATCCTTTCATTTTGTGTGTGAAATTGTATAAATAGGCTTTCATCCGAGCACATTTAACACAATTCATCGGATGGACAGACATATATGAACTTGGGGATAAGGATTTCAAAGAATTTCTATTACTGATTGCATCTGTATTCTTTTCTTTCTTTATTTCTTCCCTCTATTCCATAGGCTTAATCGAGGGATCGATATCGATACGTGATGGTTTTCTAGAGAACCTAAACAAAATTTCAAATCATCTTTTTGGTTTTTGTTGAATAAGGTAATTGATGTTTGTTCAAGTTTTTATTGGAATAACAATTTATATGTTGAAAGATAAATCTTGAACATTTTTTCAAGGTGAAGTCTTTGTTGAACATATCTTTTACAGATAACTATAAAAGTCATGGGAAACAAAATTTTGCGCAAGAGAAAATTTGATCGTACTCGAGATGATACTCGCCAAATCGAACAAAGGAAAGAGATTTATTGGAGAAAGGAACAAGAACATGCAAATATTGAAGAAATAAACGTTGATAATGTCAATAGAGATTTTCAAAAAGAATAAGTTCAACCAGGTATGCATGCAAATATGATGATTGAGCACACGACACACATTCAGATTGTATTCATAAAGTACATAATTCAAAGTATAGAATTCAAATTTAAAATATTGTAAATAATATAATTGATTGTAATTACAATTTGATGTTTTTCAAAAAATATAAATAGATTTGTCTCATAATGTCGAAGAAGATGTTGAAACCAAAATTGAAGCAGAAGGTGTTGAAACCAAAATTGAAGAAGAAGACGTTGAAACCGAAATTGAAGCAGAAGATGAATCACCTATAGGTATGTACATAAATTTAGATAACACAAGATGAACAATCAAGTATATAAAATTTAGTGAATTTGTGTTCGAGTTATTTTTTTTAATATAAACTTTAAGTTGAAATATGCAGAAGAATTTATCAATATTGATGATGAAATATTAGAAAATGTTGATACTGACAAATTTGGGAAGAAAAAAGCTAAGCATTATATAAGATAGTGAACTAAGAATATGTATAATACGTTTTTCAAAGATGAATCAGTAACAGTACAAGCTCAACTTTTACTTTGTCTAATGAAGTCAAGAAAGTTGAAAGAATCTACATCATTATTGGGTATTCAAAAGTCGACAAAGCATATAAAGGTGAAACAAAGTGTCTTTAACAATATAACTAGTGTATTAAAAGATTTTGGAAAATCTCAAAAAGAAGATGTCCGTGTTGGATGTAGAGTGATACAAACAACAATTGTTTCATCTAGCAATATAAAATATCGTTTGACATGACATATGGAAAAAACGATGGGAATGTCAAGAAAAACATTGCACAAACATAGAAAATTTCGATTGCAAATAGATGTAAATGATGAATTGGCTTGTTGGATAGTGATTTCTAGACAACCCTACAAAGATAGACTTGCAAAAAATGTTAAAGAATTGGCCCGTAATTATTGGTTGGAAGAATCTCGTGTTTCACCACATACAAGGGATGAATTGCGACGAAGAATAGCATGAAAAAAATATGAAGAACATCCAAAAAACATATTGCCAATGACACAAATAGAGGCGTTCAATAAGTTCAAAGAAGAGCACAAAGAAGTTAAAATTTCCATCAATACATTTGTGCAACAAAAACCATGGTTTGTTCGACCCATCATTGTTTGTGACACTTGTTGTTGTCATTATCATGTGGAATTTGAGTTGTATTTCGACACTTTTTTGGATTTTGGTAAAACTTTATGGCCAGGTTCACCTCCTCCTTCCACATTCTGTGTTTTTATATCTGAAATTATATGTGAAAGAGAAGATGATGATTTATTTTACAAAAAAAATGCGTTGGTGGAAAGAAATGTGATCGTTGTGGAAATCTAAGTTTGTTTCATTCAAAGTATCATATTGATATGAATGATCAATAATTTTCTAATATAAGAGTCAATTGGAAGAGATATGAATATATGATTAGCACGGCTCCACATTCTTCAAATGTTATTTCCAAAAGGATTGATTTGAAGGTAGATAAAATCTGTGTGATAGATTGTTTGAAGAAGTTTGAGGAAGAAATCTATAAATACACCAAGCATTCACATAGATCAACTCAATGGAAAGATCTACAATTCAAACAATCCCGTGAAGTGTTTCCACCAGGGACAATTTTGTCTGTAGTTGATTTTGCAGAGAATTACACATTCGCTCCACAAAAATAAATATAGAGCGAATATTATCATTCTGATCAAGTCATGATATTTGTCTACATTCTATATAGACATGCTCAATGGTGTCTTGATAAAATAGAAAGCACCAACAACAATCAACATGTTATTAAAGAATATCACTTTTATATAAGTGATGATCAAGCACACGACACACATTATGTACAACATTGTTTTGATAAATGTTATGATTCATTGAAAGAACGCGAAATCAGATTTGATCAACATTGGATATGGTCAGATGGGTGTGCGGGCTAGTTCAAATATTCACGATCATTCTATTGGTTATGTCGTCTTCATAAAAAATTAAACATTACACGTTGTTGGATTTTTTTTTAGACTGGTGATGGAAAATGAGAGCACGACGATATAGGGGCATGTATAAAACAAGCACTTCAAAGGTATCAGCTGAACCCTCATGCCGATCGATTTGAATCCACTGAGAAAGTTGTTGAATGGTGCAAAATGGCTTTAATCCATGAATATAATCCATCAAGGGATATGAGCAGGCGTGTCTATATATAAATGTTACATGTATGTACACAAGATATATAAATTCGAACATGTTCAAATTTATATTCAATCTTTAATCATTTTCTTGAGAGATTTCAAGTTAACAAGTTCTTGTCTTGTGCAGGCTTTTTTGGTATGTTGGAATCGAAGATGTAAATAGATCAATCCCATATGACGCCAGTACAATACCTGGGACACAGAAAATACATTCAGTTAAAAAAAAACGTTTTCAAAATGGGTTTGCATTTGATAGAAGAAATGACTCTTGTTTTTGTTCAGTTTGCATAGAGGACACATAATCCATAGATATTTGTGAGAATGAAAATGCAGGATATGTTAAATCTTGGAGACATACTGAACTTAATGTAAAAGGGAAAATTCCACTTGCAAGCTCAGAGGAGATGGAATCAAATGAAACTATAGTGTCAGTTGGTGGCGATAAAGTTTCTGATTTTGTTAGAGAAGGTAATTTTTATGTTTAAATTTTTTCAAATAACTTGTAGATGTACTTGTGTGATAATCTAACACGAATTATTTGTTGTTCAATATATCCAATTATTTGCAAGAAATGTTTTTTCCATGGTTGCACCTGTAGACAACACTGAAAACGTGAAATATTATTTGATTCAATGCATGGAACAAAAGATGAGACTATTAGAAGATTTTGATGATAACGATTTTATAAATGAAAGAGGTTCCATTGTATTGAAATGATATTTTTTTCAAGAAACCCATCAAACTGATACTCATGTTCACTTTCAATACTACCAGTCAAATGTCACAATTTGTCAATATAGTCATTTGGTATGTGCAACGCGCATAAAGTTAATAGAAGTTCAATAAAAGAAAAAAAAAATTAGAAAATGAAAAATGTCCAAAGTCGATCATGAATGAATAATTGAAGATGGAATACCATTATGGTGTTTTTAAACAAGTGGCACATGTACATTCCAAATTTTTTTATTTTTCATTGAAAGTACATTCCAGATTTTGATGACTTGTTTTGACTATATCTTCAAACATATTTCCAAATAGGATATTTATAAAAATGGTATGTATAAAAAACTCCAGAGCATTCTTAAAAAACACAGATAAAATATGGTTCAACCATATTTTATCTGTGTTTTTCAACCATTACACCAATCAAAATTATTTTATGAGCATTACACCAATCACAATTGAGTTGTATACCTCTTGTATGAGCATTTTATTTTAAACTAAAAAATTGTTAAACACCATTTCCATTGACACTTACTTTTTTCAATAGCATTTTTTTCCATTTTATTTTAATAATATTGCATTAGGTTCAAGGGTATATGAACCTTTAGGTGAATATCTCTTATAGCTTTAGCATCTTTTTAATGACTACATGATAAAATTAAAGAAGAGTTGATCATCTCTTCCATTTTAAGGTTTTATTTTATTGTCACATCATTTTGAGCATTTTATTTTATTGTTAACACACAAACCAAAAAAGAGTTGTATATCTCTTCTATCTCAAGATTTTATTGTATAAACATTACCTATAATTAATTTTGATATCTCTTCTATCTTGAGAATTTTATTTTTATTACTATTGCACCAATCAAAGAAGAGTGGAACATCTCTTTTATCCTTGATTTGAGAGCATTGACTTCTTTAAGTGGTATTTTTTTTTTTCATTTTTTAAATTAATATGAACTAACAACTAAAAACAATTTAAACATCTCTTCCACTCATTGTAATAACAATTTAAACATCTCCATTTTAATTATTAAGTTGATAAAAACATTTAAAATTTGAAATTATTTAGAATCTCCATTTTAATAATTAAATTGATTTTCATGTAAACTTATTTAGAAGTGTTAATCATTAGAATTAAATTGTAATTAATATATATCTTCTCTAACAAAGTTAAGGAAATTAATACAACCTTGTTTAAAGTTAAGTGAATTAAATTGTAATTAATAGATCTCTTCTCTAACAAAGTTAAGGAAATTAATACAACCTTGCCCAAAGTCAAGTGAAGACCCTTACAAAAATGTAGGTTTATGTGAATAGTACTAAACCATAGCCTGCAAATCATTTTCCTAATGTAATTCTCTTTCATACATGTTATTTTAGTTGTACAAGGGGTATGTATTTCTCCTTGGCATGTCTAAAACACAATGCTTGAATGCATACCTTGTCCCTTGAATTCCACATTGGTTACCTTCTTCCAAAATCAAACACAAGTTTTCTGAAAGTAAATTGGCAGATCATGGAAATTTCTTCCTTTTAGTGTAGTTCATACCAGCATAGGCTTTGCATGGCTTAAAGTGTTTTCTACTACCATAATATATTCTCAAATAAGTTTTTCATGGTTTAATATGTTGTCTACTATCATATATTCTTAAATAGATATGTAATGATACAATCTTGTATGTTTGACAATTCATTTTTTTCTTGTCCATCTATTGAATTTGCATATTCTTAAATATATTTAAACAACACATTCTATGAGTTTTCATCTATGATCTCATATGCCTATCTTTCCTTTATTTTTTCCTTTACTTTTTTTTATTAGTTAAGTGCATCTATGTAAGTCAATTTATTTAGCAGATCTCAAATGCATTTCTTTCCTAAATATTTTTTCCTTTAATTTATTTTATTGGTTAAGTGCATCTATGTAACCAACATAATCATTAGTAACTAAAAAAAAAAAATAGAATTTGCTAAAATTTACTACTCTGCTAATTTTTTTTTTTTTTTTTTCATTAGTAACTAGATTCTGTTAAAATTATTCTGCCAAAATTATTTGATGATATGTCAATAGAATCATATTTTTGACAGTCCACAGTGAACATAAAATAAAACATTTAAATGAAGAAAAATATTTAAGAGTTTGATGTTTAATTTAATGCATTGTAAAAAGGAGAATATATACACAACATTAGTTAATTACTGGTTAACTTTGCCACTTTTTGACAGTAGAATCATTTTTTTGACAGTACATAGTGAACATAAAATGAAACATTTAAATTAATACATAGCAGAAAAGTATTTAAGAGTTTGATGCTTAATTTAATGCATTGTAAAAAGGAGAATACACAAAACATTAGTTCATTACTAGTTAACTTTGCCACGTTTTGACAATAGAATCATATTTTTGGCAGTACACAGTGAACATTAAATGAAACATTTAAATTAATACATAGCAGAAAATTATTTAAGAGTTTGATGCTTAATTTAATGCATTATAAAAAAAAGAATATACAAAACATTAGTTCATTACTAGTTAACTTTGTCACTTTTTGACATTAGAATCATGTTTTTGACAATACACAGTGAACATAAAATGAAACATTTAAATTAGTACATAGCAAAAAAGTATTTAAGAGTTTGATGCTTAATTTAATGCATTGTAAAAAAGATAATATACAAAACATTAGTTCATTACTAGTTAACTTTGCCACTTTTTTTCCATTAACTTTGAGAAATCAAATATGAGACAATAATTGTCATTTTGAATTCC
>ML780985.1:323925-337046 GCA_009831015.1 Picea engelmannii | reverse complement strand
TATTGAGTTCAATAATATCTTTACATAAATATATCATGTAAATGAAAATCAAAGTTAGGCATGCCAATTCAATTTACAATGGGTTTATCCTAGGTATAACGTACAAGTTTATAAGGTACAAACTTGTGAGAAAATAAATTTTGACTAGTTAAAAAGGGTTGTGGGTATGATTAGTGTTTTGATTTTTTTTTTATTTTCTTGAACACTTTATAGTGATGTAAATTTTCCTCTTAAATATGAAAATGAGGATAGGATCAATATCTAAGTTCATTATCTATATGGAATTTTGATATGTAAAGTGCAAAATCTACTATTGATGTACATGAACTTCTTGCTAGATCAAGGCTATCTAGGTTTGTGTAAATGGATATAGAATGGATTTACAAGTAATAATGATTGTACATGCTTACACATTTAATAATAATCAATTAATGAATTGTTTTCCATATAATCTATTATATTTCCTTATACACTCCTTTTTAAATTTCCACTATAAGGACTTCGAGGGAATGTTGTTTAGAATTGGAATATTAATATTTAGAGTTCGAAAGAACAAATTACAAATTTGGGATATACATTCTTCATTCCCATCCTTTATGGTTCTACTAGTTGCACATGTTATGAAGACTTCCACACTACTCTTTTGGGCTTCCTGTTTGTGTTGGAAAATTTACTTTCAGATTTCAATTTGTGTGAAATTTTATTCCTTTGGTTATCCTAGAGACTTTTGTAAACATGATCTATTGATTCATGTTACATGTTCACATAATAGATGTGGTACATATGTCTTCCATGCAGACATAGGTCATAGATGTGGTACGTATGTGGTGCAGCAACGCGCCACTCGCGCGCCCCGCTCTCACCAGGACCTTCTCTTTCCTCGACCCGAAGAGTTTAACTGCCTCTTCAAATCCCTTATCGGAACCTTTCCGCACCCACAGGATGCTCTCTCGGTGGTCCCCCTTTGCCTTTATCGGGATATCGGACCCCGCTGTATCACGAGTCCTGAAAATACGAATTCGGGTCTCCCAAAACTCCAAAATCCTATGAGTATTTGCCAAGGCTCTCCCTTTGCTCTTGTCGGGGTTTTACCCGTCGTGAAATCGGGACTTATGATGTCGAAAACCACTCACATCTCGTGTTTCCGATTCCCGATGCCACCTTTCTCCCACTTACTCTAACTGTGGCCCACACGACCCCTCTGTCGGGATATCGTGTTTTGCAAGTTCCCGTTGCGAGTTTTCTCTGCTCTTGAAAATCTTGATTCTCCGATCCCCGATTCCTCGGGATCTCTTGACACACGTCCCACACGATTGACGGTTTAGAGCCTATCGAGATATCGCCCCTCGTGATATCGCAATATTTGTTGCGCCAACTTGGGACTTCGACTCGCGATTATCCGATACGCGAGGTCACACGTAGATCCAACGTCTCCCTTTATCTCAGATCAACGACTCTGCTCACATCGGAAAATCTCTAATCGGGATTTCGACACACGAGACTCCTGTCTCCGGAGTCCCGATCCTCCGATGAACCGAATCTCTGATGAATCCTGGCTCCTTCTCGGTACGCTTGGGTTTAAACTGTACGCAACTCTCCCGAGATCTGACGGCTTACGGGATTTCGCTGATTTCTTCTACGAATCCTGACCGTCGACTCCTCCTCCTTGAGGATTTATGGAAAATGACTAAGTCCTTCTGCCGAGGCCCATTCTCCAAGTCTGTTCTTGCAACTCCTACTTGAAACCTTCTCTGACCCAACTCCCTGGGTTCTTTTTCACGATATTACAAGGGTTCTATCCCTCTTGAGCTTGTTTCACTCTGACTCCCTTCAGAGGAATGTATGCGCACTCCTTGCACTTAGCATTCAACAACTTTTCAAGCATTGAATTTCTCAGACTCCACGCATTCCCTGCAGTGGCAGTCCTTAGCTCCTTTCCTCAGATTAACAACTGATACTTCTCCTTCTTTTCCAGCCTACGCACACTTGCACGGCGTCAATAACCCAAACAACTTTGGGCGAACGAGAATAAAGTTCAACTACTGAGCCTTCATCGACGCACTCTATGCGGATGAATTCGACTGCACTCTATGCAGTAATCTCCTGGCTCAAATAGAGAAACAATTAAAACTCATTCTCTTCCTTTTTAGACTTCAGTTTCAAACCCTGAATCACATGCACAGCATATTCAAAGCAAATGCATAACCAGAAACAACCATTCATGAACACACAATCAATACACATAGAGAAACAACACCAGGCATGAAATTTGAATCAAAGACTCTCTTCTATTAACTCAAATCTGTACATGGGTGTTTTCCACAATGTTATCTGTCTTCTCTTCTCTCTTCTGAATGTTGCTTATTTCTGAATTATGTTACAATGTACAAAGGAGGGTGTCTATATCTGTTTTCCCTCTTGACTCTAAGCTATCAATTCTACAATTAAAATCTACCTACCAGCATTAACTATTTTAAATGTCGTCTATCTAATTCAGACAAGAGCGTAAGGCTCGAGGTCTGATACAACACACAACATGCGCTCCTTCATAAATGTTTCCTTGAAGGATATGGCGCTTCATCTTTAATGAAAATTCAAAAAGTCATCAAGCTTATATTTCATGTGTTCAAAAACACATGCGTTGGCTCCACGCTGGCTTTTGTAGTCGCGATGCTCTTGCATCATACTCCTCGGCTTGAAAACTTTCATGGGCTCCTGTCCATGAGCTCCTGCATGATCTGTCCATGTTTTTGGATAACTGCTTCACTTTCCTAGCTGACATCCTCTACTGGATGATTCTTCCATTTCACCAGATATTCGAAGTACTGCTTTCGTCTGGTTTTCTTACCCACTCCCTTGTCCAGTATGCACTCCATCTGCGGATTCTTTGCAACTGGTAATTGCTTTGTCCACTCAACCAATGGTTTCTCAGTTCCAGTTTCTGCTTCCCCAACCCTGTATGGATATAAATCCGAAACATTAAATATCAGAGATATTCCGATGTCATCCAACAATTCAATTTCATATGCATTTTCTCCAAATTTCTTTAGGACCTTGCATGGCCCAATTTTCTTCATTTTTAATTTGTTATATGTTCCCCTTGGGAACCTTTCCTTTCTCAGATGTGCCAGAACCATATCACCAACTTCAAACTGAAGTTGTCTCCGATGCTGATCTTCTCTGTGCTTGTACTCCTGATTTGAATCAATCAGTCGTTGCTTCACCTTGTTGTGAAGTTCCTTCATTGCTTCAGCGAACTCTTCAGTGCTAGAACTGCTAGTCGCAGCCTGTTCTGACTCCCTGAGTTAAGATACCCCTCTCAGCTGTCTGCCATATACAATTTCAAACGGAATTTTACCTGTGCTCCGGTTCACTGAATCGTTATATGCGAACTCTTCTTGTGGCAACACATTGTCCCAGTTGCTGTGGTGTTCTGTCACCAGGCTTCTCAACAAATCTCCCAAACTCTTATTGACCACTTTCGTCTGTCCATCCGTCTGCGGATGATAAGCAGAACTAAATGCCAAAGTAGTTCCTAGCTTCTTCCAGAGTGTTCTCCATAAATGTCCAATGAATTTGGTGTCCCTGTCCGAAACAATACTTTTCGGCAATCCATGGAGTCGAATGATCTCCTTGAAAAACAAGTTCGCGATGTGAGTCGCATCGCTGGTCTTCTGGCATGGGATAAAATGTGCCATTTTCGAAAACTTGTCAACCACCACAAAGATGGAATCGACCCGTCTCTGCGTCCTCGACAATCCCAATACAAAATCCATGCTAATTGCCTCCCATGGTCTCTCTGGTATGGGAAATGGCTGGTAAAGACCTGCATTCTGTTTTTGGCCCTTCGAATGTTGAAAAATTCGACACCTGTCAACAAACCTTTTGACATCTGCTCGCATGCTTGGCAAAAAATATGATTCGCTCAGCTTCGCGAATGTTTTATCATGGCCAAAATGTCCTGCTAGGCCTCCGCTGTGTTTCTCCTTTAGCAAATTCTCCCTCATGGAGCAATTTGGAATACACAGTTGATTGCCTCTGAACAACAATCCATCCTGGATCATGTAGTCTATCCAAGGACTCCGATCCCTGAGAACGGGATTCTCAGCCGCTTCATATGCTTCTCCGAAGTTTGCATCTCCGGCATACATGTCCTTTAGATTCTCAAAACCCAATGTTTTGACTCGAAATTCCTGTAGCAACAAACATTTCCTGCTCAAAGCATCAGCCACTTTGTTAGTAGTCCCTGAAATGTGTTTGATTACAAATGTAAAATTTTGCATATACTCTACCCATTTAGCATGTTTTTGGTTCAACTTATCCTGTTGACTCACGAACTGTAATGCATGATTATCATTGTACAATACAAATTCCTTTGGGATCAAGTAATGCCTCCACTTCTTTAATTCCTGGATGATGGCATAAATTTCTTTATCATACGTGGAGTATTTCAGCTTTGCGTCATCCAGCTTCTCACTGAAATAGGCAACTGGTCTGTCCTCTTGACTTAGGACCGCTCCTATGGCATATCCGCTCGCATCACATTTCACCTGAAATGTCTTCATGAAATCTGGAAACACCAACACTGGTTGCTCTGTGATCTTCCGCTTCAACAGATTGAAGATTTTCTTAGCCTCTGATGTCCAGTGAAAAGACTTATGTCGCTTGTTCACTGTATCCATCATTGCGGCACTTATTCCACTGAAATTTCGAATGAACTTTCGGTAGAAACTAGCCAAACAATGGAAACTCCTCACCTCAAAAACATTTCTGGGTGATGGCCAGTGTTTAATTACTTCCACCTTACTTGGATCCATCTTCAATTCATTCGCCGAAATGAAAAAACCCAAATAAGTGAGCTCTGTCTTCATAAGTGAGGACTTATTCATGTTTATCAACAGCTTCTCCTGCTGTAGTTTTCTCATCACAATGGCCAAATGTTTCAAATGTTCAGCCTTGGTCTTACTGTAGATCAATATATCATCCAGATATACGACTACAAATTTCCCGATGAATTCCCTCAGGACTTCATTCATCAGTCTCATGAATGTGCTCGACGCGTTTGTCAAGCCAAACGGCATGACCAACCATTCGTACAACCCTTCGTTTGCCTTGCATGCTGTCTTCCATTCGTCACCTTCCCTCATGCGAATCTGATCATATCCGCTCTTCAGATCAATTTTTGAAAAATAATTTTCCCCACTTAGGCAATCCATCAGATCATCCATTCTCGGCAGTGGAAACCTGTACCTGATGGTAATCTTGTTGATCGCTCTAGAGTCAGTGCACATTCTCCAGCCTCCATATTTCTTCGGACTAAGCACGGTCGGAATAGCACACAGACTCAGACTCTCCCTGACCAATCCTTTATCCAGTAGCTCCTGCACTTGCCTTTTGACTTCCTCATTTTCTTGTGGTGTCAATCTGTACGCAGACTTGTTTGGCAAACTGCTTCCTGGTATGAGATCGATGTGATGACTCACACTTCTCATCAGTGGCAACGAATGAGGTAATTCGTCCACGATGATGTCAGCGAACTCCTCCAACAGTTCCTGAATCTCAACTGGTAAGTCATCCACTCTCGTGCTAGTCAGGACAATTCTTGGTTTCCTAACCACAGAGAATTGTGGATCTTCCTTCTTCTCCATCTCTGTGAGAAGCTCCTTCCCACTCATGAGAAGTATGGTGTTACTTACTTCCCGTTTCACTTCTTTATCCTTTATCGGAAGCAACCTGTGTGTTCTCCCATCCTTCTCTAAGGTATATGTGTTCATCCTCCCATCATGAACCACATTTCGGTCATATTGCCATGGTCTACCCAACAATAAATGACATACATCCATGGGGATAACATCACATAGAATTTGATCATTATATCCCCCAATTTTGAATTCAACCAAGCATTGTTTTGTGACACTTACCTGGTGTCCTCTTTGTAGCCACAAAACCTTGTATGGGCTGGGATGATCAGTTGTCTCCAGCGCTAGCTTCTCCACCATTTCAGTATAAATGATGTTATCTGTGCTTCCGCTGTCTACAATGACCTTGCATTTCCTGTCCTTGGTTGTGCAAGCTGTTCTGAATAGTCTGGTCCTCTGCACAGAGTTTTCCACCTCCTTCTCGGGTGTCAAAAGGACCTTGTGCATCCCAAGCGATCTTCCGCTGTCTGCATCTTCTGACTCAGCACCACGCCTCTGCGCTTCGGCGATGTGAGCTTCTCCTCCATCCCTTTTTCTGTATGGACAGTGAACTGCTTTATGCCCATCCTTTCCACATGTGAAACATGTGATGATTCCACCTCGACCTCTTCCCCTACCTCTGGTACGAGGAAAAGTGTTTGCATCAGCATAATCTCCTCTCTGTTCATTATGTTGTCTCCTCTGTTCAACATGTGGTCCTCTCTGTGAGGTTCCACCTCTTTCAATCTTACCCTGAGGTTTCTTCCATTCCTCCATGGGCTTCTGATATTTTTCCTGGGAAACTGCCTTGCCTCTGGGCTGACTCCTACCTCACCCTCGCTGACCTTGCTTATGGCTCATCTTCTCCTCGGCTTTCAGAGCCATCTGGTAAGCATCCTCAACTGTTCGGATGGTTTCCATACTTAATTCATCCTAAATTTCATACCTCAGTCCATTCAGATACCTGGCAACTTTCTCATCATCGCTCTCCCGATGACCTGCTCTGATATTGAGCTTGTAAAACTCCTCGGTATACTCTTTTACCGTCATCAATTTCTATCTCAGGTTCTGCATTCACATGAACAGTGTGATTTGATAATCCCTTGGGATGAACTTTGCTTTCATCTTCGCAATCATCCGATCCCAACTTTTGATCTTTTGCTTCCCTTTGGAACGTCTGTCCGCCTGAAGCTCGTCCCACCATAATGATGCATGTCCTTTCAACTTAGTGACAGCATGCTTTACTTTTTTATCCTGTTCGATATCTTCATAATCGAAGTAGGTGTCAAGAGCTCTTATCCAATATAGAAGCTCTTCTGCATCCAAGCTTCCTTCATAGACTGGAATGTCCATTTTGGTCTTTGAACTCATCCGAGCAATAGCCTTAATCAGTCGCTCGTTGGCTGCATCTTCAGCTGCAACTTCTCCTTGTGGTTCAACCTCAACCTCATTGTCGGAATCGCTAAGATCCCCCGCACCAGTTGTGCGTCTTTGAGCGGTTTCCATCTCTTCGAGTCTCGCTCTGAGATCTCGTATCTGTCTTTCCATCTCTGGATTCCCTGCCGACTTACCCCTTCTTCTCACCTCCCTGTCTTTTGGGTCAGGTGATTGCCTCTCTCTTCTGGGCGGCATGGTGAAATCTTCTCTTTTTCTCCTCTGTCTGAAATATACAAACATAAACTTGCTCTGATACCACTTGGTGCAGCAACGCACCACTCACATGCCTCGCTCTCACCAGGACCTTCTCTTTCCTCGGCCTGAAGAGTTTAACTGCCTCTTCAAATCCCTTATCGAAACCTTTCCACACCCACAGGATGCTCTCTCGATGGTCCCCCTTTGCCTTTATCGGGATATCAGACCCCGCCGTATCGCGAGTCCTGAAAACACGAATTCAGGTCTCCCAAAACTCCGAAATCCGATGAGTATTTGCTAAGGCTCTCCCTTTGCTCTTGTCGGGGTTTTACCCATCGTGAAATCGGGACTTATGATGTCGAAAACCACTCACCTCTCGTGTTTCTGATTCCCGATGCCACCTGTCTCCCTCTTACTCTAACTGTGGCCCACACGACCCCTCTGTCGGGATATCGTGTTTCGCGAGTTCCCGTTGCGAGTTTTCTCTGCTCTTGCAAATCCTGATTCTTCGATCCCCGATTCCTCGGGCTCTCTTGACACACGTCCCACACGATCAGCGATTTAGAGCCTATCGGGATATCGCCCCTCACGATATCGCAATATTTTTTGCGCCAAATTGGGACTTTGACTCGTGATTACTCGATACGCAAGGTCACACATAGATCCAACGGCTCCCTTTATCTTGGATCAACGGCTCTGCTCACATCGAAAAATCCCTAATCGGGATTTCGACACAGGAGACTCCTGTCTCCAGAGTCCTGATCCTCCGATGAACCAAATCTCCGATGAATCCTGGCTCCTTCTCGGTACGCTTGGGTTTAACCTGTATGAAACTCTCCCAAGATCTAACGGCTTACGGGATTTCGCTGATTTCTTCTGCGAATCATGACCGTGGATTCCTCCTCCTTGAGGATTTCTGGAAAACAACTAAGTCCTTCTGCCGAGGCCCGTTCTCCAAGTCTGTGCTTGCAACTCCTACTTGAAACCTTCTCTGACCCAACTCCCTGGGTTCTTTTTCACGATATTACAAGGGTTCTATCCCTCTTCAGCTTTTTTCACTCTGACTCCCTTCAGAGGAATGTATGCGCACTCCTTGCACTCAACGTTCAACAACTTTTCAAGCGTTGAATTTCTCAGACTCCACGCATTCCCTGCAGCGGTTGTCCTTAGCTCCTTTCCTCAAATTAACAACTGAGACTTCTCCTTCTTGTCCAGCCCACGCACACTTGCACGGTGTCAATAACCCAAACAACTTCGAGCGAACAAGAATAAAGTTCAACTACTGAGCCTTCATCGACGCACTCTATGCGGATGAATTCGACTGCACTCTA
The DNA here is from genome assembly GCA_009831015.1 of Picea engelmannii. Taxonomy (NCBI): domain Eukaryota; kingdom Viridiplantae; phylum Streptophyta; class Pinopsida; order Pinales; family Pinaceae; genus Picea; species Picea engelmannii. The sequence continues at coordinate 328,405 of ML780985.1, read as the reverse complement.
TGCAGGAATCTCTTGGCTCAAATAGAGAAACAATTAAAACTCATTCTCTTCCTTTTTAGACTTCAGTTTCAAACCCTGAATCACATGCACAGCATATTCAAATCAAATGCATAACCAGAAACAACCATTCATGAACACACAATCAATACACATAGAGAAACAACACCAGGCATGAAATTTGAATCAAAGACTCTCTTCTATTAACTCAAATCTGTACATAGGTGTTTTCCATGATGTTCTTTGTCTGCTCTTCTCTCTTCTGAATGTTGCTTATTTCTGAATTATGTTACAATGTACAAAGGAGGGTGTCTATATCCGTTTTCCCTCTTGACTCTAAGCTATCAATTCTACAATTAAAATCTACCTACCAACATTAACTATTTTAAATGTTGTCTATCTAATTCAGACAAGAGCGTAAGGCTCGAGGTATGATACAACACACAACATGTGCTCCTTCATAAATGTTTCCTTGAAGGATATGGCGCTTCATCTTTAATGAAAATTCAAAAAGTCATCAAGATTATATTTCATGTGTTCAAAAACACATGCGTTGGCTCCACACTGGCTTTTGTAGTCGCGATGCTCCTGCATCAGTATGTCTTCCATGCAGACATAGGTCATAGATGTGGTACATATTCACACTTGTTATAATTAGGAATTAATGGAACCATTTTTATTAGCATTCTCTTCATTTCTCCAAATTCTACATTCCTATGTATTTATTTTGAATTTGAATATAGATACATCTAAGGAATATTTTATGGGATTTGAATATTAACATTAAAATTTAAAAAAAGAACAAATTACTAATTTTAAATGTAATTACTTTATAGCCATAGTTATTAAATTACTTTAATTGTTTAGATAATTTTTCTAAAGTAATGGATTTCTTTGGGACACCTTTCTTGAGATGTTCATTCCTCATATCTCCTTCATCATTCTCATCCTTTATCTCACTTGTAATTGTGAATTCTATGAAGGCTTCAATTCTATATTTGGAATTTATTTTTATGTAGAACAACTTATTTTAGAGTTTGAATTTGTGTAAAATCTCATTATCTTACATATCCTAAAGGTTTATGTAGACACAATCTATTGATTTATAATTCTAATTAATTTGTATAAAATATAGAAAAACTTATATAACATTTTATATTTGTATAAAATATAGAAAAACTTATATAACATTTTATAACTTCTCTTTATTTTCCACTTATAATGACTATGACTATGGTGTAATAAATAATTTAATTTTTTTCAACAAAAAGTCATAAAAAAAAGTACAATTTGTTAAATAAAAAAACTACCTTTAAATTTAAATAACATAATGTGTATATGTTAAAAATTAACATAAATTTAAATAACAAAATGTGTATATGTTAAAACTTAACTACCTAATAAAAAAATTATATCATGAATTTGCATATACTTAGTAACATTTAAATAACAGAATGTGTATATGTTAAAAATTAACATTTAAATAACTGTGACTTGGCCACGGGGGGGCAGACCTGTGGACAAGCCATGGGCAGACTAATGGCTTGGCCATAGGGCTGCCCCCCTGCAGCCAAGTCATAGTCCACTGGAATATGACTTGGCTGTGGGGGGGCAGCCCTATGTCCAAGCCGTTGGTCTGCCGACGGCTTGGCCACAAGGGCTACCACATAAACTACATTTTAATTTAAAAATAAAAATTTAATTTAATATTACAAATTAAAAATTAAAATTAAAGGGGGAAAATTTACAGTGAAATACCTGAAGCTCGGCTCGATAACACAACAACCTGACTGCCCATAGGAACGCCCACCAACACGAACTCTACGCCAACCACCCGCGAGAACGTCCGCGCCAACACTCAGGAACGCTCACAAATGCAGGAACACTCATAGTAACGTCTGTGCCAACACTCAGAAACGATCACAAATGCAGGAACGCTCACCGGAACATCCGCACCAACACTCAAGAACGCTCACAAACGCAGGAACGCCCACATGAATTTCCATGTCGACAATCAGGAATGCTCACATAGGAACGCTCACAATCACTCACCTATGACAAACACAAAGATTTTAGAAAAATGTTACAATACTGATGTGTGGTTGATATATAAACATTCTTTCAGTCGAAAGAGTTTTTGGCCGAAAGATTGATCAAACGAACAATATTTTGGCCGAAAGAATGTTTCAGCTGTAATATCTTTCGGCTGAAAACATATTGCCTGATGGGAAAAATCCATCCGACTAAATTTTTACACGCAAATCGAGGGTGTCATCACTGTACCGTTCGATTTGACGTTCCAGTTTTCGACCGAAAAAAGTATCTTTGGGTCAAAAAATAATATTAGTTCGACCGAAAAAATGTTTTTCAGAATTTTGGAGATCAGATTGTCACGAAAGTGTTACCCACCTCCGTGATTTCACCCTCTCATGAGGTGATAAAAGAGAAACATATCCATGAGAAACATCAATAAGAATAATTGGAAGTTTTTTTTAGTCATCCTTGCACATCTGTATAGGAGGCCAAATATCCATGAAGAACATTTGATGGAGAGGAAACATGGGAGCCTGATATTGAGGAATTCCTTGCATGCCTATAACCAGATCCTTTATGCATTCAAGAGTGCAATAAGAAAAATTTAGAAGATCTACATGTCACTACAAAGGAAGACATGAAAACCATTTACAATACACAAGAAATCCAAAGGAACAATGAATACATCAAATATTGATTCTAGACAATCATTATCCCGCAGAACCACTCCATTCTTCAACATCTCCTAGCACCATATATATTAGCACAACTGGTTCCTCATATCCTGACATCCATTGAGTTATATTTTTTGAACTTGGATAGGAGTCTACATATGATCTTGTTACATAAATGGTTGAATTGGAAATATGCCTAGACTTGAGAAACAACTCTCTTTTCCAAGTAGAGTAGGATAGTGTAGAAGAATAAATAAATAAATAAAATAGTAAAGATAAAAATAGGCCCAAATGTGAAAACCGAGATTCTGGTGTAGTTTGACATGAACCTTGATCGAAAAATAGGTTTCCAACTAACAAAGTTCACAATAAAATTATGCATAATTATGTTGGTTCAATATTTCATGTATGGTTCCTAAAATCACGTTGGTTCAATGCTCAGGTTGGATAATGTGGGATTTATTAAGACCCTCCTTCCAACAAATCTTGTCCCATCAAATTCAACACCTTATTTGGGATCAATATTAATGATACATTATGGTACCTTGGAACTTGCATACCTTAATGGCAATTATCCTCGCTATCAATAGTGGGAATACATTAATGTCTCCTAGTTGACATATTTTATAGGTGGCTCGATTACAAAATATCTATTTGTACCTGTTAGAATGTACTATTGTACCTTGACACTCATTTTCATTAACGATAATTTGTCTCGTGTTGGTTAACATACATTAAATATTCTATAATAGATTCAATTGAAATAAATATCATGAGGAGGAGAAAATGAATTCACTAACAGTCCTAAGTTCGATGTCGTTCCCATATTCCTGAATCTTCTCTCTCTTTTTGATAGCTTCTTGTGCATCCTGCGAAACCTTCAAGCATACAAGTATACAAGGATAGGTAGTTGTACTAATAGATACTCATTAGTTCAAGTAAATAAAAAAGGAAACCAATGCAACTAGTGTTCTAAACAACATATATTGAATAACTGCTAATTAAACATTATAAACACAACATTTGGAAGGAACGAGCATCTTATAAATATTCAATAGTCAATAAATTACATTGTATAACTATATTATTGCAGAACAACCCCATCAAAAAGACTCTAACAATATTATCAACTTAACAAGAACTTTGTCAAGTTCTCATTTTTTCAAGGGACGCATTTTTTACCCAATTTTTAAAAATGGTGCTATCGGTAGAAACTCCCCTTTTTAGGTGGTATTTTGATGTTTTAAATTTTGTGACCCATAATATTTCCACAAATGTTTTTTAAATGCGTATTTTTCATCTATTTTCTAATTTTTCTATTTTTTTTTCAATGGTGTTTTTAGTCATTTTTCCATGCTTCTTTCAATCTTAAAAATATTTTTTACCATTTACTTTTTTGAAATTAAAAATTCTCATATAATTGTGTCTCCCTAATTAATTTATAGTTCCATACATTTAAAATATAGTGGAAAATACCATTTTTAACACATTGTTTACCTTTACTTCAATAAATAAAAAATAATTGTAGTTAAATAACACTGTTTTTGAATATTTAACAAAAAAATATAATTTGCTTTTTTTTTTTTATAAATCAAAAACTAAAAAAACTAAGGAAAATAAAACAATTGAAATAAATAAAATATAATAGCAAATTTGTGTTAAAAAAAGAACAAAGAAAAATTTAAAAAACAAAAGAGAAGAAAAAAAAAACAATTTATTATATATAAAAACTAAAAAAAAACAACGATGAAAAATTAATAAAACAAAGGGGAAAA
>ML780985.1:297329-313439 GCA_009831015.1 Picea engelmannii | reverse complement strand
AGATCTCCTTTGCTCAGATTCACAACTGAGACTTCTTCTTTAGCCTGCGCACTCCTTGCATGGCTTCAACAACCCACTTCCACTTCTGGGTGAATGAGAACAAAAGTTAAACTACTGAGCCTTCATCTCGTAGCTACGTTAGCTTTGTGCTTTACTCGCCACTCCCAGTGCATATGCCACCAGTCTAGGCCTTAACACCATTAATTAACCTTAATGATTAACCTTCTACTTAAAATTTTTATTATACTAATTTAACTTATCTTATCTTTACTTTAATTTTAAACTAACTTAATTATATAGATATAAATTACTTATACTAAATTATTTAATTTACATCATATTATTTTTAACACTCTATATTATATCTATATAAAATAATTGAACGCATACCCAAGGGTTCGGGCACGCATGGTTTCCACATGCTCGTCTGGCTTTCTCAAGCTCCCTCGTATCTATTCCCAAATTCTACACCTGTCAGCCTTTCAACTCTCTACGCGTCCTACCTCTGTCCCACTTTCTCATCCGCTGGGACTTTCCTCGCATCAGTCTTTGTCCACCATAGATATGCCTCTTCTCTGCTCAGAGGTTTTCAGAATCTCCTTTGGCATGGATCACCTCCACACCGTTGTTCTGAGCACTTTACCAGTTCGTTTTGCAGAAACAGAGTATATTGATATGGCCCCTGATAAGATCCAGGACCTGGAGTCTAGTCTCCTTGAATTGTTGGGAACCACTCCCTTGTCTGTACATTTTGCGGAGCTCTCCCTCAGCTATAGTAAGAGGTACGATTCAGTCCGCATGTTGTGCACATTTTCAGTACCTTCATGAAGAACGCGGGGTTATTCGTATCATAAATTGTATGAACCTTGCTTACACGGTGGTAATGAATGGTGATTTCTTCTTTTGAAACAAAATGATTTGCTTGTAATTCCATCCCTGTACGGACTTAGTATTTTTCTTTCAAATTTATTTCATTTGCATTTATAAATTTATCCGTCTGTGCATACATATATTGTTATATGTGTAAATATGTCAATTTTTTTGGGTATACAGGATCATTCAAATTCCTCTCATTTGGGCCGAAGCGGCCCTTTAGATCCCTTCGGGATTCACTGTCGAATGCCTCAATCCACAGGCCTTATCTCCCTTCGTTATGGCCTCTGCACCTACCGTGACTTATCCCCGACTCTGTATCGGGATTCGGGGTTTCGGACCTTTCGCTGTCGTGAGTTCCTTACCTCTCCAATTCCCGATTCACGATGGGCTCAGTTTCTAAGAGCTAGCCCCTTACTGACTATACCTTGGTCTATATGACCGTGTTCACAAGACCGTGGCCACATATTTTCCTATCGGGATTTTGGTGCTCAACTTTCCCGATGGGCCCCCCCTTTTTTTTTGTTAGCCCCTTTGCTACGAGCTTGGTCCACATGACCGCCTCCGTAATCATGGCCTTGTGTCACCTTATCGGGATTTCGGTGTTTCAGCATTTGCGATGTCAATGCACGCACGTCCTTAGGATTCCCGATTCCCGATCCCCGATGCACGTGTGAGTTCTATCGGGTATCGTGAAATTGCGATTTCCAATGCATCAGTTCCTTTGTATGCCGAAGCCTCGAAATACCGAATCTTGACTCCTTCAAATCCTGGGACACGTGTCCCTCCAATCGAACGGTTTCGTTCTCGCGTTGAGAAATCGCAGATCGCGATTCCGTTGTGCATGAGTTTCACAACCCCGGAAACTCTGATATGTCGAACCCCGACTCCTCGGGATCCTCCGACATGCGTCCTCGGAGTGAATGGCTTGGATCTTATCGGGAAATCGCGGATCACGATTTCCTGTTGCACGAATTCTTCACCTTTGAAAACGTCGATGCCCCCAAACACCGACTTTTGAGGATCTCATGCCACGCATCCTCTCCGATGGACGGTTCATAACTCCCGTCGAGATATCGCAAATCGCTACTCCATCATGCGATCATTCTATGTCATCGAAAACCCCGATATCCCAATTTCCCGATTGGCTGACAGCTGGCCCCAACTCATCGGGGTTTCGCGGATCGCGAATTCACAATGCAAAAACCGCTTGTCACCGGAATCCCCGATTCTACGATTCCTGACTCTCTCTAGGGTTCTGACACGCATCCTAAATGATGAAAGATTCATATCAACTCTCAGGGTTCGCTACTTTACAAGGCTAGGAACCTTCACTTACCCGTACCCCGATGACCAAAATCCCGATCTGGTGGTCACGCAACACGTGTCCTCCTTGAGATCCTACAGCTATGACTCCTCTGCTATTCTGGGGTTCTCCTGGTCATCGATCCTTGACTCCTGAAGCTCCAGAATATCAATGAACTCTCGACTCCCTGCCACCTGTCCCAACAGATGGACGACTTTGATTGTATCGAGGTTTTCACTATCGGTTTCCCGACCCCTTGCTCACGGAACTCCCGATTTTGCGAACTCCGATATCCTGATGCCTTCACACATCTCGTCGGGATTTATCCTCCCGTATTCCTTGAGGACTTAACTCCCTCGCAACTCTTTGCATATCTGACGGCTGTCGGATATCCGCCCAAGATCTAATGGTTCAGATCTGTTCTCTTTTAGGGATAATGATTAGTTGCATGAAACTCTAGGCGGTGTGAAAATTGCTCTCTTTGGCACAGTCAAAATTGTATTGGTCTATTGTTCAAGAAAGTTTATGTTATTTAAGATTTTTCCGAGGCTAATACAGGCAGGTAATTTATGCACTTCCTACGCAATACAAGTTTTCCTTATCTCTTTGCTGTTGCGCATTGGCATTTCCTCATTTGGGGTAAGTTCGAGGTAAAGTAGGCCTTTTCAACGTCTCGCAAATGTCTTTTGCATTTTGTTTTTGTATAATTTGTGTAGTTATTGGATCTTACCAGTTTCAAGCCTTCGACGGAAGCTTCCCACGACATTTTCATCGGTTTCAGGTGTTTATTCTACCCAAAACTTCATTAACAACTTTGCTCAATAAAATTAAGCCACGAATTCTCTTTTTTGTGCTTAACAACTTGGATACTACACTGTATCATGTATCAGTCCCATTTAATCGAACTGAACATGTATCTCTTACAGGTTAAGTGTGGTTGGAGATAACACTCTGGATTCCTGCCCTTAGGCCCAGATTTCGAACTAAGACGCTCTGATACCATATGTAATGCCCATATATTTCTAAACAACATTAAGTTTCCTAAACATTTCTATTTCGTAAAATGAAACAATAACTTCTTAACATAATAGTGATTTTCATGACAGCAACTTAGATTTCTCAATAAATACTAAATTAATGACAGTATGAAATAATTACATAACTTAACAAGTACCTGGATCTGATGCTAATTTATGTTCCCTCCTTGCCTTTCCGCTGCCTTCTGCTCCCTGCTACATAGTCCAGTCCTGCCACAGACACAAAAAAACTTCCCAAAACTAATATCCACCCTGCCAACTAGGAAAACGACCTAGCTCCAGGATATCTACGGATATCCTGGCCCTCCGTGCCCAAAACCTCCAACAACTTGGCGGCTCAACTGGTCCAAAGTCACAGCCAGAAATCGTGCCTCAATCTGATCACATGTCACCGTAAATCTCTCGGCTCTCAGCAAGCCCCGAAAAATCTCTCCTCCGTCGATTATCCCCCTCTCGACAATCTTTCCCCTTTCCTTATTCCTCCTTCGCTGACTCACGCAGTTATTCCTCCCACCGACCTTCGTGCAGGTCCCATACCTTTCCTTTAATGTTTTATCTTCTCGGGATTCCTAGCTCTGCCCTCCTGCATACGCCACCATTTTATATCATTTCTCAGTGATTCCTCAAGATTTATTTCTCAGGTCATTAAATACGATCTGTAGTTATAGTATTACTTAATTAATCACGATTATTTTCTTTAATTAATTTTACTTTATAGTCTTTAAATATTTATTTAGTTAGGGTCGTTACATGCTTTGAAAGTGCAACTAGTAATGTAGGGTTTACCAATATTATAACCGATCCAGTGACTATATACCAACCAACACGACTGTCATACGACCAACTGGGCGAGCCTGTTTTCAAAATAGTCGACAATTATACAACCATCCAACAAAAACTAAGTCGTAAAACAATAGGCTAGGCTAGGCTAGTCTTCTTAAATAATTTCCAGACCGTGGAGGCCAAGGTTGTTCTATAGTCAACACAAGGAGATTAGAGTCACTCTTTGTAATGGAAAAACCTCCAAGGCCATGGTGCATACAGGACGAACCACGACTCATTCGTGGTCAGGCACAAATCCATGATAGGGGCCATAACTGAAAGGTAGGGCTCTAGTTTGTCCTAGAAAATTTTATTTAATGCACGCAGGGTATAACCCTCATGATCTTCAGTCAACAATCACAACACAGAGGTGAAAATAGGGTCGAGGAAGGACAGGAAACTCATTTCACGACCCCTAGTGGTAAAAAACCAATGCCAAAATGAACAAAACCTCCGACCATTAAACCCATGAAAGCCAGAGACTGGATTTAGAGATAGTGAAGGTAACGATCCACCCAATACTAAGCAAAAACCCTCCAACCAACAACAGTGATAACAAAAAAAATCGTTACAGGAAGAACCATTCTCTCTTCATTTCTAGAAACCAAATTTCACACAGTTGCAACACTTAGGAAAAAAAATATCCATACACCTGAGCCAGTAATCATTTCATAACCAGAGTAAAATCATGAATGGCCAAAAAAATACATATCTATAATCGAATTCCTTAAAACAAGAGTTGGTCGAACAATTTCTCCTTGCTAAAAATTCAGAGCATAACCCAAGAAGCAAGATCGAACAATAGCCCGATTAGGGTGGCGGCCAACGGGAAGAGTAAAGGTGACATGTAGTAAATTCCCATCACCTCCACCCATATCTCATTAACTCAACAATACATGCAAACAAATTCCAATTAACACCATTATTTTTAATTATGCATTGGAATCTCCATAGGTTACATTCCAAATAAGCTTTCCATATCATATATCCAATTCCTTAGTATATAATTCAAACAAAATCACATAACCATTAACGCTCATCACCTTGTCAAGTGAGCCTCCAACGTTCAATCCATCCAAACATATCATATTTGGATTGGCCACATAATTCAATTAACCATTAGCATGATCTCCTTGCCAAGTGTGCCACCAACATTTCACACTATATGCATATTAAACATATAATTTAATCCCAATTTCACAATCATTTACTTTCTAGCTAGGGATTAACAATAATCATCAAGTACTTTCATGCATGTAGTATAGTTAGGATAGCTTTAGAATGTTCCCCTTGTAATTGTTTCTCATTTCCCTTAAGTTATTGACATGTGATATTGCAGAACTAGGTCCCCTTGTCTTGTATTTGTTCTAGTATTTTGCCTCTCTCCAAACAACCCTTCATGTAATTTTACTAACATGTTTGTTACGCAGGTGCGATAAGAACAAACAACAATGACATTAATGAATAACATAGGTTGTATTAACATGAAGAATCAACATTTCAAAAGCTCAACTCATACCAACAACAATATCTCATCAACCAACTTAAACTGTGTCGCACATCATCACAACATAAAAAATGAGCAGATCCAATCTTCAATAGTTCAAGGGGGTACCACCTACTAGTATTATTTAGTTTTATAATAATTGTCTTTAGAAACACTTTGCGGGCGAAACTACGTTGACGTTTTTAATCGTCAACACCATGCTCATGTGTGATTCCAAGCATGGCCACCAATCAAGTACACTATAGATCATTAAAATGGTATGTGTAGAAAGCAGTGATAATGGCCATGAACAAATACATGATGGATCCATGTAAAACATATATCATAGCCATGAAAGAGATACACAATGGATCTATTTCTAAGAATCAATGAAGGATATTTGGAGGCAAGAGTGGGATAATTGATCCTTTACAAGTACTAATGTGAGGAGTGCATTAACGGGTCCAAATGGAATGTCAAGTAGGTAAACAACAATGCCTAATGGAAGGTCTCAATTAGACCCACTCTCATTTGCAATAGCATTTTTTACCATTATGTTTCTTAGTTGTCACGCTAAACTATTTCTAAATATGAATTTGAGAACATAATGTTCTCAGATGAATTAAAATATAAATCTAAACTTAAATAATTCTTTCTCAGGATATTATGAATGTAATCCTATACTATTCTAACCTATCCTGATCAAGAGAAAACTATTAAAAACGAGAACAGTGAATAGTACTACTAGTTACAAAATAATGAATTTGTATATGAAAATAATGGATTAGTATAACAGTGAAATAAGTAGGATTACAATTAATTGTAGAACCTATTCATTACACCAATTGATGTACTCATAAGAAAATTTAGAGAATATAAATATATAGAACAAAGTAGAGAAAAAATTCATAAGACCATTCTCCATAACATCCATATAATAGAAATATACAAAAAAGAAAAGTCTCATATGCACATATCTGAATATGGAATTTCCATCAATGTCTCTTTCTCTATTAATCATAAAGTTTTGTTCTTATACAAAACAAATCAATTTCCCTCTCTGAATTGTAGTCTCCTCTTTTATAAAACAAGAGGGGATGTTTACATTTCGAAACTCCCTGCTTTTATAGGATAGTCAGGGTTTGTCTCTTCATATTCCAATTCAGATTACAACAATATAATGAACAAGAAATAAAATGGATCAATTATAAAATTAGAAAAATCATGAGATCTTGTGTGCTTCCATATGATACTGAGATTCCTTCCAGAGTGCATAGTCCTCCATGATATTCTTTAATTTGTTCAAGTACATTTTCTCCAAGTCTAACTCTCCATCACAATTTTTTTTTGTGACTTCGGGTTTTAATTCTTTCTTTGTCCTCTGTATGAAGATTTTGTTCGGTGTGATTAACCTAGTTGGTTTCATAAGGTATTCATTTAAAACCTCTTGATTAACTTTAGTAAGCTACTCAATATTCACTAGACTAGTCTCCCTCCTTTATTCTACTCAAGATATTCTTAATTCAGCTGGGGTTGCCTCATCGATGTCAGGCATGATATGCATCCCAAAATATTCAAGGAGTTCATATGAAGCATTCCATGGTACTTCATATGCTTTTGTTACCTTTTTCTGGATGCTTCTAAGTCCTCTAGTAGAGGCTTTCATGTATCGAAAAATACTTGGTCTTTCAACTTCTATCTACTGGTGTAAAGTGGAAAGGTATCTAATGGATTTTCATACACACGTTGATAATATATAATTCTATCAATGGAATCATTATCCTTTTGATATCTATCTCTGATTTCCTCAATTTGATCCTTGAGCTTGATCTGTTCATATTTATTCTTATGGATGTCATTCAAGACACATAACACTTTCTTTGCTATGATTTTAATTCCTCATTTATGGCTATTTACCTTAGGAATTCTTGGGAAATATTTCCTACCTTGTTTTCTTCAATATCTCTCTAAAACCTTGTTCTATACCTAGAATTTTGTGCTCATGTTGTTCAACAAAATTGTTGGTTTCTACCTTCTCTTCTTGTAAATTGGCAAATTCCTCTGCATATTTGTTATTAAATTGTTCCATTTCCATAGAGTGATCCTAATTTGGGGCATACAATTATTCCCTAAGAAATTTTTTATTTGTGTGGGCTCGCTTCTAGTGCCTTTTAGTGCCTTTTCTATCTCCTATGTGAGGATACATTCTTCAACTTTTATTGCCTTCTCAAATTAAGCAATGATTTCATCCTTTTGTGTGTTCAAGGAGTTCCCTAAATAAAAAATTCTATCTTTTGTTGTATATAAGGAGGCATCCATGTCATAAATAGACATGGAATTATCCCCTGCAAATGCATGAAGAGAAAAGGCAGTTTGAATGGAATTTTTTTTGGGATCGGGACCTGCCTTCCATTTAATAACTCTTTTGTTTGATGGCTAGCAAATAGTTTTATCCCCTCTTTTCCTCTGTCTTGCTCTTTTTTCAATTAACTTATTTTTTTCACTGTAGTAGTAGTCCCCTACTGCCACTACAACATCATAAAAATTTAGTATATGTGAGGAGAAAGATAGATTACCTGGTATGGCCATAAGAGGGGTACATTCCTATGGGGAAATGTTAATTATGCCCACATTTAGAGTAGTTGTATTGTTCTGAGTTTCTTTTATTTTATTTTTTTCTTTTTCATTCTACTTCTTCCCTCTCTTTCTTTTTCTTTGCCTCTACCTCTTCTTCTAGTCTCCTTTTATCCCACTCAACCTTTTTCTATTGAAGTGCCAATTGTTGAGCTTTTATTTCTTATTCTTTATTTTTCTTCCTTTCATTAACAATCTTTTTTAATGATTCTTATTTTTTCTTCTTCTCATCTAATTTGGAACCCATTTTGGGTTCATCTGTCACCTTCCCTTTGATTTCCTCTTGGCCTTTTTTCTTCTCTACTTATTTTTTCTGATATTCTTTTTCTTCTATCATCTCTTTTTCATGTATTTCATTAGATTTTATTTTCTCTTCCTATTCTTTTACATATAACTTTTCCCTCTCCTTTTCCAGAAATAATTGGAACTATTACTAGGTTATCCTCTTCTTCTCTTCTTATTCCATCTAAAGCTTCTCTCTAGACACATCATATGGTAGTCTTTGTAACACTTATTCAAAGAAAAATACCCCTTTGAAAAGATCATAGGGTGAGTGAGGCCAAACAATTTGAAATGATCTAGTGCCAAGATTTTTGGGTCATGTCGTTTTTCTTCTCCTATCACAAACATATTTATTACAAGGCATCTACTTCTTTTCTAACATGAGGACCATTTAGAAATTAGTACTTTCCTATATTTATAGGAAATGTGGGCCAAATATGTTTACTACTACCTGCGAGGAGACATGCTATTCATGTTCCCATGGTTTGGTAGGCAATTTCCTGGATTAACATCCTATCAGGGACATTGTTGGTGTGGGCTATTTCGGGGAATTGCACAACAATCAATGAAGCAATTGAGAATTGGAACAGAATAGGAGTGCGTTCCAAAAGATAAGGAAAAGTAGTGCGCCAAAATACAAGGAAAAACGACGTGAGGAAGAGAAAATTCAAAGGAAGAAAGAATAACAGTGTGATGAGGAAATGGTTGGATTGTGGACCAACCATGCGCATGAGTTTAAAATGTGGAAAAAGCTAATCCACTTAGGGTTAGGGTTTTTGTCATTGATGTAAAGGGTTCTAACCCTCTTTTGTAGTATAAATACATGTATTGTAATATTTGAGGAGATTTATTTTTTAGTAGCATGTTTTGGGATGAATTATGAGTCGCAGTTTCTAGTTTTTGGTTGAGAGTTGTGGAGCTAATGTTGAGTAAGTTTTGGAGACTTATGGATTGCAACTAAGGGTTAGGCTAGAAGATGTGGATATTGGTCTAACACTGGTCAACCTCACCACATCTATATACATGTATTCATGCACTTATGATGTAATGCACGCAACACAATGACTTGATGAAGATGAATAAAGAAGCAAATATTGCTAGATCTTTGTGGGCATAGCCCAAGGGGGTGAACTATGGTAAAACATTGTGTCATTGTGTGGAATGTTTATTTTATATGGTTTATGATGAATGAATGAATTTGTTATAGTTAGAATGCAATGTGCATGGGATCAATTAGGTTATGTTATTGTAGAATGAATGTTAAAAAATGAGTAGGGTTATAGAATGGTAGACCTGTTAAATCTGAGGTAGAAATAATTTCTAACATCCCCATGAGAAACATCCCTTCCATGACTGCATACTTCTCATCTTCCAGTCACCCATAAGCCATCTCGGGTGAGATTGTGTTGTGCACTCTATGCGCAATGTTTCCTTATAGTCTCCAGAAGGGTCGATGGTTTGTAGGGTTTTGTTGGAGAACTAAAGTAGAACCATGGTCATCCCATACATCCAACAAATGGTTATGTTTCCCTTTGGAACTCAAAATATAAAATTGGAAGGGACTTGTTGAAGGATGGTGAAGAGAATGGAATGGTAAAAGGGGATGTTTAGGCCATGGAATCCAACTAAGCAGGATATTGAAAGATGGTTGGAGATAAAACAACTCAATTTCACGCAGAAATAAAATAGAGGTTGCAGGTATACACTGTTCTTGTATTTGGAAAGGTATGTGTTTACTGATCTTCATGAGGAATTTTTCTGTTACTTTCCAAAGTTGTTGCAAGAGTGGATATTTAGGTTGAAGGATAATCACCTGGCTAATCAGATAAGACTAGTATAGTGGACTACTAGGAATATTGTGTGGTTAGAAAGAGTCAATAATAAATTCACGCGCGCAGTGGATTTCTGGTTAAATATTTTGCAGTCAATACTGTGAAGTCATACACTATTGCAGAGAAGGAAATTTTGAAGGGACCAAGAGGAAGGTACATTCTATCACTTTACACATCAATCAATATTTTATTGCATGATAAAGGAGTGATGACAATGGTGTCAGACAACTAAATCACTCTGTGTGCATGAGGGAATTGGGGGAAGCACTAAAGAATATTTGAGATATGGAGAGTGATATGAAGAGAGACCAGAAGAAGTAATAAATGGACCCCATTATGATGGATGAGGAACACACCAAGGATATATTGGATAGAGCAAGAGTTATGTGAAGTGGAAGACCCTACCAATATAAGATCAATAGTAAAAATATGGCAGTCGTCGAGCGAGAGGGCTTGGATAGTGATGAGGAAGAGGTAGAGTATCTTTGTGCGATAGGGTAGATTGAGGAAATCCTACACACAACATATGAGATGAAAACTAGAGGTCAAGGGTCTGGTGCAGAAGAAGGATCTCCATTCCAGATCTGAATTAGTGTGGAACCCACAACCCCATGTGAGACTAAGACATATGAAGAAGAAGAAACATTTAAACAACCATCAATTAATGGTAGAAGGATTTTAATAGGACGTGGGTCTAGTGGAAATTCAATTAAAAGTATAACTTCAACTAGTAGTAGTCAAGTATATACACTACATGGAGGTGGTAGTACAACAAACTTCACAATGGAAGGAGAAGATCCAACTATTTGGTTACCATAGTTCCATGGAGAAGGGTTGGAGGACCCATAGAAGAATTTGTTTATTTGTGAGAATATTTGGGGAGCTAAGAAGATCACAGATGAAGATACACAAGTGGCACAACTAGAAATCACATTCAAAGACTGTGCATTGGATTGGTATATGGGAATTGCAGTAAACATCCCATAAGGAGAACCTGCAATTGTTGAATATGTGAAGAAGACATTAATTAATGAATTCCAGCGAACAAGTTCAAAGGATCGGTTCATGAATGATATTATAGAGATGAAATAGAAGCCAGGAGAATCAATTTGGGATATTGATCAGAAGTTCAAGGGGTCGAAAGTTAAGTTGAAGTATCCTATCACAAATATGCAACATAGGCACTTAATTGTTAATTCATTATTTCCACATATTAAGTATCCATTGATGTAACAAAAAATCTAGAATCAGACTGAGGCTTTGCAAGCAACCTTACAATTAGAGGAAAATCAATATAAACTTATAGATCCAACTATGGAAGAGCTGAGAGGATATCTTAAGAACCTGACATTTCAGTTGAATCCGAATAAAGGTAAGGCGAAGAGGGAATTTGTATGGTACACATTACGCAGAACAAAAGGACATCATAAGAATGAGTGTCCAACGTTCTCACAATAATTTGGGAGTAGGAATACCAAATTCTTTACCCATAGGAGGACCATGGTGTGAAATATGTAGAACACATGGAAATGATCCCTATCATTGTCCCATGAAAAAAAAAAGTATCAAACAATACCCAATAGTACATTCTATAACTTCTGCAAGTCTGTAGTACATGAGTAAAAGGATTATAGAACCTTGGAAATGATGAAGGAAAGGACCTCAGATACTTATAGGGTATAGGATGAACTAATGATAGGAAAACTTGCACAGTATTTTACAACACAACCAAATTATAACAATGCACAACCATTTTCAACACCACCACATTATAATAACACACAACAATTTACAGTGCCACCACAGTATAATAATGTGCATTCGTAGTAAAATAAATCACCACAGTATAATACACTATGAAAATAAAATCAAGGAAACAAAGGAGGCCTTAGAGGAGGAGACCATGGAGGAAGAGGATTTGGAGGAGGTTGAGGACCAGTAACTTGTCACAATTTTCATAAACCTAGAAATTATGAAAAATATTGTCCACAACCACCATTCACATGTATGTATTGTCACACAGTAGGTCATGATACAGAAGAATGTTTGACATTGTTGACAAATATATAAGAAAAGAGTAATCATAACAACCAAAATATTCAATGGATTGTTGTGGAAAATAGAGAATAGGATGGGAAGAAGATAAATATAGTTACTAGAGGTGAAGCCAACACAGGAGTAGATGCAACAAAGAAAAATCAGGACCAACACCAGTGGGTCAGAAAGAATACAACACCTAAATTTTTTTTATGTGTGCAAGGAGAAAGAGACATTTAAGGAGGCCATATAGGAGATTTTGAAGGAGAATATTGTGTCTACTTCAAGTACAAATCTAGGAGAGGATGTACCAGTATATGATATGCATCACCTATTTTATCATACCAGCAAAGATCAGCCATCAGAACAAGTAAGTAATTTGAGAAACTTTTTGGGGTTTTTTATGAAGTTGTTGAATGATAAAATCTCTTTACAAGTATTATATAGTATGTTATAAAAATGAAATTATGGAGAAGAGATGAAATTAGAACAGAAGAAATTCAATAAGGTTCGTAAGAAGAGAAGAACAAGTAGGGAGTTTAGATTGAATGCAAATATTGGAGATTTTAATATGGGTGATATCATATTAGACTTGGGGTTTGAAGTAAATATTCTAACTAAGAAGACATGGGGATCCATGGGGGAACCTACACTGGGATATTCACATATTCAGTTGAATTTAGAAAATCAACATAGGGTAATACCAATTGGGAGATTGAAAGGCATACCAGTGGATTTAGATGGTGTGCTCACTATGGAATACTTCGAAGTGATTGACATATTAGATAACACTACACCTTATCCATCATTTTTGGGACTAGATTGGGCATTTGATAATCAGGATATCATCAACTTGAATACCGGGAAAATGATCTTTGAATCAAGAGAATATAGAGTCATTGCACCATTGGATCCTTCATAGGGTGGAAGATATGTTGAACCTGTGACATAAAATTTTATTACAGAAAACATAAATCACTTGTATAGAACTAACGTGTGAGAGGAGGATTACATTAACCCAAAAACATATGGTATGCTTAGCTGGAGAAGCATTAGTTTGTGTGTTTCATATTCATACACAGGACTAGATAATTGTCAACAGTTCTTACATGAGTTATCTACCAGAAGATGTGCAAGAATGACATGGGCACTAAGATGGGTTGGTACAGAGGTAAGAGAACCTCCAACTTTTTATGGTTATAATGATCTAGAAGAATTTTGATCAAAGTTTGAGTTATAAATAATGGAAAATCAAAGATTAATAGTATTAGATATGGCCTTGAAAGCAACACCTACACATTGGTGTGGTACTCACAAAGAGAAGATCAATAACCGATATCAATGCAAAAGGTTACCGCACATCATATTTGACGCAAAATAGGAGAACACGTATATGGAGAAGTATGACAGAACTAGACAACCCAGAGAACATATGGATATATGTATAATTCAATGGATATTGGTACCACCAGAGGAATGGCCACACCACGTTATTCATCCATTAGAAGGAATCCCAAGGAATTGGTAAACAAAATTGGAATTGGAACTAGAAGAGACAAAAAGTCAGATAGTTACTACATTGTTATCATGTCGCAGAAGAAGACGTCACAATGTTCAAAGCATAGAAGCTGAAGGGGAAATAAAAGTATAAGGTCTACAATTATAGTCAAAATATTTTTCTGCACCACTAAAGATAAATAAGGTAAATATTGTAACAATAGAGAATCCAAAGATTGCAAGTATTGGATACTATTGTGACAACCAGACAGTAGAAAGAATAACCGAGTTACTGCGTGAGTATAGTGATTTATTTCCAGTAACCTTTTTAGAGAGTAAGTGGGCAGTAGGAGAACTTGGATATATGAATATCCCTTTGAAACTATATGTTATACCAATAAGACAGAAACCTTACAGGTTGAATCCAATGTATAAGTAGAAAGTGAAGGAAGAAATTGATAAAATTTTAGAGGATGGTGTCATAGAACCTATGGAAGAATCTGAATGGATTATCCCTATGGTAGTGCAGGAGAAGAAGCAAGGGGGAATACAGATCTTTGTAGACTTTAGGAAGTTGAATGATGCATGATCCCTTCTCTACTTCATTTGCATATGAAGTATTGGAGAATGTAGGAGGACAAGAAGCATATTCATTTATTGATGGATTTTCAGGATATCACCAGATCAGAATAGCACCAAAGGATCGACATAAGACTACATTTCCCACAGAATGGGGGTCATCTCAATACATAGTGATGCCATTTGGATTGAATAATTCCCCTGGTATTTTTTCTAGAGAAGTAGTAGCTACATTTAAGGATTTCATACATAAATTTTTGGAAGTTTATTTGGATGATTGGATATTATTTAGATTATTGAAGGATCATGTTGAAGTGTTAATATTGATGTTATATAGGTGTATATAGTGTTAAATTTCATTGAACATTAAAAAATGCATATTCAACTCACCATTTGGAATCTTGTTAGGGCATGTGGTGTGTAAACAAGGTTTGCTGGTAGATCTTGTGAAGAATGTTGTCATAGTTAACTTAAGTTGTGGTTTTCTATATTGTTCTTCTATATATATTGTGGTGATTTTGTATTCAGTCTTTGGTTCTTAACAAGTGGTATCATATCACTTTCCTTGGGCAGACATTGTGGGCAAATATTTTTTATTTTTGCAGATTGTTTTTTTTCGGAGAATAAAAAAGAGGGCCGCGACATTATAAAAGTTTTCAGTATATTTTTATGCAAAATTTGTAGAAAATGGTTGTATATATGAGTTCCTCTCATAAAAACACCAAATTTTAAAAAAAAAATCGTCCGAAACGGAGTCCGAGAAGTCAAGATATTGAAGTTTTAAAATCTGCAAATTTTCAGGGTTTTTTTTCGGCGAACGGCGGCGTGATTTTTATTTTTATTTTTGTAGCAGTTGGAGGCAGTATTTTTCCAAACAAGTTACAGATCTGAGTTCCTCTCACAATTTCACCCAATTTCAAAAACAAAATCAGCCGAAACGGATTCCGGGAAGTGAAGTTATGAGCATTTTAACTTCAGCAGTTTTTTAGGGTTTTTCCAGAAAAAGCCGCGATTTTCTGCCGAAACTTATTGGGTCTATTTTTTGGGTTTTTTTCGTGATGGCTGCAGGACCGAAGATTTCATAGGATGCTCAGATGGCTATTTCTTCTCAAAACTTAAAAGAAATTCTTGAATCATTCAAAGCCCAATTGTTTCAGACATTGGATGCATTTGCACATGGCCTCACAGTCAGCCTCACAGATAGCCTCACAGATGGCCTCAATGATAGTTTTCGTAGTATTCAAGATTCATTGAATAACATGCAGGAGAGATTTATTATGGAGGGCTTCAAGAATGAATATAATCAAGAAATATATGCTTGGTATGATTTTGAGGCCGATTATGATGATTGGTATATGGATAGTTGTCATTTCTGGGATGACAACCACTTTCATATTTTATTTGATGACTCTACTCCACCTTCTGTCGAGAACATCAATGTCTCACATCAGGAGCTAGTTACCAACGTTCAGTTTACATATTCTACAGTGGTATTATTCATTCTAGATTCTACTACGACCCTTTTCCACTATGTGGAGGGATCTTCTTATTTGGATCCGCATGATAGGTGTCAATCTTTGGAGCATCATTTGGAGTTGGTTATTGGGTTCCAAAATCTTCCACAGGGAGTTCACATGAGCACTTGTACATGGGACCCGAACTTACAATGGTGGTTGGACTACTTCAGCATGGTGGATTTCCTTTTTACATGGGACCTTGGTTTTT
>ML780985.1:266391-277079 GCA_009831015.1 Picea engelmannii | reverse complement strand
GCGGGAGGTCAGTCGTATTTCGTGGTCAGTTTTACTTTCGTAGCGGTTGCGTCATGTTGGTCTTCGAGTGACGATGTAGAGTTAAGTATGTTGTTACTTCCACACGCGCGCACACACCTTAAACACAAAAAAAAAAAAAAAAATTTGCACCTATCACTCGAACAGTCTTCGTAACGAGGCGGTTCATTACAGAAGGAGGGTCAAGGTCGATTTAATGATTAAATGTTTCACCCCTCATCTTTTCATAGTTCCATATTTATAAATCCTTCTTATGTATCATCTTATAATGCACTACAAGGCAGACTAACTATTTGGAGTCAATTTCTTCAAATTCTTAATGGCTTATGCCCAAATCACTGTGTCAGAACATGCTTTTAATGTCTCACTACCAGTTATTTCCAACAAGACAACTGATCTCTTTTTAGAACTCACCTTTGATGGTGAAGGGAACACATCTGCAGTAGACCATATTGCCAACTGTTTTTATAAGTGTTTAAGACATAAGATCATCGATTCTAATGTTACATACAAATTGTTCGTTCTCACTTTTCGAGGTCGGGTTAAGGTTTGGTTTGAATCTTTTCAGGCTAATTCTATTCATTCTTTGTCTGAGTTTGTATTTGAGTTTTTATCGAATTTTAACAACTATGATTATGATAAATTAAGTGAAGAATTAAATTGCTTAAGGAAAGAAAATGGTGAATCATTCAATGAATTTTCAATTAGGTTCATTCATGTTGGTATTAGATTCCCTTTGAAATAAATGTTGCTTATTAATGAATGGTTTGAATATCTCGTTTCTCTCTCAGACAAACAAGTTCAATTAACTGTTAACCAATCTGAATTGAGCACTAACACTCAATCTCAAGATGGTTCAAATTTTCATGTTGATCTTGATGATTTTGAAGCACCACAATTTTTGTCGACTTCTTTCATTTTGGCAAATCATGAGCCACATAATGCAATTGTCACATCTAATCATTCTTTGCAAATATTGTCTCCTCTTGTCTAAGAAGGAACCTTTACTTTAAAAGATGACAGTTGTCCCACTCTCATAGATTTTATAACAATTTCTAAATTAAAAGAGGTCGAATGTGAAGTTGATAATCATGTGGATGATAAATCTTCCCCTAATTTAGTTGAACATATCCATGATCAATCAATGTGAGACAAAAATCATTAGGCATACTATTAATCAACCTTCTATCTCTAGTGATTTGCTCTCAAATTTTCTCTTACATAATGAACCAAATTGTATCTTAGAAACTGTCTCGTATTCTTTAAAAGAGAATACAATAGAGGTTGATCAGTTTATACAAGGAGAGGCAACAAAACCATATTTCGAAACGTATATACCTATTATTTCAAGAGATGCATTTCATCTCCTCAATTCTTCTACATATTATTCCTTGTACCCCGATATTTTTTATCCTAATGTTGTGCAATTGCATGTTTCATATTGCCTTGGAGAGAATTCAACATTATATGACCAGGTACAAAGAGATTATCGAATAGAAGACAAAGAGGAAAATAATTCTACCCATGAACATATCAATTCTTATTCTCATAAATTATCCGTGGGTAAATCAAGAAATGATTTGAAAAAGTCTCAAATTGCATCTTCCATTGATTCATCTCAATTTGTGATTAAAAAAGCATCTAGATTTTTCCATGATCAATTATTTGAGGTTGAAAAGTATAATCGACCAAATATTATTACCAATAATGATTATTCAAAAATGTTGGTCGTTCCATTTAGTCCACCTCAAATAGTTAATCTTGAATTATTTAAGCTCAATGGAAAGTTTAAAGAGAATAAAACATTTATTTTCCTGTCGAGAATCACGATAAGTTCTCGCCATCTTGATCCGACCTTTTTACAAGATTCTTTCCTTGATAGTCTAATACTTTATCGTCATCAAGAATATTTTTCGTACGTGAATTCTTTCGAACAATATCATGTTAGTAATTGCATGTATTATGATAGGGCTACAGATTGGTTGGAGTATTCATATCTCGAAAAGTTTCCAGGGAATGATAAGATTATCTTCACTTTATTAAGAGATCAGGGACGTAACTTTAACACACTCATTTTACATCCTTCAGATGGAGAAAATATGGAACGAAAGGAAAATTGTCGGGAGGATGGGGCACTTTTTTCTAGGCCGATGGTTATGTCAGGTCCCCATAACTCTCACAAGCTTCACAATCTCATTTTTTCATATTTTTATGACCCATATAATGACAAAATTGTAGAATGGCTGGACGATTCATACAAAAAGAATGTTCAAGGTAGTGGTAAGGTCATGCTTGCTTTGTTTTTAAATGATGATGATAAAGGTAAGTATGATAATTTTTTGTTATTTTTCGATATACTACCATTCTTGTTAGTAATATTTGATCTTGTTTCCATTGCAGGATTGGAGTTACTCCGGCGGCTACATTGGAAGCATGACTTCACTTAATTTTTTTTTATTTGTTTAGTAGTTAGAGTAGGTTTAGGAGAAGGTTTTCTTTTAGTTTTATTTCTCAGTTTTTCTCTTTGTAATAATGCAGTTATGAACACAAGCGAGCACACCAAGAGAACCATAATTTGAATGTTGTGAGGGAAGTCCACTTTAAATATTTTTCCCTCTTCTTTTCGTTGAATATTTATTTTCGAAAATGTAGTATCATCATAAAATTTTTAAATGGAAAGTAAAGAGATAAGTAAATTTGAACCATCAATTCAACCCTGACCCAAGGTGCCACGAGTAGGACTGCGCTCATATTAATAAGGATTTTTCTATTTTTAGTCTCTTTTATTTTTAATAATAATGCTTGGTCAAAATAACATCTTATGCATCACTATCTTAAGAAAAGAACTTGCTCGCACATGATATTTTATATGATTTAGTTCTTCCTTTATTTTACAGTGAGATGATAGTGGATACAAAACTTTAAGTTTATCTTTGGCCAAAATCGTTTCTTGAAAAAAAAAAATTGGTTTGTTGTGTGTTTTTGTTTGTTTTGATTATTTTGAATGAGTTTTCTTCTTATCTTTCTTTTTGAATCAATATATTTCTGATCAAAGAGTTATTATCGAAGGAAGCATTTATTTTAAGACTTGTGTTTTTCAGGCAAATTGAAATAGTTCAAAGAGGTCATGATATTAAGATATAGCTCAGACAATTGATTTTTAAGTCAATTGTCACTTTCATTTTGTCCTCAAATTGTCTTTGTCAGAGTATTACACCAGAGATATGGTTTAAATCGAGAATTACGATGATATTTAAACTTTTTGCGTTGTCTATATTCTTAAGGAATCACTTTTAAGTGCTTCCCCATTCTCTAGATGATTTCTTAAAGGAAATCTAAAATCTCTAAACCATGATAAAACTTATAGTTTTGAAAGAAAATAAATAACATCGTCAACTATTTATCTGTATTGCAATTAACCTCCAGTATCACCCCACTCTCTTTGTCATCAAGAAATCTATAATTGTATTATTATTTAGAAGTGGCATAAGAGGGTTGAAAACACTTATGTGTGGGAAGTGTGTGTAAACCTGTCGAGGTACTGAACAAGCTCGTTGGCAGCAGGTAAATGCACACATGATACTAAGACAACTTCGTCGGGGTACTGAACAGGCCTGCTGGAAACGAAGTAATGTCAAGTCGAGAGGTAGTAGGTATATGTTTTTAAATTAACTTTTATGGAAGTATACATCATGTGGATACAACTATTGAATGGGATTAAAGCATTTGAGTGGGTTAAATGACATCCATGTCGAGACTATGGATGTATGCTGGTAGCAGTGGCTCTGTCAACGGTATTGAAGTTCTTTTATAAACATTGTGACTCTTTGATTAAGGCATTATTTCAGGTCATAATCGTCTGCAAAGAAAATTCTATTGTCTGGTTATAACATTGAGCTTATCCTAATAATATATGGTCTCAGAGTGAATTTATTTCAGGGAGATTAAATCTTTTTTCAAGTCTTATTATTTTCTTCCTAAGATAAAATATTACCAGATTAGAGATAACTGCTTCACCCAGCAAGTCGTCATTTGTTGGGCCCCAACAACTCCCCCTAAATTGTTTACAAAATTTAAAGGCCCCCCCGTTAGAATCTTGATAATTATAATGAGCTACAGAATCAACGTTTTCAAATAGTTCCATACCTTGGCTTTCTTTGAGACAAACTTAAGACATTCACTATAGTATGATATATTCATTACAAGAGTATATGTCAAAATTTAGAAACGAGCATAAAAATCTCAATTTAAACAAAAACATTAATTTTTATCAATTGTTTACTTTCGTTTAAATTATAATTATGTGTTCTTTCTTTTATTCATTATCAAGTTTGACTATTTTGAATAATGGGTTCAATACTTCATCAAATAATATCTTGGTTGGTTTTTCATTTTCATGAAATTATTTGGTGATATTAATTAATTAAATTCTTTTTTCATTTTGCATCTCATTTCAAAATAATAATAATAAAAGAATTATTTATCATTTGTTTGATTTTGTAAAAAAATAAAATAATTTTTTTTTCTCCATTAACTTGAAGCTTCTAGATCATATTTGAAAACAAATTATAAACAATGTTTGTTTATAAGTTATAGTTAGTTTAAATTCATTTTTTTATTTTTCTAGATTTTGTTTTGTTCACAATTTTTAGGTTATTAATTTAGGTTTCTTTTTGTTTCACAAGTTTCTATTATCAAATATTTGATACGGATCTGATCATGGCTTGATTTTATTATCCAAATACATTCAAGATGATTGATCCAAAAATAATTTTGGATTGCTACAAATAATTTTATGAGCAACAATATATAAAATTTGGAAAGGCGTCAAGATTAGACATGTGATTTTATAGAACTGATCGTAGCCAAACCGTGATGAATTTGAAGAAACGGTTGAAAACCCAGAACCCAAATGGACCCATTTACCTTCTTCGTAGAGATTTTCCCCAAACAATCAATGATTTGAGAGATATTGATGTTTTTTTACAAGGGAAATTTTAGGTGGGGAAAATTAATAGTGACACCGACACTGTTCATTCATTGTATAAATATATGAGAAAGTTCAGAGCCTGGAGGATCCAAGAATTGGAGAGGAATATTTTTCCAAGAATTGGAGAGGAATGTTTTTATCCTTTCTCTTTTGTATATTATATCTTTTGTAAACTTTTTATTTCTTTTCAAATGGAGTAAAGGATGGATGAAATCTTTGGGAGAATGGACGAGTATTTTCAAAGAAGAATATGGAACTCCAGGTTGCTTAATGGCTTTCATTCTGTGAGTAAAATGGTTTTATTTTCTTTATAATATCTTCATATTCTTTGAATAATTGATTATGCATTGATTTAAATAGATTTAGTCGTTTTTATCAATACATGATTAATTATTATCATTTATGTATTAATGTTTCCAATATTTAAAGTCTATTATCCAAAAAAAATATTTCAGCACTATAGAATGGACTAGTGATTCCAAAAACTTAATATAATGACATATATGCATTTTGGTTTTAGCCTTTTGTTTATAATGTTGTTATTTATGTTCTTTTAATCATGTTACATGTGCAAGTCTGATATCTTTAGATTAAATGATCTGTGATGTGTAGGAGGTTTATATTATAGATACCATCTATCATTTGCTTCATCAAAATACAAATGTTGTGATTATATCTTCGATTTAAATAATGGGATTTATCTTTGAGTTTTAAATTGAATGATAAATTGAATAGATTGCTTCCAAATTTATCTTGTTGTAATCATGTATAATTATGAGATCACAGGTTTATGTTTGTGTTTCATTTTATGTCATTAAAACCTAAGCTGCCAATACATGTTCTGAATTTATTTAGAACAGTCATAAAGTTCATTGCAGATTTCTCTTTTGGACATGGTAGTTGGATGTTCACCACTCATGCAGATTCTTGGATAAACCTCACTAATTCACTGACAACATAGCTTCTTTGTATTTTTTTGTCATTTACATATCATTAAAACTAGAATGTATGGTTCAGCTTTGACTATCCACATGTTCATGTGTCATTAACTTTTTTTGCAAGATTCTTTAAATTTATAAAAGAAAAACAATAAATATTTTTATGTGTTTTCTTTATTTGCTTTCTAGAAGCAATCATTTTTCACATCGATTTTCGTAAGTTTCGATTATAACTTGCAGCTTGTAAATCATGTAAATAAATGAGACTTGTATATCTTTTGTTTAAATACAACTACTACAGTTACATTAGAACATATGTACATATATATATATATATATATATATATATATATATATATAGTGTTTAGTAATTAGTTAGTTATTTCTCACTTTTATTCGTTTCTTTTAGGATTCTTAGATTGGCTAATAGAGCCATTAAACCCATCAGAATGAGTTACACCAAACGACTTGGGTTATTTAGACAACCCCGGACCGGACTCGCTCTTCCAGTTGACGGACGGTCAATTTCGCCCATCAACAGGGTAAGACATTAAAGGTCATCCCTAATCAATTGTTCATAAACATCGCACTGAGTTGACTACGGTTCACCAAGTTGATAATGGCTAGTAATGGTTGACTGTGGTTGAACATGTTGATTATGTTTAACCATGGTTTACTATGGTAATGTATTATTGCAATGTTCATCTTGGTTGAATAATGTCGAATTGCTACATTCCTCAATGTTTGTGTCACATTTTGGTGTACATCTTCATTGCCTTATGTTGAATTGTATCATTCCTGAATGTTTACATCACATTGTGACGTTCATTTGGGTTAAGGAAGGACATAACACTAAGTGAACATCATGATGTGATGTAACATTTTCAAGTCTAAATTATTCCAAATTTCTACATTCTTGAATGGTTATGTTGCATTACCACATACATCTTCATTATATTATGTCAAATTGCATCAACCCCCTTTCCTTTTACATTTCCTTATTGGAATATAGTTGTCAAATTAAATATAATCCATAGTGAACCATTCATAAACATCACATTGAGTTAGCTATGATTAACCATGTTGATTATGGTTAGTAATATTTGACCATGTTGATTATGTTTAACCATTGTTTACTATAGTAATGTCACATTGTGATGCTTATCTTCGTTAAAAAATGTTGAATTGTTACATTAATCAATGGTTGTGTTTCCTTTTGATGTACATCTTCATTGTCTTATGTCAAATTTTACCATTCCTAAATTTTTATGTCACATTGCAACGTTCATTTAGGGTTATGTTGATTTGTGACATTCATTTAGGGTTATGTTTCTTTGTGACATCCCTTTAGGGCTATGTTCCACTGCAATGGTATGAGTTATGTCTCCCCTATTGGAATATGGGTGCCATATTAAGGGTCATCCATAGTCAACTATTCATAAAAATTGCACTCAAATGTAATCCTAAAGGAATGTTAGAAGGTTACATGGTGAACATTGCAATGTGACATTACCAGTTAGGAATGATGCAATTTTACATGATACAATGAAGATGTATGTTGCAATGCAACACAACCATTGAGGAATGTAGAAATTTGACATAAGTTAGACTCAAAAATGAATGTCGCGATGTGAGATAAACTTTAATGAATGTTGTAAACTAATGGAACCCTTCCGAGAATGAGAATGTGCATGTTAATTATGGTTGAGCATGATTGAGTTTACGAGCATGTCCACTATGGTTTAGCATGATTGATTATGGATGAACTTTAATATGACACCCATATTCCAATAGGGAGGATGCAATTCATAAACATTATACTAAAACATAAACCTAAAGGAATGTCACAAGGTGGCATAGCCCTAAATGAACATCACAATGTGACATAACTATTTAGGAACGATGCAATTCAAGATAATATAATGAATATGTATGTTGAGGAATGTAGCTATTTTACATAAGCTAGCCTTGAAAATGTTACTTCACATTGTGATGTTCATTTAGGGTTATGTCAGCTTGTGACATTCCATTAGGGTTTTTTTTCAATGCGATGTTTATGAATTTTGTTCCTCGTATTGGATAATGGGTGCCAAATTAAAGGTTGTCCATAATGAACCATCCTTAAATATTACACTCAGTTGACTATCGTTGACCATGTTGATTATGGTAATGGTTGACCATGTTGATTATGGTGAGTAATGGTTGACTATAGTTGACCATATTGGTGAGCATGAGAATGTGCATGTTAACTATGGTTGAACTTTATTGAGTTTATGAGCATGTTCAATATGGTTGAGCATAATTGACTATGGATGACCTTTAATATGACAACCATATTCCAATAGGGGGAATGCAATTCATAAACATTGTCTGAAACATAACCTTAAAGGAATGTTGCAAGGTGACATAACCCTAAAGGAACATCGCAATGTGATGGAACCATTTTGGAACGATGAAATTCGACATAATACAATGAATATGCATGTTGCAATGTGACACAACCAATGAGGAATGTAGCTATTTACGTAAGTTGACCTTGAAAATGTTACTTCACATTGCGATGTTCATTTAAAGTTATGTCACATTGTGACTTTCCTTTATAATTATGTTTCAATGCGATGTTTATAAATTGTGTTCCTAATATTGGAGAATTGGTGTCAAATTAAAGATCATCCATAGTCAACCATTCATAACATTCACAAAATTTTAATATAATATCGCATCATTCCCTCATAAAATCTACATATTTTTAACATTTTCCATTTGTTAAAAATCGGAGTCGAAGATGTTTCATAACCTTGATGAAGGGTTTAAACATAAAATGAATTATTTTAATATGGCCTTGATGTGAGAATCGTAGAATCTATGAGACACATTCTCATAGGTGCGTTTAAGACATAGATCTTCATCTCTATATATTTAGTCATATATGTTGCTCATTTACATATAAAAACGTTTTATATAGATTATTTTTAATACAATTTTGCTGGGTTTTTTTGGTTCAGGTCCAGCAGAAGAAGAAAAGATAGAAGCACCAGAAGGAAAAGCCATCTCAGCCAAGATATTTAAGACAGCCACATTTCGCCATCTAAGAGAATGAATGTCTACTTATATTATTTTTATTTCTCAATTTTGATCAGAAATTCAGGACACTTTCAGCGATATAGATAAAGAGTATGTGGGATTTGTTAATTAAATTTAGTTTAGGTGGTTGAGAGGAATGCTTGTTATCCTTTTTACTTAGTTTCAATTTTATGGCATATTAAATTTATAAGTACTTAAGCTAAAGTAAGTGAATAAGTAGATAAAAAAAAATTTCCGGTGCTGAACCTTTTAGAATTGGCGTTTCTAAATTTTGGCACTTTTGACCAGAATCTAAAGATATCAATCTGGATGAAATAAAAAAAAATTGTTATTTAAATTTTATTTTTGAATGCATAAATAAATTCAATAAACTAAAAAAACCCTGAACACTCAGATTATATATAGACAAAATTAAACCCCCTTAAAAAAACAAAAAAAAAAACCAACTTATTTATGTTGAAATAACTTAATAAATAAATAAACTTTTTTATTTTATTTTATTTTTTTTAAATTGAATAAAAATTGTTTTCAGTCAAAAACGGTCAGATTGTTTGAGTTTTGGAAAAATAATGAATCAAAATGGGAATTTAAAATTTCAATGGTCTAAAACGGTTAGATTGTTTGAGTTTTGAAAAAATAATAAATCAAAATGGAAATTTAAAATTTCAATATAAATTCTAGTTGAAATTCCCAAAACGATACGTTCCACTAGTTTCCATCCGATTTAAGTGGTTGGTCTCTGTTGGAAAAAAAAACTATGATACACGTGACAGAGATACTGTGACAATGAACTAACTTCGATAAATTCTAATTGAAAATCCCAAAACGATACGTTCCACCAGTTTCCATCGATTTAAGTTGTTCGTCTCTGTTAAAAAACACAATGGTACACGTGACACAGCTACTGTGACATTGAACTTCCTACAGTGACAGTGAACTTCCTTGTTGACGAAAGTTCCATTATTTAACGATTTATAATAGTAGCACGGGTACCGTTCCAGGAAGTTGGGGACTTCGTGTCTGATGTATCTTCAATTTTTTGTTTTTTTGAGGTTTGGAGATTGTGGGAAATGCTCTTTTTTGTTAGGAGTGTTTATGGCAGTTTGTGAATTTTTGCCAATGTTTCAGGAGTTTGATTTGAGTTTTTTTTAGTTTGTAAAAGTTCTTTATTTGTTTAGGAGCTTCTAAAAGCTCTTTTCCCTGACAGGCAAGGAGCTTCAACAAACTCCCAGATCCTTTGAGGTCGGAAATATTAAAGGAGCTTCTAAAAGCTCTTTTCCCTGACAGGCAAGGAGCTTCAACAAACTCCCAGATCCTTTGAGGTCGGAAATATTAAGTAAAAGTTTCAAAAATCAATTGAATCATCGTTATTCCTCATGCCAAAGTAATTTCAAAAACAAAAAATCAATTGACTTTATGAATTAATGTTATTTTGAAAGTTTTCAAAGTTATATGAATTAATAGGGTTTGTCTTTTTTAGTTGTTTAGACCCATTCACATTCAAAATATAGGCTACCTATTGATGCAGGAGCATAAGCTCACAGCACTAGAGGATCTATGGTTGTTGAAAGTCAAAGACAAATTTTATTAAAGAGAGTGGGTGCTCTTTAATTTACTTGTTGTATTCAGTTCAAATTCAATAAATTGTCAAAGGATCT
>ML780985.1:223150-247688 GCA_009831015.1 Picea engelmannii | reverse complement strand
ACATCAAGTGTTTATGGTGTGTTAAATTTAAAGGAGATATAACATTTGCAAGGGAAGGTTACAATCTAATTAAGTGGATTAAATGTTCATGCATCATCTAAGGCTCATAAATGTTTAATTCAACTATTGGACTATGAATTGAGGAAACCATGTATACCCATCACAAAGCATATTGAATTTATGTTGGATGTCAAAAAGTCTAGAATAATTAGTGTTATGGAAACTATGTATTGTGTGGTGATAAAAGGATTTACTTTTAAAATTGTACAAAGACTTATGTGACTTGCACAAGTATAAGGGAACTCTCATATGAAGAATATTCATAAGAGTAGTCTAAACGTTCTACTTTTTGGCTCTTTTCTAGTCATTTTTCGTTTGGTTTTTCCTGAAATCAGGTGAGGAATGGTTGGATATGTAGATTTGAGTGGCTAATTTTTTATAATCTAAATGCCCCCATATTTTTTAGCATGTTGAATCCATTTATGCATTCAAAAATGCAATTTAAACAACAAAAAATAGTGATTTTGTCCAGATTTATATCATCAGATTCTAGCCAAAAAAACCCAAAAAGTAGAATGTTTAGCCAATGCCATATTCATATACCAATATTAGAGCCAGTAGATAGTTTTTACTTGCAACAAAAGAAGTTATTGAGAAAACTTGAAGACATAAATTTTCTCTAGCACTTTTTATTCCATTTTGGTTGATGAAAGCACAAATAAAACAATGGAACAACACATGATTGTATATATTGCATATCTAATGAATGGAGGAAGAGGGTAGTGCATGAAAAGATTTATTCAACTTCTAAACATCAGAGAAAACAATGCATAATCCATGTATGAAGCAATATATTGTTTATTATCTAAGATGAAGTTATCAAAACATCAAATGGTAAGATTTGGGTCAAATGGAGTTTCATTTATGAGAGGTATTCATGAAGGTTTGGATACTAAGTTTCTTCGTGAAGTTCGTCATTTGGTATGTATTCATTATGTAGCACATTGTAAGGCCTTAGTTGTAATAGATGCTTCAAGTTATTTTCCTATGTTGATAAGCCAGCCAATAAACTATATACATGGATAGGAAAATCTACAAAGAGGCATGGATAATTTAATAGTTTGTTAGACTTATTTCAAATTGTCAAGCTACAAGTACTTCAAATTCATCAAATTTGATGACTTTCTAGGGAACAGGTGATGAACAGGCTTGATAAAACCATGGAAAGTGTGACATACCCCAAAAAATAAATTATTTTTGAATTTGAAATTTGTTAGGAAAACTATTTCATTTTTAGTATATTCGAATTTGGAATTCTTTTGTCATTTATGGCAATTTTGAATTTTGAATTTGGTAATTTGTAATTAATTATTATGAATGTTGGGCAGAGATCTGATTTGACCCAACTAACTATTTGACTATGACACTTGTATGAAAAAAGAATATCTTATATTTATTGCAGGAGGACAAATGGAACAGCCATGTTAAAATCAGTTGAACATGAATCCCTGAGTGGTGAACATGTTGGAACTACCTCTGGGCTGATTGTTACAAGTGGCAAATCAAGGATTTGGCCATTGGCAGCTCCTAAAAATCAGGGATTTAGAAAGCTGCGAAAATTTCCCTAGGGAGGGAAAAAGACCTAGGCAAAAATATTTAGTTGGATAAATAGAATATGTGAGGAGGCAGAATGCTACCTAGTATGCTAGGAAGAGGAAACTACAAAGTACTTGTTTTTATGAATATTGATTGTTGAGTGTGAGGCAAGAAGAAGAAGACTACCGAGAGAGGAAGGCATTGTTGAAGCGGAGGTTCCAAGTTTTCCCTCATGGATTCATGGTCAGGCTAGGGGGTGAATCGAGCAAGTGAGTTGGCTTCCCTGTTCTATGGTTGGGATGAACAAGGTTGTTCCGTTTTTCTTCTAGCGAATTGGTCCAGATAGGTTAAATATTCTCCTTCTCCATTTGAATGATTTTGCATATCTAATATAATGCATATGTTTGTGCTAAAGTGAAATATTTCGTGGATAAAATATTTTCGTTATGTGAAGTTTATAACAAATAACCTAGTTCTAGGATCATCTCTTCTGTATTTGGTTTTCTAGGTAGAACTATATAGGTATGATTGAATTTTGAACAAGTCTGTACATATCATAAGTTTATGGGTATCTCTGTAACTAAATTCCAGAGAGTTTACATTTCATAGTTGAGTTTTCCTTTCTCGTATAAGATTGAAGGGAAGAGTTACAAGGCAGTATGTACTCTACAAACTATATACATTTATATATATTATTCATAGTTGGTACCTTGCATAGGTATATTTGCTTAAACACAAATCGTATAACTGTAACAGAAAATGCACTTATACAGAGATCCGATATAATAGGATATAAACAAACAAATTATTCCTATATGCAATCAACTACATGTCATGATGATTTATTTACTAGAAATTCTTATCTGACTTATATATATGCGAGAGGTTCTGCTATTTAATTATGAAGCGAAATATGATTGTAGTCTTATGAGTCTAACTCCTTTAGTTAGGTTAAGAATCTACTGTCTGTTTGATACATGTTGTACGTTTGACTTCCTGTTAGTAATCACCTTTGGAGATAAATCTAGCTATGACGAACCTTTCATACTCATATTACTTATACAGATATATAAGTATGGGCATAATTCTGTGAATTGCAAGATTTCAGTACAATAAAATCTACAGTAAATATATATATATATATATATATATATATATATATATATATATATATATATATATATATATATATATATATTATACATATATAGATATAACAGTACGTATTAATGGTAGATCGGAAAGCGATCAGAGCTAGTTAGCTATACTTTAAGTTCCGGAACTATTTTTTTCGAACAAATCTAAATCTGTCAAACATTTACAGAGACCTGTAACCAAATACTAGAAGCATGAAGGTCGATAAATACAAGGACTATTCTAGAACCTAGATTTAGATTTACTTAGATCTGGTAATTTTTCCATCTTTGTTAACTGAAAAGTATAAATAGCTCGAGAAGTTGTAATGACCTGATAGCCATGAAAGATAATATGGCACCTTTTAAGTGAACTGGACTGTTACTTATACACATGCAACCCCTAGTAAGAACACTACAGAATCACAATATCATACAGACTCGAAATAAGGAAAAGAAAACATTATGGGAGAATTTTGATATTTCATGTGTATACAACACGAAAGGATTGTTCGATTTTACAAATATAAAACTTAGAAATTTTTATCAGTTCCTTTCCATACAATGCGTAATTGTAATATGGACCATACCAACATTCGAAAACTGAATATATGTGTATGTATTTAATACAACAAACACTCCAAGAAAAATGCAGGTTAAGAATGGTGAAAGGATTGAATATAAACATCCATCAATCATTTTTTTTTCAATAAAAGAGTCTTGCAGAAGCAATCTTTACACAAATAGCAGTCGGACTCAAAATTCAATAGTACGACTGGGAAAACCCCCCCTCTTTCCAACTATTATAGGAATATCGAGTGAGTCAATATCAAACATATATACATCTAGAAAGAGATTGTTCCCTTCTTTGTTTGAACTACGGAAGGGTCTATAAAGAGAACTCGAATACCTTTTGCATAATAGACAAGAACCACACATCCGAGATCTGTGCACAAACGAAAGCCCTTAAATAATTATCATTTAAAATCATCAATAATCATAGATAAAAAGTAAGAAGAATACCAACCAAACGATAATGGTTAAATCCAGGAAAATACTTAACTTCTGGTTTGACATGCTCGCTTGTCTTTCATTTCTTTTTTTTCCTCCTTGTTGCCTCCATCTGGACATACACCTGGGCCGAGGGTGGAGGGTGTAATAACTCTCTGATGGGTACCCTCGCATCAAATAGGGCCCATCATTAGTGAAATATACCAACCCTTTGAAATGAAAATAAAAGGAGGAAAGCTTTACACAGTAGTTAACGTTTTAATGAAAAGATTTAAGAAAACAAGTCATACTGCGCATAATCTTAGTGAAATTTGTTCATACAGAACTGGAAACCAAACATAGCCACCCAGAACCAAATCACAGACAATATATAAGTCTTTAATCAATACAAAGATATCCCAGTTGTTTAATCCAGTCAAATTGACCATGATAAAGACAATAACTTCTTTAAGTAAAGATTTGGATATACCACAAAATATTATCTTTAGACTACTCAAAGATTAACAGAGGTCTTAGGTTATTCGATACCAGCCAAAAAGCTTTCAATATAGGAAGAATAAACTGAGAGGTTACAAAACCTATACCTTGAAGCATAGACAAAACAAAATGAATACTTTTTCTCTAAAACTAGAGAAGAATGTCAAGCACATCAGAGGAAAACACTTCTCCGGGAATGGGGAGGACTACAAAAACACTGTAAAGAAGATTTCAGTAGAATAAAGAAAACATAACAACAGATGCAAAACGATTATGACAACACTATAAGGTTTTGTTTTATATACTCCATTTTAACTTCTCTTCTATGGTAAATGTTTAAGGAAGAGCATACCAGGAAAGGGTCCACACCATTGTTGCAACAGAAAAATGACCTCCATAACATCAGCCTTCCTTGCTAAGGAAAATCGTGTAGAACCTCCTTACAGAACTCAACAATGCAAAAAATGCAAGCCCATTAAACTCTAAGCAGCGCTTTGATGTCTCATAGTAAATGCGAAGGGTAAAGAAGGAAAGTTAGCCATGTGATAAGGGAAGAGCCAGTGTGACATGTTGGGTGACAATCCAGGAGAGTATGATGTAACTTGTGCTCGTGGGGGTACTATTAATGGTATCTCCAGAGCCTTAATTACCCCTGTCAGTGGACCATCCTTCCCCCTTTTACAATGTCGCGATTAGACCCCTTCCATGACTCAACGAAATTAAAACCCCGTTCACATACATGACGATAGTTATAGTTAGCA
The DNA here is from genome assembly GCA_009831015.1 of Picea engelmannii. Lineage (NCBI taxonomy): Eukaryota > Viridiplantae > Streptophyta > Pinopsida > Pinales > Pinaceae > Picea > Picea engelmannii. The sequence goes on along the minus strand of ML780985.1, from coordinate 242,710 downwards.
GCTCGTCCAAGTTAAGCCTTCGTTGAGATATAACGGAATAAGTTGGGGTAACGAGAAGTCATCACAATCATCGTTCGTCGTAATTCCATTCTGGGGTTTGGAAATAGAACATTCATACCACTCGACGCATAGGTTCTAAGAGCCCTTAGATGACTAGGACTCGGTAGTTATACTAGTCACGGGTTATTAAAACTGACCCCATGGCCATCTAAATGGAATTTAAATAATGTTTCCCAAGGGTAAATCACTTAGGTGGATTTGCGCACGAACTTGGGGATCAAATGTTTAAAAGAGCGAATTATGACATGAATCCCTATGTGAAAGAGTGAGTTATGATATGTATCTTGAGTCCGAACATTGTGTACCTAGATCTACATAAGCATACATGAAATTTCTAGAACCTTGGTGGGTTCTTGGAATCTTTTCTCTACTCGGAACAAGTTGAGATGGTGTAGAAATAGCATTTTATGGTAAGTAGGACTTAGGTGTTATAAAACAGAGACTTATAACAGAGTGGGTTAGGAACCCCTCCTTCTACCAAATAAATATATATAAACGAAACTTGCAGAATTAATGGTCATAGAATTTTTTTTTTTATGGTAAATTTGAGATTCATTACATATGGTATCAGAGCAAAGGTTACAACACTTGGACCTTGTATAGGGCCATCTGATTTACTTAGCATATAAGTTATGTTTATGTAAAACTAATAAACCTTTATTGTTGCAAACAGAAAACTCTTTTCTTCTTTGTGTTAATCATGGCAACATAGGATGACGCTGAAATCAGACTTGATGGGAATCCTGAGCAAAGACCCCTTGAAGATCAGAGACAGAATAGTGACGACAGTTCACCTACTGAAGTTCTAGAAACAATGAGGAATCTCATTGTCGAATTGCAGGTTTTCAAAGCTGAAAATGAGAAACTGAAGAAAACACAATAGGAGCAGCAGGAAATAAATAAAGTCTTGTTGTGCAGTATAATGACCAAGAAAATCCCAAAGGATGATAACAATGAAGAAGAGGTCAGCAAAAGGGCCTCCAAGAATTCTGGGCCTGAAGCAAAAAAAGGGGACATTTCATATAAAGGTACAACCTTAGTTGAGGACAAAATAAAAACAGACAGAAAAAGAAAACAAGTAGACCACCTTGAAGGAGAATTTAAGAAAATTAAACCAGCTACCTTTGATGGAGAATCCAGAACAGGGGAGGAAGTTGAAGCATGGTTATTAGACATCAAAAATTATTTCCAGATATACAACTATTCCAACAATATGAAGGTCAGAATGGCCATTTACATTCTGAAAGGAAAAGCCATCATTTGGTGGAAAGATCTAAAACTGGCCAAAGGCCTAAAAGAGAAACAGATGGAGTAGTCTGACTTTAAGAAATACTTCAAGAAACAGTACCTATCTGAAAGATACTATGAAAGAAAAACAAAATAATTCTATGAATTATGACTTGGTCAGATGATGATGGAGGATCTTATAAATAAATTCCTGGAACTACTAATGTTCGTACCTTATATCCGGGAGGACAAGGTAAAAATCCAACGATTCATAAGTTGTTTACCACAGTATTACAAGGACATAATTGAGTTTGACAACCCCAAGTCCTTGAGTGAAGTATTCAGGAAAGAATGAATTTTCTATGACCAGTACAAATAGTGAATAGATTTTCCCAAAGCTTGGAAGGATAAGAAGCAAGACCGAATGAACCAACGGAAGAAGGGATACCAGCCAACTCCATATCATAATGCATCAAAAAGCTTTCCGAGACAGGATTTTCACTCTAATAATACAAGTACACAAGGCAGTGGTAAACTAGTAAATCTGGGAACTAAGAAGTTTGGGGACAATCCCTGGGAACCGTTAAAGTGCTGGGAATGTGGAGATCCTCATCTAAGGAGGAACTGTCCATGTTTAAATGCAGCAAACATAACTGTTGTCCATAATTTGTAGGAAGCCTCGACGGTGGGTGATGTGGGCAGGAGCTTACATCGGATAAATGTAGCCATAGATGGTCGGCAAGCTGATCACCAGTCCTCGGTGGTAGAAATCGAAGGTAAAATCAATAACACTCAAATTTCTATTTTAATTGATCCTGGAGTCACGTTAAGTTATATCACTCTGGGTGTAGTAGAGTCAAATAAAAGTAGGAAAAAGAAACATGCAAAATCATGGTTGGTACAATTAGCAACGGGAACTAAAAGGAAAGTAGTTGACTTTATTTCTGAAGTAGAATTCAGTTTAGATGGTCAATACATAAAAAAATTCTGAATATTCTGCCACTAGGATCTTATGATGTGATCATCGGAATGGATTGGTTGGAAAAGAACAAAGAAGTTCTATATTGTTATACAAAGACACTTAATTATAAAGACGATTATGACACTACCAGAACAACCCAAGGTATACAAAACTAGTTTCAGCTAGACAAGTCTCAACAATGCAATTCAAGAAATGCATAAGAAAGGGTTGCCAAGTTTATGCCATCCAAGTAATGAATCTATTAGAAAAAGAAGATAAGCCAAAGCTAGAAGACTTTGTTGTTCTACATGAATTCAGAAACATGTTTGTTGATGAGATACCAAAATTACCTCCTAGAAGGGAAATAGACTTCTCCATAGACCTACTACCTGGTTCAGCCCCTATCTCTAAATCACCTTACTAAATGAGTTTACCAGAATTGACAGAATTAAAAATACAACTGCAAGAGTTATTGGATAAAGAGTATATCAGACCAAGTGTTTCACCATGGGGAGCACCAATCCTCTTTGTGAAAAAGAAAGATGGTACTCTAAGACTATGTATCGATTATAAACAATTGAATAAAATGACTATTAAGAACAAGTACCCCTTACCTCAGATAAATGATCTGTCCGATCAAGTAGGTGGGGCCAAGATCTTTTTGAAGTTGGATTTATGATCTGGTTATCATCATTTTAGGATAAAAGATGAGGACATAAGCAAAACAACTTTTCAAACAAGATATGGACACTACGAATTCATAGTTATACCTTTTGGACTCACTAACACACCATCCACGTTTATGTGTCTAATGAACAATATTTTTAGTCAATACTTGGAGAAGTTCATACTAGTATTTATCGACGATATTTTGGTTTACTCTAAAATAGAAGAAGACCATGAAGAACACTTAAGGATAGTTCTGCAAACTTTGAGGAAGCACAAACTTTACGCTAAATTCGATAAGTGTGATTTTTACCAAAGGAAGATACAATACCTAGGACATGTAATTTCTGTGGAAGGAATTTCATTCGACCCCGAGAAAATAAAAGCCATCATGGAATGGCTGGTACCTAAGAATGTAGAGGATATCCGGTCATTCATGGGAATCACCTAATATTATCGTAGATTTATTGAGGGATTTTCCAAAATAGTGTACCCTATCACATCATTACAAAAGAAAGGGACCAAGTTTAACTAGTCACATAAATTTCAAGATAGTTTTAATAAGCTGAAGGAATTATTGACAACTCCACCCATCTTGAAGGTAGAAGACCTAGATAAAGACTTTATCGTCTGCTTTGATGCGAGTAAATAAGGACTAGGTGGTATCCTGACTCAGGAAGGACACATGATTTGTTATGAGTCTCAGAAACTAAAGGAACATGAGTGAAACTACGTCACTCATGAATTAGAGTTAACAACGATAATACACGCCTTAAAAATGTGGCGACACTACAAAATGGGCATAAAATTTCTATTATTGACAGATAATAGCGGCGTGAAATATTTGTTTATCCAACCAGATCTTAATGCAAGGCAAGCAAGGTGGCTAGCCTTTTTGAGCGAATTTGAATTCGAGGTCAGACATATAAAGGGTAAGGAAAATAAGGTAGTAGATTCTTTAAGAAGAAGAGTCCATTGATTATTTGAGATAAATATCAGCAGGGTAGAAAGTGATCTGAAACAAAGAATAAAGACGACAGGTATTAACGACAAAAATTACACTAAGATAATGGAAGAATTACAAAACAGTACCACAAACTCAGATAAACCAGATCTGAGTGTCAACAAGAATGGAATATTACGATTTAAAAACATACTTTACATACCATATTCAGTAGAGTTAAAGATAATAGTCTTGGATGAGGTACATAAGAAACTATATTATGGCCATCAAGGATACCAGAAAATGATAACAGCACTTAGAAAACTATTTTACTCGCCTAATATGAAGGGAAAAACAACAGAATACTTGGCTAGGTTACAAGATTGTTAGTAGGTTAAGGTCGAACACCAACATCCAGGTGGCCTATTACAGCCATTACCAGTGCCAGAATGAAAATGGGAGGCCATATCGTTGGACTTTATAATAGGGTTGCCTAGAACTCAGAAACATAATGATTCTATTATGGTTCTAATCGATAAACTCAGTAAGTCTGCACACTTTATTCATGTGAAATCTACTTTTAAAGATATAAACATCACTAAAATATTTATGAAATAAATTTTTAGACTGCATGGTATTCCTAAAATGGTTATCTCTGATAGAGACGTACAATTTACATCCACTTTTTGGAAAGAATTGTTTGCAAGGATAAATACTAATTTGAATTTCAGAATGAGTTACCATCCTTAGACGGATGGACGGACTAAACGAACAAAATAGATCGTAGAGGATATGCTCCGCATGTACATAAGAACAAAACTGAGTAAGTGGGAAGACTACCTATATTTGGTAGAATTCACATATAACAATGGGTACCAAAATTCGGCTAAATTGATCCCCTTCAAAGTACTATATGACATAAGGTGTACGACACCAATTATTTGGGATGACCCAGTTGACAGGCTCATGGTTGAACTAGAAATTCTCTAAGAAATGGAAAGTACGGTAAGAAAGGTACAACAAAACTTAAAAGAGGCACAGGACAGACAAAAACGTTATGCAGACCAGAAAAGAAGAAACTTGGAGTTCCAAGTGGGAGATCATGTTTACCTAAAGGTCAAAGCCCAAAAGAGTTCACTAAAACTTGAGAACTGTGCCAAGTTGGCACCCAGGTTTTGTGGACCCTTCGAGATACTAGCTCGAATTGGACCCGTGGCATACCAACTTGCACTTCCAGCTAACCTAAGAATTCATAATGTATTTCATGTTTCCTTGTTGAAAAAGTATGTCCATGACTGTACTCATATGATTGATTGGAACTTGGTGCAAGTGGAACCAGAAGGTGAGCTCCAAGCGGAACCCCTGCGCATTCTGGACCGGAGAGAAATAACACTTTGAAACAAAGTCATCGCTCAGGTAAAGGTGCAATGGAAGCACTTTAGTCTTGAGGAGGCCACTTGGGAATTGGAAGGAGATTTACAGAAATCTCATCCAATTCTGTTCCAATAAAGGAACGAACACTAAGGACAGTGTTTTATTGAAGGGGGAAAGTATGTGACATACCCTAAAAAAAAATTATTTTTGAATTCAAAATTTGTTAGGAAAACTATTATGTTTTTAGTAGATTCGAATTTGGAATTTTTTTTCCATTTATGGAAATTCTGAATTTTGAATTTGGTAATTTGTAATGAATTATTATGACTGTTGGGTAGAGATTTGATTTGACCCAACTAACTATTTGACTATGACACTTGTATGAAAAAAGAATATCTTATATTTATTGTAGGAGGACAAATGGAACAACCATGTTAAAATCAACTGACCATTACTCCATGAGTGGGGAACATGTTGGAACTACCTCTGGGCTGATTGTTACAAGTTGAAAATCAAGGATTTGGCCATTGGCAGCTCCTGAAAATCAGGGATTTAGAAAGATGTGAAAATTCCCAAGGGAGGGAAAAATACCTAGGAAAAAATATTTCGTTGGATAAATAGCATATGTGAGGAGGCAGGACGTTGCCTAGTATGTTGTGAAGAGGAAACTACAGAGTACTTGTTGTTATGAACACTGATTGTTGAGTGTGAGGCAAGAAGAAGAAGACTATCGAGAGATGAAGGCATTGTTGAAGAGGAGGTTTCAAGTTTATCCTCATGAATTCATGGTCAGGGTAGGGGGTGAATCAGGTAAGTGAGTTGGCTACCCTATTCTATAGTTGGGAGGAACGTGGCTGATCCCTTTGTCTTCCGGCGAACTGGTCCAAATAGGTTAAATCTTCTCCTTCTTCGTTTGAATGATTTTGTATATCTGATATAATTCATCTGTTTGTGCTAAAGTGAAATATTTCGTGGATAAAATATGTTCGTTTTGTGAAGTTTATAATAGATAACCTAGTTCTAGGATCATCTCTTTTGTAATTGGTTTTCTAGGAAGAACTGTCTAGGTATGATTGAATTTTGAACAAGTCTGTACATATCATAAGTTTATGGGTATCTTTGTAACTAAATTTTAGACAGTTCACATTTCATAGTTGAGTTTTCCTTTCTCATATAAGATTAAAGGGAAGAGTTACGAGGCAGTATGTACTCTACAGACTATATATATTTATATATATTATCCACGGTTGGTACCTTGCGTAGGTATATTTGCTTAAACACAAATCGTATAACTGTAACAGAAAACACACTTATACAGAGATCTAATATAATAGGATATAAACAAACAAATTGTTCCTATAGGCAATCAACTACATGTCATGATGATTTATTTACTATAAATTCTTATTTGACTTAAATATATGCAAGAGGTTCTGCTATTTAATTCTGAAGGGAAATATGACTGTAGTCTTATGAATCTTACTCCTTTAGTTAGGTTAAGAATCTACTATATGTTTGATACATGATGTACATTTGATTTCCTATTAGTAATCACCTTTGGAGATAAATCTGGGTATGACGAACCTTTCATACTCATATTACTTATATAGATATATAAGTATGGCCATAATTCTGTGAATTGAAAGATTCCAGTACAGTAAAATCTATAGTATATATATATATATATATATATATATATATATATATATATAACAATACGTATTAATGGTAGATCAGAAAGCGATCAAGGCTAGTTAGCTATACTTTAAGTTCTGGAACTATTTTTTTCGAACAAATCTAAATCTGTCAAACATTTACGGAGACCTGTAACCAAATACTAGAAGCCCGAAGGCCAATAAATACAAGGAATATTCTAGAACCCAGATTTAGATTTACTTAGATCTTGTAATTTTTCCATCTTTGTTAACTGAAAAGTATAAATAGCCCCAGAAGTTGTAATGACCTGATAGCCATGAAAGATAATATGGAACCTTTTAAGTGAACTGGACTGTTACTTATACGCATGAAACCCCTAGTAAGAACACTACACAATCACAATATCATACAGACTCGAAATAAGGAAAAGAAAACGTTATGGGAGAATTTCGATATTTCATGTGTATACACCACGAAAGGATTGTTCACTTTTATAAATATAAAACTAAGAAATTTGTATCAGTTCCTTTCCATACAATGTGTAACTGTAATATGGACCATACCAACATTCGAAAACTGAAAACTGAATATATATGTGTGTGTGTGTGTGTATTTAATACGGTAGTCACTCCAAGAAAAATGCAGGTTAAGAACGACGAAAGGATTGAATATAAACATCCATCAATCTTTTCTTTTTCAATAAAAGAGTCCTACAGAAGTAATATTTACACAAATAGCATTCGAACTTGAAAGTCAATCGTACGAATGAGAAAACCCCCCCTCTTTCCAACAATTATAGGAATATTGAGTGAGTCAATACCGAACATCTATACATCTAGAAAGAGACCGTGCCCTTCTCTGTTTGAACTTCGAAATGGTCTATAAAGAGAAATCGAATACCTTTTGCGTCGTAGACAAGAACCACACGTCCGAGATCTGTGCTCAAACAAAATCCCTGAAAGAATTATCATTTAAAATCATCAGTAATCATAGATAAAAAGTAAGAAGAATACCAACCAAATGATAATGGTTAAATCTAGGATAATACTTAACTTCCGGTTTGACAGGCTCGCATGTCTTTCATTTATTTTTTTTCCTCCTTGTCGTCTTCGTCTGGGCAGACGCTTGGGCCAAGGGTGGAGGGTTTAATAATTCTCTGATGGGTACCCTCGCATCAAACACGGCCCATCATTAGTGAAATATACCAACCCTTTGAAACAAAAATAAAAGGAGGAAATATTTACACAGTAGTTAACGTTTTTAATGAAAATCTTTAAGAAAACAAGTCATATTGTGCATAATCTTAGTGAAATATGTTCATACAGAACTGGAAACCAAACATAGCCACCCAGAACCAAATCACAGACAATATATAAGTCTTTAATAAATACAGTGATATCCCAACTGTTTAATCCAATCAAATTGACCATGATAAAGACATTAATTGCTTTAAGTAAGGATTTGTATATACCACAAAATATTATCTTTAGACTTCTCAAATATTAACATAGGTCTTAGTTTATTCGATACCAACCAAAAATATTTCGATATAGGGAGAATAAACTGAGAGGTTACAAAACTTATACCCCGAAGCATAGAAAAATGAAATGAATACTTTTTCTCTAAAACCAGAGAGGAACGTCAAGCACGTCAGAGGAAAACACTTCTCCGGGAATGGGGAGGACTACGAAAGCACTACAAAGAAGATTTCAGTAGAAGAAAGAAAACATAACAGCAGATGTTGAACGATTATGACAATGCTATAAGGTTTTTTTTTATATACTCCATTTTAGCTTCTCTTATATGGTAAATGTTTAAGGAAGAGCTTACCAGGAAATGGTCCACACCATTGTTGCAATAGGGAAACGACCTCCATAACATCACGCATTGCTGCTAAGTAAAATTGTGTATAACCTCCTTGCAGAACTCAACAATGCAAAAAATATGAACCCATTAAACTCTAAGCAACACTTTGATGCCTCAGAGTAAATGAGAAGGGTAAAGAAGGACGGTTAGCCATGTGATAAGGGCAGAGCCAGTGCGACATGTTGGGTGACAATCTAGGAGATTACGATGTAACTTGTGCTCACGGGGCTACTATTAATGGTAGCTCTAGAGCCTTAATTACCCCTGTCAGTGGACCATCCTTCCCCCTTTTACAATGTCGTGATTAGACCTCCTCCATGACTCAACAAAATTAAAACCCCGTTCACATACACGATGATAACTATAGTTAGCAGCTCGTCCAAGTTAAGCCTTCGTTGAGATATAACAAAATAAGTCGGGGTAACGAGAAGTCATCACAATCCTCGTTCGTCGTAATTCCATTCTGGGGTTTGGAACTAGAACATTCATATCACTCAACATGCAGGTTCTAAGAGCCCTTAGATGACTAGGACTCAGTATTTATACTAGTCACTGGTTATTAAAATCGACCCCATTGCCATCTAAATGGAATTTAAATAATGTTTCCCAAGGGTAAATCACTTAGGTGGATTTGCGCATGAACTCGGGGATCAAATGTTTAAAAGAGAGAATTATAACATGAATCCCTATGTGAAAGAGTGAGTTATGATATGTATATTGAGTCCGAACATTGTGTAACTAGATCTACATATGCATACACAAAATTGCTAGAACCTTGGTGGGTTCTTGGAATGTTTTCTCTACTCGGAACAAGTTGAGATGGTGTAGAAATAACATTTTATGGTAAGTAGGAATTAGGTGTTATAACACAAAGACTTATAATAGAGTGGGTTAGGAACCCCTCCTTCTACCAAATAAATATATATAAATGAAACTTGAGGAATTAATGGTCATAGATTTATTTTTTTATGGTAAACTTGAGATTCATTACAACAACGTTGTCATAGGAATGGAAACGTGATGATACAAAGATGTATGAAATAAGAATAATATTTCAAGTTCAATTTTGTATCCATTTTCTTGTTGATCCTTGTATTGAATTAAATAAATTGAGTCAACAATTTCAAGAGGAACATATTGATATAACATCCATTGGTATGTAATTAAATGTACTTATTGAACTTCTTCACAGGAGATTCTTGCAAGCTATATTTAGGGATCGTTCTTAACATGTTTCATATTTATTGAAGAAATTGGAAAATGGAAAGTTGTGGAGTTAAATGATAATACACATTATTCATATGTTCATTCATTAAGATTTGAAACTATACCGAATTCACTTTCCTCTGGTGTTATGGAAGATTGTATGCACTTAGGAAAAGCATTTTCTAAATGACAAGTTACAAATTTACTTGTATTCAATGCAACAAAAATTCTTTGTTGTTTTTGTTGCTTTGAAGAAGAGAATGAAAGAGATATGTTATGGCTATGTGGAAAATTTGGCATTGGAGACTCACCAATAATTGATATTGAAAAATGTGAAGGTGAAATGGAAAGTTTTATTTTCACTTGACATCAAGCATATTGAAAGAAAAACATGTTTGGATCATGGGAAAAATGAGGAGGTGAACTAGAGTGGCGTGATTCTATTCCAAATTTGATTAAATTGTGGGAAAATGTTATTGTTCTTCCAATGAGGAGGGCTAGTTGTAAAAGAGGGATATCTAAGTTGAACCCTATAAAAATGATAATAGATCTAGAATTTGTTTAGAAACCTTAGAAACTTTAATGTGTTTATATCTATCAGCACCTCGGGATTTGCATGAGGCAGATTGGAATAAATTTTATGAAACTTAGACAAGAATGAAGTTGTGATGTTCTCTTCCACTAGGTTGGGCAGGTTGGTGATGACACATTATTTTAAACAATGTTGTAGTGTCTAGTGTTTTTATAGTTCAATCTAAGATTATTAACACTATATAGTGAAGTAAACTATTTTCAAAGTGGCTCCAAGAAGTTACCATATGTTCAATAGGACTTATATTACAATTGTTATAGACTTTGCACACCTTTAGACATGCCAATATAGTAGTTTGATATAAATGAGAGAGTAATTTTAAAACATTTCTTTATATTTTTTAAAAATATTATTAGTTTTCATATTTCTCATAGTTGCATTGCATTTTACAATAACATATACAATTGGAATATTTTCTACAATGAACAAGAATTAAGATTTGAATGTTAGGAAAATGTGTGTAGTTTTTAACTCATACTAACTTTCATAATTTCAATTCATTGTAATTAAGAGTTTACACAAGTAGGTCAATTATATAAAGTTTCTATATACATGACCGTTGTCCTAGTTGTTTATTTCATCATTTATGTATGAAATTGCTAAGCTCCATAGTTTATAAATGTTTTTAATATATGATAACGAAATTTTATCATANATATATATATATATATATATATATATATATATATATATATATATATTAGGGGAATCGGTAACAACGGCAGTATCGTACTCGCGTGACATGGGGTCGAATCCTGTCGGCTGCCTTATAACCCCTACGGAGAAACGCACAACCCGCAAGCATGCCCTCCGAGTAAATCAGGGTGAGAATCGACCTTGAGACCTCTTTTTACATAGTTCCTTCCATTTACACGGCACTTGCCAATCGGTCTACACCCCTGCGGACAATTTTATCATATTATTGTTATTTTAAATGAAAATAATAAATTATTTTAACCTCTCAATATTGAAGGGTTAAATTAATCATAGTTCTTCAAAGTGAAAATAGAACCCTACCCTTCAAATTTTATCCATGACTTGCTTGTTTTCCCTTTTAAGTTTTGTTGCTATTAAAATAGAAAAGCTTCAGAACTCTTATTAAAATATAGCTGGTTCATGTCAAAGACAGTCAATAAAAAAAACTAACAACACTTATTTTCACAAATATGAGAAATACAATTGGTGTAAGTATGTCAAATACAAATTAACAGAAATTTGGTTTACTTTTTAGGTTCATTAAATATAGGAAAAAAAAAAAAGGCAATTTTCTGAATTAATAAATGTTTTAGATTTTTTATAATTAAATTTATTTATATTTATAAAAAAATATGTTTAAACAATACAATGGAAAAATGGTTATACTTTATTATTATATTTTATTATTTGTTAATATATTTTTTAATTCAAAGGGTAGTATATGTAGCTTAATCATATCAAATCTTGAAGGGAAAATGGAAATAATTTTGGCTAGGCTTATGAATATCCACAAACAATCAAACGAAGGCATATGCTCTTCTCCAAAACCTCCTTCTCACAAAGAAATCCAATATAAAATATTTGATCGACATTAAAGACTCAAATGTTATTATCAAATTGATGACTACAAAATCAACTCTATTAGATAATAATCCGACTTTGAACATTACTGGAATAAACAAGGAGGTTAATAGTTTGATGAGGGTTTCATACTTTCAGGTCCTTAGAGAAATAAATTATAAATCCAATACATTGGAAAATCAAGCTATCACTCTCAATCAAGGGGTCTTGAGAAAAAATTGGAGGCAATTCTATTCGATAATCACCTAAGAATCCAAGGTTTATGAACTTAAGACATGTTTCAACTCCATTAATTAACGTCTTCCGACATATCTCATATTATTCCTCAAGTGTCAAGAAGGGATATGAAAATACATGACCCCATCTCATTGGCATGTGAGTTTTAATTGTTGTCTTGTCTATTGAATTAAACTCTCTGCAATTTCTTGTTGGTGTGGTGGGACAATGAAGCAGTATAGGTTCGAAATTTGCAATGACTCTTGGAGTATCCTTAGTCAGTATAGAACCCATCTGGTAAGAGTTTCTCTAGTTTCATGGTGGGTTTATAAGAAATTAGGTTTGCAGGATACTACATTTGGGTGTTTTCAGTGGATGATGTCTGGGGGGCTTTGGTTTTTGGAACACATCTGGAATTTGGTATATGGAATTCATAATTAGGTTCTGTCTTTGGATCAAAGGGTGGATTTTATGTATCATTTTCGTCTTCCTCTATTATGTTGTACTGTTCATCTCTTTGGCTCTCTAAATTTCACTAGTACCTAGATTTTGTCATTATATGCTTTGGTTTTTAAATGCTTGGGATATGCCTTTTTGGTTTTACTTGGGATTAGATGTGTTGGTATTAAAAATCTATGGAAGTATAATGCTATGGTTGTATTGTTGTTAGAATTGTGGAGTAGAGGATCTTCCTTCTATGATGGATATAGATTTGGTCAAATTACTTTCAATTTTCCTCTGTCAACTTCAACTATCTCTATTTTGGGTTTAGAAATCATAGATTATAGGGACATTCAAGAGATATAGAAAACTATTCAAAGGCATGAAGAGTCTATACAAGATAATAGATCCTCTCTTTTCTCGGTGATGCCCAAGGTCTACGAAAATGAACATCAATGCACCAAGTCGAATGCAACAATTACGAATTTCTTGGTCTAGCAAAGTTGGAAAATCGATGTTTTGGAAGCAAAGTGTAGTATGTTAAGAAACATGGTCATCAACCTCCATAAGGATTTTCACTCCACAACTTCAAACCATAGGATGTCAAACAACTTTGTTCCAAGAGATCTTAATGAGACGAAGACAATACATCAAATGAAAGATGATATAGACATTGGACAACAAAATTCTCTTCCTTCCAATCTAGATTAGGAGGATGCTAACAACCATAATGTGTTTTCCTAAGTGTTAGGTTTTTCAAAGCAATTAAAATCTTAGGTAATTTTTTAATGCAATATTTTGAATGTAATAATTGTGAACATTTCCAAACTCTTTTATGTGGTTCATGAAAACTGTCAATTTTATATGAAACTTCATAAGAGTAATACTTTTTCTTTAACTATGTTACAACCATTTTAATATAATATTTTCAAATTTCAATTAAATAAAATTATAATTTTTAATTCAAATCTCAATAATAATAAAATATTTAAAGAATCCATTGATGTAAATTAAAACGATACAAACCTGGGTGGATTGGTCCCACAAAACATGATTGACCCATGTCATTGGACTGAACTTTACTCAATCCATAACCGCTTAGACTAGGTGGTTCATGCCAGAACTCCCATCTGAAAAGATTCCAAAAACAAACGATAATAAGAGTCCATACACAATGAATGGATTGGTCCTCCTAATTCCGTTCTAAAATGACTCATATAATTGACTGTGAACTTTACTCAACCCAAAACCGCTTAGACTTGTTGATTCATGCAAGAGCTGCCAGATTCATAGCTAATTTCAGTTTTCAGTGACACAACCAGCAAAGAGGATCATAATGGGGAAGTGGTAATAATTATGGGACATAGGGATTACGAGGCTTTGTCATTCCATAAGCTTGTGAGTATGGTATTTGTTAAAGTTAGCAAGTTTGGTTACAATTAATTGCAAGATACAGACTTGAGGAGTTGCGTCTACTTTTGCTCCTCATTTAATTTGATGTAACACACAATTACCCTTCTTTGAAAATGGGGTCTTAGATTTACCATTTCTTGTAGATGGATCGCTTTGAAAAAACCATTAAACGTGTCAGAAATAGAATTTCATTTCTTAATTTTAATCATACAAGTAATTAACAACAATTTAAACAAATGAAACATTCAAATATCACATAAGTATAAAATGGTTTATTACCACCATAATAGCATAGCTATTGCTTACCAGAGTTGGGAAGTCCGTATTCATGGTATTCTACCTTCCAAGATCTTTGGAACTTGTTAGAAATGCTACAATAAAGATCAATTACAATGTAATTTCAGAAAATTTTAAATTAGAAAAATCTTTTGAAAATTTAAAAATAGATGATTTATGTTGTGACCAATTAATACCACAAAACTTTGTTTTTAAATGACAATTTGGTGTTTTTTTAGTTTGATTAGAAAAATTGAATAGATTCAATTAAATGTTAAAAACCTTTTTGAAAATAACCTCCTCATGGAAACTAAAATTGGCATGCAATCTAAATCATAATCGCTAGTTATTTCTGATTTGTTCTTTCTTAACGCTGGGTTATTTCTCATTCCTTCTTTCCAACATCAAAAATCTTTTTATTTTTTGAGTTTATTAGTATTTTAAAATAAAATGACTTAATACAAGCCTTATCCTACCACCACTTTCCTTATCAGAGCTTGACACATTGAATAAGAAAACAACACTAAATCATTAAAGGTGCATAATTAAAAGTGGTTGATACACTTTACCTTTTACTAAAATTTACTCACTACTATTAATTGAGAGGTGATTGTGGTCATGCATGGTTGATTATGAATGACATGGTTGATTATGTGGTTGACCAAGGTTTAATTACTCATAGTTGATAGTTGACTTGGTTCACTAGATTAATAATTTATTGATGACAATTGTTGAACTTACTAACCTTAGCTGGCTATAGTCAACCATGTTGACTATGATTGCTAATGGTTGTCTATACTTAAAAATGATTTACCATGCTGATTATGGTTGTCTTTGGCTTAGAATATTTAACAAGGGTTAATTATAATTGACCTAGTTAATGATGCTTTACCATGGTTCACTATAAATGACCATGTTGATATAGTTGAATGTGGTTAACTATGGTTGACCCTTTTTACTATGGGTAACAATGAACAATTATGGTTGACTTTGGTTAGCTATTGTTGGCTATGGTTGGCCATGTTATTATGTTGACCATGGTTGACCATAACAATGTTGACCATGTTGGGTATAGTCAATTATGGTGGACCATAATTGATGATGGTTGATAATGATTGGCTGGGTTAGGTATGGTTGACTATGGTTAATTGTGTTTCACTAAGTTTTCAATGATTGTTTATGGTCATTTATGATTGACCATGGTTGAATATCTTTGATCATGTTTGATTAACGTTTTACATGGTTAATTATAGTTGAGTAAGCGTAACATTAATTGACCAAAGGACAAGAGAGGTTCACTTAATGAACCTATGAAATAATACATGCATTCTTGGAATATTAAAGAATACCCCTAATTTCACTAGATATTAAAGAATAGTTCCTACAATTATTTTGTTGAACCCCTTAACAATACATTGTTCCAATTTTAAAGACCCCTATTTTCACTAGATTTCCTAAGTATCCATTTTTTGTAACATTTTTAATACCCCTTGTTATTTCTACTCCTAGTTTGGTGACATTCCATAACTCTCATACTTCCCAATACACTATTCCAATTTTTAAAACCCCTATTTTCACTAGATATCCTAGGTATCCATTTTTTGTGACATTTTTAATACCCCTTATTATTTCTACTCCTACTTTGGTGACATGATATAACTCTCATAAGAGAAGGATGAGGATTATACAAACTAATGGATTACATTTGTTTTCCCTTTTTTCTTCCTTATTTTAATTTAATCAACTAATTGATTGGACAGTAATGGATATTCTAACAATATTGATTGTTTTATATCATCCAATTAGGCTAAAAGGGTCCAACTTAGCCAAATTACTCCTTTGCTTTTGTTTCCTAAATGAGAAAATAAGCAAAGAGACAAGTAGCAAAGAAGTTGGCTTTTGATTCATAAGTATATCATGTCCACCTCACACTAAATTGGTGGGGTGCAAACTCATTTCTATCTGAGCTATACGCACATATTCCCATTTTGTTTTATTTGTTTGTATTAAATGGGGATTCATTGTATATAGCCCTTTCACCATCATATATTTTTCATGTCTTGGTCAAATCCTTGATTTATAATGAAATTGTTGGTAAAATATTCTATTTCAACAAGTCCTACAATAATGGGAGAATACATGTAGCATCTTAATATGGGAGAGTTTAGGGATATGGAAGTCATTGCAATGCTCGAGAAACTATATAAACCACTGAATATGTACAAGAGTTTTCCACGCCATAGAGAGGGTTATGGAAATTGAACAATGAAAATGAAGAAGAACATCTGAGAAGAACAAATACATTATTGTGTATCTTGAAGGGTGTGGGATAGTCCAATTTGAAGCCACCTAGAGTCAAACACCCCACCCATCCATGTAATACCCTAGTTTTCAACCCCTATATTAAAAATGTATTTGGTTTATTTGATGAGAGGCCGAAGTACCCGAACAACTACAAAGGGCCTGAGTGCTTATGAAATGCAATGCTTTGAACATGTAAATAATAGGAATGCATCACTTGTTGCAAGATGGATAAGGACAAGAGTTATAAGAGGCTATAATTCCATGAGAGATGGGGGCTAAAGGGGGGTAATCTTTTTATTAATGATGTTTTTTACCCACGTTTTTGTTGGGGGGGAGAATGAGGAGGAACGTGAGTCTCTTGGGGAAACCACATTGTTCCTTGGGGATTTTGATATTTAAACCTTTACTTTGGCTATTTAGGGTTCTTCAGATTCTTCTTCTTCATTTTCAATTTGGTCTTGGAGTGTTTTCTCTCTCATTCACTCTTCTTTCCCATGCTTGGTTTTGCATGGGGAAAGGGAAAAACAATTTTTGAAGGTAATAAACCAACGGTGGTTGGTTGTAGGAATCACTTGTCTATTCCAGTAATGAATTAATGCTTAGGTGCATGAATGCATTGACATTCTTGGTCAAAGAACCATCCACAGTTGATAATCCTTGGAGTTATAGCATTGAGATTCCCTTACCAGAAGCATTGAACCTTAGAAGGAGGTGGACAACCCGAGGGACTACATGGAAATGAAGGGGGTTCATTTTCTTTAGGTAGTGCGGGATGAAGGGAAGATATCTAGTAAACTGGATTTTGTTGTGTGCTTGAGAAACATGTGAGAGCTTGCTTGTTGACTAGTTTAGGAAGGTAAGTGTTGATATGAGACTCGTCCTTGTGCATTTATAGCCCTGGCTTGGGGGTGACTTGTTGTTGAGAGTTGGAACAACAATGTCTAAGGTTGGGTGGAACGTCCTTAGTTTGCAACCAACTGGTGATTGGTATTGTGAAAGACAAGTTCTCTCTAACATGTGTTTTATCTACTTATATATTTGTTTTCATTGTGTATTAGTTATCATCTTTAAGATATGCATTTGTAATGTGCTTGCTTTCTAGTTATTGTTGTGCATGGAAGATGTTTCATTTATGTTATGGTGTAACATGAATCTTGATGGATGCATGTGTTTATTTCATGCTTCTTTATTAATTTTAATTATCGAAATTTAAAATTAGTTCAAGAAGGGTGATCTTGAAGGGAATTATGGAAGTATTGTGGCTTAGCTTGGTAGTTTGGTACATTACAAATTGGTATTAGAGTGTTCTTGAAGGGAATTTTGGAAGTAGCATGGCTCATCCTGGTTGTTGGGTACATTGAAAAGTGGTATCATAGGTATAGGTTTACAACATTGGGCCTTCAAGGGCTATAATCAGTTTGGAGGAGGGTTTTCTTGGAATGAAATCATTCTCAGTGCACACAATGAGAAGTTGGCCATTTCTTTTCGCACTTATTGGTATACTATTAGGGATGCCTTTAGTAATGGTAAAAACCCTATGCACTTGTGGTGATGGGCACATTTCCATAAAGTTCATTTTAAAGTTCGTTGGGTGCGAACTTGTTGTCAAAGATGCAAATTTATTCCATCGTTGCAAGGATGGTATGTGTTCTTGTGGTGAATATTGATGATGATATGTGAGAGAGGAGAGAAACAAGAACTTCAATGATTGTTGTTCTCCCAATGCTAGTCCTTTTTTTTTGTTTTGGACGACTACATTATTTCCATTGAGCCATCATTGATCAATTTGGAGCACGAGATTGACACTTTTTCCTTCCATAAAGACAACGCACATGAACTATTGACCAAGACTCGCACAGTTTCTCCACCATAGATCTATGATGTGGCATTATGTCTTTATCCCACATTCATGGGGAAGAGTTCAAGGGAATGGATTATAAGCAGAATTCGACCTTTGGTTACTTGTGTGTGAAAAGATTACCCTGGAACCTTATGGAGCCCACGTGCAATGTAAACTTTTAGCTGAGGTAACTAGTGGACTGGACCAGAAGCCACTATGGAATGCATAGAGTCGGGGTGATATGCCTGGTGACTGGTGGGAAGGTGGATTGGACTGACATCATATCACCCCTCATTGGATAAAGATTTTATGTGGAGCATATAGTGACCCAGTGGACCAGACCAGTTTCGATTGGCAAGAGTTATATGTAGCTTGAATGCATTGGTTGGTGGGTTGGTTCCTCGATACCCTAGTGGGTCGGTGGCCTCGTGGAAGCGGATTGGCATTATATCGCCAGAGTGTATGGAAACCTGAATGCAGTGGCTAGTGGGTCGGTGGACCAGACCAAACGAGGGTTGATTGATAGAGTTATGTGTAATATGTGTGAATTGGATTGGTGGTCAGTGGACCGAACTAGACTGGAGGCGTTTAGAGACAAGGAGAAAGGGAAGCAGTTCCTGGTGACCAGTGGACCAATGACTAATGCTACGGTAGTGCCACATAATCATCCATGTTAGTTCCATGTCATCCAACACACGTCAAATGGGTCCTCATGGAGGCCACATTAGAAAAATAAAATTTATGCAAAAAAAATTCCCATAAAACTTCACCAGGACATAACTTTTTTCTTCGAGCTCGAAATTAAGCAAACAAATAGTCATTGGTGTTGGAAGATTGATTGTTGTCATTGATGTCAACCCTAGTCATGGGTTTTGGACCGCAAGATTGATAAAGGTATTTGGACATGAAGGAAAATGCACATGCATATACAACACCCATGAATGGATAGTATACATCATGTT
>ML780985.1:153487-222564 GCA_009831015.1 Picea engelmannii | reverse complement strand
TCTCTATAATTATGGAGATACACTCTGTGGAATATAGGGTTTGTGACCAGTCCTGAAACTAGTCAATAAACAGGTGTTCTGGGTAAAACAGTCATAACTTTTTCATACAGACTCCAAATGTAGTGGGACCACTTCCATTGGAACCAGTACGGACTGTAGTTTCTTTTTTGTGAGTTTCAGAATCATATTTTAAATATTGAGCGCGGGGCATGATGTACAAGTTGGGTCTTCTGAACAGACCAGAATTGAATAAAGTCTACCATTCTTTCTATAACCTCTTTTTGGGGAGGATTCAAGGAGTGAAAAATAGAGGAGTTTTAGAGAATACATTGAGTAACATTATCTACAAGATCAGAGTACTCCAAGAATTGAATAATTGCAGAAATGGAAGAAGTCTCAGAAAGCATTATCAGGTTCCATGTGATGATTGGTTGATGGTGATGATTTAATGTAAAGTTTTATTATCTCTCGAATATTCTTGGGTGGAAGGAAAGGGAAAGGATAGAGAGTTCAAATATATCTTGATATTGTAGTATTGTATCTTCCTCTTGGAGGTTTATCCCTCCCTTTACATTTGGAAGCTGTAGCTACCTTTGGAAGTCATTACTTCCCTTGAACAAAAACTATTGATTATTTCTCATATATTGTGCATGGTGTATTGTGGTGTATTGTGGTGTATTGTGGTGTATTGGTGTAACTCTTATACTATTGTTCATTGCTCATTGGATATAATTGAATGGTTTAAGTATAAGTTGAAAAAGGTTTTTAAATTGTACTTGATACTGACTCACCCCCCTCTCAGTATCAACAATTGGAAAGATATTGGAGAAATGAATCAATATATGCACCTAGAAAGTTGTTCTTAGTAGTAGAGATTGCATTAAAATTAGAATAATATGACTAGTGTCCTTAAGAAACAAAAAGAAAATAACAAGTTTTGCGGTCCTTTTTCTATAAATGTGTATATATGTTTCTTTTTTTCTGTATAACATAAATTATGTTTTTTGAACACTTTCTTGCAGAATTAGGGGAACAAACTTAGTATTTAAAGCTAAGAATGAATATTTGGGAAATAGAGGAAGGAAAGGGAGCCTGCTTCCATGAGATAGAAGCCATAGGTCAAAATATCAGTGTTGCAAATGCAAAGACAAAATTTAATGGAAATAAGAGTAGAGTGGAGACAAGAAAATTAATATATACTATGAGAAGTTTGAGAATAGAAGTGAAGAGTTACAAAGCAGATGATGAGAAGGTGATGAAAGAACAAAATCGTACAAATATCAAAATGATGCAAAGCCTAAATCGATTGTAGAGGCAAGCGAAGAATGGATCAGGCTCAAGAAAGGAGGAAGAAGTCATGCATCATGCAAGAAGAGAGAAATACACAAGATCCAATCATTGAAGAAGTGATAGAAGAGCTCAACTACATCATTCATCTCCTTAATCATCCAGGAATTTTTATGCATATGATAATTCAAGAAGCATTCCAGAAGTGTCTCTTGTTAGGCATCAAAGAAGAATACATGAGATGGATGGTTTGCAAGGAGAGATAAGGAATATTAATCCACCATCCTGTTGAGGGGTTCTAAATCCATTTAACTCAATAGAAGGAACCAAACCCACCACCAAGGCCCAATTAGACTCTACAATGTTTGATAGTGGAATGGTTATCCAGATCTGTCGATCCGGCCAAATAATCGATGGGATTTACATAGTGATTGACATGATATCTTCTTATGAAAGTTCTTCCTTCATTTTAAACATTCTCTTTTGTATTTTATTTTATTAGGTAGGTCTGCTAAAAGATGTGTGTTGGTATAAACCAACTAGGTAAAAGGGGAGATCTTAACTACTAAAGAAGGTTGAGCATGGGATAACCCTCATGCTCCAGCATGCAGACAAAGATTTTCATACATGCAATAAGCCTAGTACTAATACATCAACTTCTTGTTATTTTAATTATTGACTGAGATACAATTATTGAAAGAAAACATACATGCAATAAAATGATGGCAAGAAAAATAGTTTCCTTAGCTCTAACCATTAATCACACATTAACACAATGATTAGCTTTCCATCATTAGAGACAATAACTATAAAAATATTGAATCAACTAACTTATCAATAGATTTAGAAACTCTTACTTGTTACAACATACATTCATGAAACAAAGTCGGAAGTAGTTCCTCCTCAATTCCAATCACACATGTCTTTAATTAAAAACATAAGATTTGTCTCCAGTACTAAACAAGACTTCTTAATTAAGGTGGTTCGGAAATAGTTCTTTACAATTCCAAAAAAGAGGGTCTTTGCCAAAACCATCAACCCTTTATAAAAGGTCAATCCTCTTATTTATAACAAATTATTAACTAAAAATAACTATCAAAAGTGCAATCTAAGTAAAACAAAATATCGCCACATGGTGCTTCAATCTCTTTGTTTTCTAAGAGTCATCAAATGGTTTCACTTAAGTGGACGACTCTTCACATACTCTGACCATTTGACGAAGAGTTCCTCGCATGTGTTGGCATACGAGAATCTGTGTTGGTCCATCAGGGCCGAAAGGATCTCCTTTATTTCTACTACCCATGCCCGATACTTGACTTAACACTTAATTGTTGTAACACTATATGAGCCTTGATTGGGTGCTCCATGAAATATTGTAATTGACTTGGATCCATGTTTTCCACCTTTTCTATCTCTGCAGCCCACGATGAGTATCGTTCTACATGTTTTTTGACTATCTCATGCAAGTCAAAAAAGTCCTCATGTGAGCCAAATTCTGGGAGACCGCTGTCTCTCATGCCCTGATTGATCTTGGCCCAGATTCTTTCGCAATCAACCCATTTCTCTTAAATCTCCCGCTGAGATTCTTGGGCCATATTCACCCAGTATTCAGTCGACTTCCTTATACAATCGATGTTGTTGTCCCTTAGCACCTGAATGTCGTTCTCTTCGACTTCTTGGCCCTTATGAACAATGTTGATGTAATCAATTATTTCCACCACTTTGTGGGAATTCTCATACCATATTTCCATATATTTGCACATTGCCGGTGAAAAGGTGTCGCCCATTCATGAATTTGTTGTAGGCATCTTGAAATTCAGTTCTCAAAAATATTGTGTTCTATGTGGAGTCATGATAGTATTTCTCCAAATGGCACAGATGCTCCAAATACTTTAGCACAACGATCAGCTCCTCTTCATATTTCCTTTCTCTATCTAGGGTGGCATATGTGAATGTCATCCCTGCATTGATAAGATCGAACGTCTTGGCATGCTCTTTGTTGATGAATTTCTCCTTTGTGGTGATGAGGATCAAACTGTCCAAAGCAAGCCTCCTTTTCTTGGTGGTTCTCTTCACGATGGATTTCCTCTTTCGGTTGTAGGTGATTTCTTGTATATCGGCAACCTTATCCACAGGTTCAGGGATTTGTTGTTCTCCCCAAGTAAGAGTGTTTCCCAGGCTCCCGACGGTGTATATATGTTCAAGACCGGGTTCTTGAACCTCTTCTGTATGTATCGATGGATTGAACTCTGGTTGTTTCTCATCGGGTGGTAAAGAACTGGCCAAAACTGAGGAATCATAGGTAGATTCAGTACTTACTTGATAATCAGCTGTTGAGATGTCGATTTCCTGATGTGGAATTTCTTCTCCTTGTTCTCTCGATCCTAGCTCATCCCTCGAGATGTCCATTGGGTTTACTGGTAGGTCGAGTGGCTCAGCTTCCAAGGAACTTTCTACCTCATGCTCGTTATGCGGATGGATCTAAATTGGAGCATCGGGACCCTAGGTGGATGCTTTCTTAGGTTCTTTCTCCTCTGTAATTTGCACCAGAGTGACCAGGGACACCTTCGAACTCTCCTCATCATCATAGATGGTAATTAAATTGAACAAGATATTTGGTATACTTGTCCTTCCTGATGTCCTCACTATATCGGGCCACACTGAAACTTCCCCTGGTGATCTGACCTATGATTATGGAGCTTCAATTTTTTCGGACCCGATGGTTTCTTCAATCTGTATCGTCTTTGGGCCACTTGGTTCACCTCGGCTTTCGACTAGGTCATCGATCGAGATCCTTGTCATTTCTATCAAGTAAGGGTCATTTTGCAACTAATAGATGATCCTCTGCACCCCTTTTATTAAGAGTAATCCCCTTCTCTGTTCCTCTGTTGTCTCTTCCGCTCTGATTTCTTCCTTGGCCCTAAGGGATTCTTGAGCTGACTACTCTATAGTTTCCACTTGTTCATCCATGCTCATGGACTTGAGCTTGGTGATGTTTGGGTTGGCCATCCTCTACACCACCTCGTACCTGTCCTGGGCAGTCTCTGTGAAATTTTTTTCCTCAAATTTATCATGAGCATATGAACAGCAGGATGATACTTGCGAAGAATGTTGGAGGATTAGGCCTTTAGGGTCATGCTTGTGGAATCAGCCTGTCGGGAACCTGAATTCAAGTTGGCTCAACCCTTCTAGTTTGGCTTGGGCAGTATCTTTTACCAGATAAAACCCTATATGAAAATTGTAGGGTATGAAATCCCGTAGGGTATGAAATACTTCTTGTACTTGTTCTCCCATAGTATGTTGAAGTAGATGTGAACCGAGATATATGAAACATGCCAGCTTAGATTCATGCCGACGAAGACCTTCCTTGCGCACATGATATCGAGCAAGTATGAGGCCATGTAGAAAGTGGGTGCCTCCCCTTCCTTCAGCGTCTAAGCCTATTGTACACAGATGCTCAATGGTTTTGAGATTATCGCTCCCCAGTTGAATTTACTCCTGACGATCGCCACTATGTACGCCAAAGACATCCATGCTTTCGAAAACTTGGAGCAATCCTTTTCTCCATATAGCTGACATATGAGATCCATCAAATATATTTATGGCTCCCTCAAGTTGATTGTTCCATACCAGCCATTTCTCCGGTTAGTGAACTTATTTTACTCCTTCCACCATGAAGTCATCAACCGACCGGTGTCATGGAATTCATAGAAATTCACCATGAAGTCCGTGTTGAGACGCTCCTCAGGGTCCCTAAGGTTGTAGTGTTTCTAGTCTTCTGTAGGGAGGAAAACTCTGAAACATCTTCCATTCTCATCATTGATCAAGAACTTATTCCCATATCTATGGTTGATGAGCCATTTTAGAACCTCTGTGCAGGGGAAAATAGGGGTTCTTCTTGCCACCATGTGTAAATACGACCGTCGGATGTTAGGGAACACCTGGTCATAGAGCGCCCTTATGTCTGGGTCGTTGTGTGGGATATACTCTGGGTATTCTTCTTGGATAATTATTTTTAAGATATCCCCCAACTGCGAGAGAACAACCTTCGATCTGGTTCTTGCCTCTGTATCACCAAAGGTCAGAGGCTGGACAAAATCTTTCTTTATTGTTGTTTTGACGACAAGCTTCACCCTAGGGGTGTACTCTAATTGACTTGCAGTACCCAGAGAATAACCTTTCCCTATCTCAACTTCTTTCATCTTTCGTTCTCTCGGTAAGAGTCTGGTGGTTTGATTTCTCGACGACATCTTACCTGCAACTATAACATAGTTTAGAGATTGTGCAATAAAATCGGGTGCGCATATATAAATTATAACCAACGAATTGACAGACTTGGATACATACCTATGAAGGTTGTTAAACCTAGTTTGGATAATCAAAGAGTCAGTGCAGTCTTGCGACACTCACTTTTCTCCTTCGCATTCTCTGGAATTCAACTTACACATAGAATGAATTTGTTCAAAACTGTTCTAGAGATTTAAACAAGGATGAACTTACCTTGTCACATCAGCCATTCAATTCAGGTTATGAGTGTAATTTCATCAAATATACTGCCAGATCTTTGGAGGTATTTAAAATTAAATTCATCGTGGGTTGACGACACGGTCGTGGGTGGTAATGTGGTCTATCAGTGATTTTCAAAATGTTGTTGTCTAATCGGTGCATAGGGTAGAAACTAATGCGAGATTGGGCATTAACTAGTTCATTAAATGTCCAAAATTCGATCATATATTATGTTGCCAATATGCCATCGTTATGCTGCAAACATCCCATCATTCCTCTCTTTCAGATGGTGGATCGACGGTCGAGATTGTGTTGTGAACATTTTCGTTGATATCCTCCTGCAAAATCTATGACGCCGATTGATATTTTCGTATAGAGATTATGTGGCAAAGCTGACTAGGAGGCGTGACTAGGAACTAGGGAACCAAAATGAATCGAGATAAAACTAGACCGTACGACCCTCTTACGTGGTAAAGACACGTGGCATTTGAGACCAGTGACTTTAATTTCTCATGTTTATCGAAGTCAGGGTTTTCTTTAAGCCATACGTTCTACAACCCAATCTTATCTTACCGACGTCGAAAAGTGTCAAGGATCGGTGATCAACGATAAACTTACCCAAGCGCTCTTGTATCATCTCCCTCAAAAAAGTCTTGATGTTGAAAATGCATTGGGGATCGACGATCGAAGATAACTTTATCGGGGTCGAAATTGTTGTTGTGATATTTCTGGATTTTCCCGATCCCGATATACACATTGGGCATCAACTATCAGAAATTTATTTACGTCCTTTGTTAACATCCATCTTTCTCATATTTTTTCGATGTCGAAGGGGATCATCTATCTCTCAAACCTTTATGTGAATAACTTATGCAAACCCAAAACCGCCTTTTGCTGATGCCGATGAGAATTGGTTCTCAATGACTGTTGTCTTTGTGTGGTTCCTTTATTTACTTGAATTCTTTATGATGTCGAACCTGAGAGCGTTAGGTGATGTGCTTAGTTGTCGATTCTTAATTCGGTTGTTAAGGTATTTTAGACATGAGGTTTCACAAGTTCAAACACAACTGAATGGGTGATAAGATATATGGAAACAAACAAAGATAAACCATTTCCCAAAATGAAATAAAGTCAGATAGTGAAGAAAACAAGTGGTACCCAAAAAGTGAAAAAAAATGATAAGGCTTTTAGGGTGTGTTGAGTGCTCAACAAATGGTGACTTACTGGGAGAAAGAAGAATCTGTGTTCCTTCCTTGGGCTTAGATGATGCAAAATATTATTAAGAACGTAACTGGTTTCTTTTTTCTTATATTAGAGCCTCTTCTATCCTTGCATTTGAAATTGCCCGATTGGGGAATATGGGCCTTCCTATGGGTTTTCAACCTTTATTCCACCTTCATTTCCTTTAACCATGACCCATGCCCTCTTTCGACAAGATTCGAGTAAAGAATTCACTGGCACTAGGCCTTTTAGTTATCATCATTCACTTGCTACAATGTTGCTCCACTTCCAGCAAGCGTCCATAGCCCCGATGGAGTCACCCCGATGTCATAGACCTTTCTCTACTACCAACGAGCATCCATAGCCCTAACGGATTTATCTTCATACCCTCTCCTACTTTGCACTCATTTGATATAATTGATTTTATTTCAGCAGAATGCCCTGAGCGAGTGGGAGATGAGGACGTCTGTTATTTGCAAAAAATGAGATGGTTAAGGTGAATATTTAGGTACATGTGGTCCTTTCTAGATTAAATATTTCCCTTTAGGTTTTACCAGACCACCAAGCAGACACATCATCACATTTCCAAGCTTGTTTGTTTTCACAGGTTAGATACAAAACTCCTTCAAAACAACCCCAATTATCCCAACGCTTCTTGTTTTGTATGTAAGCATGAGTCAGGAACAGAGTTCGTTATATCGCATGAACTAAGGTCAACCAATGATTTGTGGAACACAAAATTCAAAGAGAAAAAAAATACTACAATAAGAAAACAAAAAAGAAGGACTCCGCAATCAGCCTACCTAAAAACAAAATGTCATGAAAACACACACATTTTTTTTTAACAAAAGTATTGTTTTAGGGCTTGGACATTCACCGGGAGGGCGTCAGGTTCCCCTTTCATATTTTTAAACCAATACGTTCCTACCCCAAGTTTCTCGGCTACCTAAAAAGGTCTGAGCCATAGATTCTGAAATTTTGAATATTTTGCCTTCGGCTCATTCGCTTTGTCCCATTTCAGGACCAAGTCTCCTACTTCAAAATTCTTCTCTTTGGCCTTATGTTTGTCAAACCATATTTTAAATATCTGCTGATGAGAAATGAACTTTGATTTTTCTTTCTCCCTTTCTTCTTCCAGCATGAGGAGGTAATCATTTATTTGTTGAATAACCAATGAGGGTTGTCCTCTAGAATCCTGAGCAAGCTGGAGAGATGGAATATATAGTTTGTTTGAGAGAATGGATTCTTGTCTGTATACTAGAAATTATGGGGAATTCCCTATAGATTCTTTGGGTGTTAACATATCAACCCATAAGGCATTATGAAGTGAACTGTGCCAATTCCTCTGGTTGTCTACAATTTTTTTCTTTAATATCCTCACTAGGTTCTTATTGATGGATTCTTCCACTTCGTTCCCCTGTGGATAGTAGTTTGTAGAGTATGTGATTATGATTCCTTTGTCTAGAGAAAACTCTATTAATAGGGTGGAATAAAAGTAAGAGGAATTATTGAAAACAAGGACCGAAGGCATACCGAATCTTATGATCAGTTATTGTTCTATGAATTGGATCACCACCTTTTTTTTACATGAGTCAGAGGGACGACCTCTTCCCATTTCGTGAAATAGTATGTGGCAGTCGGTATGTATATATGTTGTTTTGAATAACTTGGTGTAATTTCTCCTATGATATCTAACCCTGATTTCTCGAATGGCCTGGAGATGACCACAGGTTGGAGTGGGACAGCTTCTCTCTTTTCCCTCCCCGCACTTATTTGGCAAGTTTTAGAGTTCCTAGCGTATGTGTGAGAATCCCTGAATAGAGTAGGCCAATAATAGTCGACTCTCAGTATTTTATCAGCGATGGTATTCCCTATGAAGTGTCCACCTACAAGACCATCATGGATCTCCTTCAAAACCTTTTATGCGTCTTCTCATTCGAGACATATTAAAAGTAACCCATCATAATTAACGTGGAAGAGAACCGAATTTATGAGACGATATTGTGTCGATTTTCGTCTATGAGCTCTCCTTTCCTTAGGGTTTAGTTTTTCTGGGAAAGTCCCATGATGTAGGAGATAATTTAGTTTCCCATACCAAAACTCCTACCCTAGGGAGATGTATGAAGCTTCACTACACCATAATGCCAATTCATTCTCCCACCCAAGGTCTTCATTTACTTGGTCTCGAGCTTCAACTGCTAGTTTACACAGTCCTTGTCCTTTAACCAGTTTGGTAGGTTTTGTGTCTAAATCAAATTCTTAGACTACTACCATCCATTTTCCTCTTCTTTCCCCCATCTCATGTTGACTGAATAGGGATCAGACTGCAGGATGAGGCACAATGAATTTGGTGTGGTTTTTTAGGATGTAAGATCTGAAATGTTTTATTGCCTTGTACACCGCATAAGCCTACTTGTCTATAGGAGGTTAATTTAGTTTGACCCCTTGGAGATTAGTGCTCATAAATGAGACCAGGGCCTCATTGTTGGCATCCTTGTGAGTCAATATTGTAGCTAACGATTGGTCGAAGGAAAAGGTGTAGAGAAAACAATCTTTGCTAAAGGTGGGACTTCGCAACACTGAAGCTTGAGATATTGCAGTTTAATATTTCTGAAAGCGCTTCTTCATTCATCATCCCACTTAAATTAAACATTTATGCAGATCATTTTTTTAAAGGGTTTGATACTTTCAACGAAATTGGGGGTGAACTTCCTCACAAAATTGATTTTCCCAAAGAAGGATTGCAGAGCCTTTTTTTTGTGGGATAATGTAAGATGAGCTATGGCTGTAATTCGTTCTGGGTGTATGCGAATTCCTTCGTGAGATATAATATGACCTAGTACTTTCCCTTCCTCGACACCAAAGATAGTTTTCTTAGGGTTTAAGGATATACCGTATTTCCTACAGCTTTCGAAAATCTGGGTTAGGTGTTGGATGTGATCTTCTCTATTATTTGAATATAGAGTCATGTCGTCCAAGTAAACTACTGCACATTTGTTGATTAGTCCTCGAAATGCCACGTCCATGGACCTTTGGAAGGTTTCCCCTGCACTGATTAACCCAAAGGGCATGCTTTTATAAGAAAAGGTTCCCCACTTAGTTAGGAATGTATTTTTCAATTGGTCTTCCTCTGAAACTAGAACTTGGTTATAACCTGAAAGACCATCCAGCAGGGAGAAAATATCAAAACTAGACATGGTCTACAAGATTTGCTACATCGGTGGGATTGGGTAGTTGTCCTTTTATTATTCTCTTTTGAGGTTTTTGAAATCCACACACAGATGGATCTCCCCAGATTTTTTCCTGACAGGAACCAAATTTGCTACACAAGCCGAGTGCCTAACCTGCAAGATAATTTTAGCATCTAGTAATTTCTTCAACTCCTAACACATGAGAGGCTCCAGGGATGGGTGGTACTTCCGAAGCTTCTCTTGGAAGGGATTTATTTCAGTTTTTAATGGGATTGTTTGTTGGATAATGCGAGTTACATAAGTTTTCAAATCTCGGTAGGACCATGCAAAAACATCTTGATATTCGCTAAAAAACTTGAGATATGATTTCCTTTCTTCTTTAAATACTGTCTTGCCAAGATTTATATTCTTAGGGTTTTCCAGGGTTCCTAGATTTATTGTCTCGTACGTGGGACAAGAACTTCCTATCTTTGTGTTTTTTGATCCCTTAAATCATTCCCTTAAGTCAAAAATGTTCTCTAAATTGGCTACCCCTTTAGATATCGTGTGAAACCTTGGTTTATCAGTCAATTGTTTTGTTTCATATCCTTGTACATGGGGATCAGTTTCTACTAGTTGCTCCTGAAATATTTCATCGTCAATAGCTAGATCTTTAAAATTATCCTGATCGGTTAAAAAGTTTATGATATGTTCATATCCTTCAAATACCTTTCAATTAGAAATATTGTTGGGCACCGACGGTTTGTAGAGTATCTCCACAGTGAACCGGGAGGCTTCATAGTCTTCTAAAGGCAATAGCCTTGAGGTAGCGGTGGCCAGGGAATCAACAAGAGTGTTCTTTATTCTGGGGATCATTGTAATGTTGAAGGCTTCAAAATGTTCTATCAGTGTGTGCACCTCCTGTTGATAATTCCTCAAGTGGGGAGATTTGTAGTGTATAATGTTATTTACTTTCCTAACGATGATATCAAAGTCTCCAAAAACTTTTATCTCTTTAATGTTTAAGTATATGGCTTTCTTTATCCCTTGCACTAAAGCTTCAGACTCGACAGTGTTGTTTGTGAATTCAAATTCTAGTTTGCAGGACAAGAAATTTAGTTTATGTTTGGGATCAATGAGGATACACCCCACTCCTGATACCTCTTGCGACTTAGACCCATCAAAGTACAAGCTCCAAACTTGTGAGTGAAAACCACTAGTTTCTTTTTTCCTACCGCTTTCCTCCTTTCCTCCTATATTCTCCGTGGTTTTTAATATAGGTTCTTGACAGAAGAGGATTTATTTTGTCGTCGTCGGCAAATTTTCTTGAAAATTCATTTCAGAGTTTTGAGTAAGAGGGACATCACATGAGAGAGGTGAGAAATTACCGAAATCGCAGTCGCATGAATAATTTCCTAGCACAAGGAAATCTGTCAAAGAGGGTTTGTTGAGGGCTTCTAGGTCAGTGACAATATGTTTTAGATACCTTTCCCTATCGATTATAATCATGTTTCTGTGTCCCTTCAATGGAAACCAAAGGTGAGCCCAGTCTGTGATAAAGTATCCATTCAACTTCTCGGACCAGTCTCGACTAAGTATCATTCCATAAGATTTTGGTATATCAACTACAATGATGTCAATTACTTGAACAAATTTTGGGTGTGTCGCCATTCTGATCATGACATCCTTGATTTCTCCCATAACTTTCACCTGGGTTCTGTCTAGTTGAATCACATGTTTATCACTTTTGAGAGGGACTGTGTTTAATTTCTTGCAGATAGATAATGGAATAAAATTAGAGGATGCCCCTGAGTCAACCAAACAATTATGGAGGTTTTTTTTGAAGACTTCAAATGTAAAGAGGAACGGTGGGACAAAAGGATTTCCTTTTTTATCTTTAGAGAAAGCGTTTATAGTTGAATTATTTCTTAGAACTGAGAGAACTAGATTTTCTCCTTGGTCAGTGCCTATTATAGAGGTTTCTACTCAATTCAAAGCTTGTAACAAAAAGTCCTTCTACTGGAGGATTCTACACATGTCCATGACCGACATATTTTCCTTCAATGTTTTCAAATATTCTACTATTTTATAGTCTAGCTTGGGTGATTCTCGTGTATGGATGTTTACAAGATTTCTTTGGAAGACAATAGATTATTTCGGGTGATCGAACATTTGTTTTCCTCTCGAAATGTGGATAACGGTAAGGTCGTTTGAGACTGGCTAACCCCTACTTCATGTTTTCATAGCCAATACCTCTGCGGGTGCTTCTTGAACATCAAATAGATCATCGGAAGGCATCGGTAGGTCAGGGTCCCAAAGAAGCATGGTTGTTTCTTTCGACTGGTCAACTACTTCCTGATCAACAATATTCATAGTTGAGCCGCTTGATTGTTCGGTAAGGGAAACCTCGTCTAGAAACCCATTGGCCATCAAATTCATGGCATGCACCCATTGTGGGTAGTCTCTTTCAAAATGTTTCTCTTAGTGATAGGTACAGAAAGAGTCGGATGCCACATTTCCCAGGTCAATGTTTAAGTTGGTTGGGAGAGGTTCAATTTCTTTGAACATTGGATTTATTTAAAAAAAGGGTTTATAGGGCCTTTGAACTTGGTTTCCTTCCCCTTCACTTCTTTTCATGTCTATGATTTCATTTGACAACTTATTTATCATTCGTTTTAAGTCTTCTATGTCTCCACTTCCTTTTTTGGGACCTTGTTTTGTTTGTTTCCCCGGGGGTCTGGTCAACAAGAGTCCTCTCTTGGGAGGAGGTTGAACTTCCTTCACAACTAATG
Organism: Picea engelmannii; assembly: GCA_009831015.1. NCBI lineage: Eukaryota > Viridiplantae > Streptophyta > Pinopsida > Pinales > Pinaceae > Picea > Picea engelmannii. The sequence goes on along the minus strand of ML780985.1, from coordinate 209,588 downwards.
AGACCTGACCTTCTTTACATCCCTTCATTTCGAATTTTGTTTTTTTGGCTTCCTCAAAATTCTCAATGAAGGTTTTTTGGGCAGCCCTCTTCACAAACATGGAAATGGAGGTAGGGAGAGCATTAGCGTATACTTTGATTTGCAACTCCTGATTGGGTTTAGCTTTAGGTTGGAATTTGTTTAGGATAGTGGTGAATCGTTGATTGAATTCTTTAACCTTATCCTTTGAAATCGTGGTGGCGGCGAACAACTCATCCAACAAAGCTCCTGTAGTGGTTTCTTCTGCAAATTTGTCTAAAAAAATCTTTTTGAAACTTCATCCAACTAGTTATAGACCCTAAAGGAAAGTTAAAATACCGCGTTGAGGTCGAATTCTCAAAAGTATAGGGGAAAATCCTGCATACTATGTCTTCATGTTGGACATTCATCATTCTAATAGCTAGTATGAATTTTTTGATATGGTCTTCAGACAATCCTGAGGTTTCATGGTCAAATTTAGGGAGTAATTTTTTTGGATGTCGGGGAAGGTTATGTACTCGTCTAGGGATTTCAAGAGAATCTCTGCCCAATCAAGGTTGATTATTATGAGGTGGGTTCCCCCTTTCTTCATTATAATCATTTTTATATTCCATGTCGTCTGACTCTGACACTGAGCGTTCTAAGTTAAACCCTTCTTCGTCAGATTCAAAATCGTCAGCCTCAAAGTAGATATCGGTCGGTGTTTCAGGGATTAGATTGAGGGGATGTTCGATCTCGGTGAGGTAGAAATATATCAGGTCTTCTATTGTGTGAACAAAAACCTGGTTGGGGGTGTCGACCACTGGTCTTCTTACTTGTTTTCTACGAGAAAGTAACGGAGCTAAGGGTAGTGCTCCAATTTGTTGAGCGTAATCTCTTGTGATTGTTTTGAACTGGTTCAACTCCTCGTGGGAAAGAGCGTAAGGTATTTCAGGGAATAAATGTTCTTCCTCTTGCTGAGGCGAGTTACTTGTTTCAGGAGTACTCAGTGTGTGTGGGTTGTCTTGAGAATCACTAGCCATTCATGTGGGATATTTTGAATCTACAGGATGTGTGGAATATTATATCATAAATATTTTTATCCATTAATTCATTTCCCTCCTTCTAGTGCAAATTATGTTAAGGGGTCCTAAATCCATTTAACTCAACAACACGAACCATACCCGCCACTGAGGCCCAATTAGACTCTGCAACATTTGATAGTGGAATGGTTTTCCAGATCTGTCGATCTGGCCAAATAATCGATGGGATTTATGTAGTGATTGACATGATATCTTCTTATGAAAATTCTTCCTTCAGTTTAAACGTTTTCTTTTGTATTTTATTTTAATAGGTGGGTCTGCTAAAACACGTGTGATGGTATAAACCAACTGGGAAAAATGGGAGATATTAACTACTGAAGAAGGATAAGATTGGGATAACCCTCGTGCTCCAACATGCAGACAAATATTTTCATACATGTGACAAGCCTAGTACTACTACATCAACTTGTTGGTATTTTAATTATTGATTGAGATAAAATTATCGAAAGAAAACATACATGCAATAAAATGATGGCAAGAAAAATAGTTTCCTTAGCTCTAACCGTTAATCACACATTAACACAATGATTTTATTTCCATCATTAGAGACAAGAGCTATAAAAATATTGAATCAACTAACTTATCAATAGATTCATAAACTCTTACTCGTTACAACATCCATTCATGAAACAAAGTCGAAAGTAGTTCCTCCTCAAATCCAATCAGACATCCCTTTAATGAAAAATATAAGTTTTATCTCCGGTCCTAAACATGACTTCTCAATTAAGGTAGTTCTAAAATATTTCTTTACATTTCCAAAAATGAGGGTCTTTACCAAAACCATCGACCCTTTCTAAAAGGTCGATCCTCTTATTTATAACAAATTATTAACTAAAACTAACTATCAAAAGTGAAAGATAAGTAAAACAAAATATCTCCACATGGCGCTTCCATATCTCTGTTTTCTAAGAGTCATCAAATGGTTTCACTTAAGTGGACAACTCTTCTCATACTCTGACCATTTGATGAAGAGTTCCTCGCATGTGTTGGCATACAAGAATCTATGTTGGTCCATCGAGGCCAAAAGGATCTCCTTTATTTCTACTCCCCGTGCCTGATACTTGACTACTTTAACACTTAACTGTTGTAACATTTTCCAAGCCTTGATCGGGTGCTCCATGAACTGTTGTACTTGATCTGGCACCATGTTTGCCACCTTTTTTATCTATGCAGTCCACGATGATTCATGTTCTGCATGTTGTTTGACTATGTCATGCAAGTCGACAAAGTACTCGGGTGAGCCAAATTATGGGAGACCGATGTCTCTCATCCCTCGATTGATCTTGGTCCAAATTCTTTCGCAATTGACCCATTTCTCTTTAATATCCTCCTAAGGTTCTTGGGCCATCTTCACACAGTATTCGTCTGAATTCCTTATATGATTGATGTTGTTTTCCCTTAAGATATCCCCCCACTGTGGGAGCGCTACCATGGATCCGATGCTTTCCTTTGTATCACCAAATGTCGAAGGATGGACAAAATATTTAATTGTTGTTTTTTTTATAATAGGCTCCGCCCTAGGGGCGTACTCCAATTGCCTTGCGGTCCCCAGAGAAGAAACTTAGCCTATCTTGGCTTCTTTCAACTTTGGTGCTCTCGACGAGCGTCTGGTGGTTGGCTTTCTCAGCGACATCTTACTAGAATCTATAACATAGTTTATATATTGTGCAATAAAATTGAGTACGCATATATAAATTATAACCAACAAAGTGATAGACTTGGATACATACCTATGAAGCTTGTTAAACCTGGTTTAGATAATCAAAGATTCAGTGCAGTCTTGCAACACTCACTTTTCTCCTTTGAATTCTCTAGAATTCAACTTAGTCGCATAATTAATTTTCTCAAAACCGTTCTAGAGATTTAAACAAGGATGAACTTACCTTGTTGCATCAGCCATTCAATTTGTCTTATGAGTGTAATTTCATCAAATCTATCGCCATATCTTTGGAGGTGTTTAAAATTAAATTCATCTTGGGTTGATGGCACGGGCATGGGTGGTAATTTGTTCTATCATCGATTTCAAAAAAAAATTGTATAAACAACGCACAGGGTAGAAACTGATGCGGGATCGGGCATTAACTAGTTCATTAAATGTCCAAAATTTGATTGTATCTTATGTCGCAAACATCCCATCATTTTGATCTTTCAGTTGGTGGATCGCGGGTCAGGATTGCTCTATGAAATTTTTCTTTGATATCTTCCTACAAAATCTATGACACCGATCGATCTTGTCGTACAGAGCTGACATGGAAAAGATGACTAGGAGGCATTACTAGAACCTACGGAACCAAAATGACTCAGGATAAAACTAGACCGTACGACCCTCTTTCGTGGTAAAGACATGTGGCATTCAAGACTAGTGACTTTAATTGATCATGTTAATCAGAGTCGGGGTTTTCTTTAAGCCATACGTTCTACAACCCAATCATATCTTGTCGATGCCGAAAAGTGTCAAGGATCGACGATCGAGGATAAACTTATCCAAGTTCTCTCGGAAAAGTCCCTATGCCAAAAGCGCATCTGGGATCAGTGATCGGAGATAAATTTATCGCAATCGAAATGATTGTTGTGATATTTCTGGATTTCCCCGATCCCGATAAAGCACATCGGGAATAGACTATCAACGATTTCTTTACGTCCTTTGTTAACGTTTATCTTTCTCATATTTTGTCGATGTCGAAGGGGATCGACTATCTCTCGAACCTTTATGTGAATAACTTATGCAAACCCAAAACTTCCTTCTACTGATGTCGATGAGAATTGATTCTCGACGACTTTTGTCTTTGTGTGGTTCCTTTCCTTACTTGAATTATTTCCAATGACGAACCTGAGCACATTAAGTGTAGTTCTTAGCTGTTGATTCTCAATTAGGGAGTTAAAGTATTTTAGACATGAGGTTTCACAAGTTCAAACAAAACTCACTAGGTGATAAGAGACATGGAAACAAACAAACATAAACCATTTCCCAAAATGAAATCGAGTCAGACAGTGAAGAAAACAAGTGGTACCCAAAAAGTGACAAACTTTGATAAGGTTTTTAGGGTGTGTTGAGTGCTCAACACATACTTTGATGATGAAAGAGAAGGGTAAGATGATTTTGAATCTTGGTTACTTGGACTCAGGAAGTATTTTCAGTTGCACAACTACTCATCTAACCTAGAAGCCAGAATTGCCACATACCATTTTCTTAGAAAAGATGTTATGTCGTGGGATTAGTTGAAGAAAGTTGAGCACATTAATGATAATTGGATCATTTGGAAGCAGTTCAAGAGATATTTTTATAAGGAGTATATTTTAGAGAACTACCATGACAAGAAGATGCAAGAGTTCTTTGAACTCAGGTTGGGGAGCATGACCATGGGAGAATATGAAAATAAGTTCTTGAGACTATTGAAGTATATGGGTTTTATAAAGGATGAGAAGGTGAACATACATAGGTTTTTGAGTGGACTACCATCATTTTATAAAGATAAGATTCAATATGATGAGCCTAGAATTTTGACAACGAACAATAAAAAGTATATGTACTTGTATGAGCAAGGAAAGGGAAGAGAATGTTTGCAAAATTCTTGGAAGGATAAGAAGAAGAATAAATATGATCATAGAAGGAAGGGATTCAATCCTCCTTTCTACAGAAACAATCCTAATACAAATAGGTAAGGTGTTGGGGGGCGTTTGTGACACAGTGTCAATGGGAAGGGAAGATCTAGACCCGAGTTGTCTATTTAACTCAAGTCATTTGGTATGATCTACCCTGACGGGTTTTATGGCTCCGTTAGCCAACTAGAGTTCTAAATTAACTAGAAGATGTAAACTAAATAGATGTACAATTCTATCAATCGACAGTTTAATTACAATTTATTAAATAATAGTGTTTATGTACAATGGATATATACAATCTATAAGGTTTAAGCAAATCCTTGTGAAAATAATTGTTTTTTAAAATAATGGATACGAAAAATATTAAAAATAAACAAAATTATTCTAGTATTCTAACTACCAAACTAATAAACAATGGATGAATAAGATTGTAAATGATATAACACAAATAGACATTATCGAATAGCAACAGAGTTTGGATACCATTTGGTTCTATGCGCACCACAGGTTCCATAGAACAGAATACACAACGAGCAGGGTGAACGGTCAAGGGTTTGGACAGGGTATACGCCGGACCGATAACTCACAGGCCTCCCCGAAAACCCACAGAGGTAACCCGGGATAGGAGGGAGGCATTAATGCCCAAATGTGCAAGGGTGGTGGAACTAGATCAACCCATGCAAAACAGTCATATCCAAATGTAGAACCGGCGGTGCATATGGTGATTCAAATCACTATTGCAATGTCAATAAAACAACCATTGAAAACTATGATGAGTCGACTCGGGTGTTTGCACAAGCATTAGTATTTACATGGTTTTAAAATCAAAATAATGTTTCGAATATAGTACCAAGGATTCAATGATAAAACATATGATTTGTATGAAACCATTGAATTAAAGGTCTAATCACCATGTTAATGTGTTGATACGAACCCAATGCGCCAAGGAATTCGATGAAAGACTATAGAACATCAAACTACTAATGTATTAAGGATTCAATGACACTCAATATAATATCATCACAATCTTATAAAAATGAAATCATATTAACAACAAAAGAATGCCAAATGAGTAAAGATTTTGGTGTCTTGCAAACTGTGCGATTATAATTAAATTGGAAATGCAATGAACACATAGACAAGAGTGACCATAATAATCCAATGACGATTTTAATTCCATTGAAGTGACTTCAAAATCAAAATTTTCACGCTTGCAGTAGTGAAAACAAAAATAAAGGCAGGTGTGCAAATGCGCGACATAATAGTGTTGTTTTATTCAAAGATTGCGATAAAAATCAAGGGTTCCAAAACACTTGTAAGGGAAGCTTACAAAGATGGGATAAAAATGTGAAATGGCTGCCAACAATGGCGACACACTGGTAGAAGCAGTTATCTCTGCCAAAAGAACAAATTCAGATTATGATAACAAGAATCATTCAAACTCAAAAACAACCAGAAAATTGTTTAAACATCATTATTAATCAAATATTCCAGCAGTGTTTAAAGGATGAAAACTGATAACAGTCTTAAGACAAGCGAGCCACGATATTAAAGATAAAATCTCCAATATTGTTGACATAGCCACTGCTGCCAGCAGGCGTTCATAGCCTCGACAGGGTTTCCATTTAACCCGATCTAATATCTGTATCCTGCCAAGAAGTTCCAGATCAGAATAAAGGACATTTTAAGGTCAAGAGGTTTCATATCTACGAATTTTCATATACCCGACATTGCTTCGCTGCCAATGGGCCTGTTCAGTACCCCGGCAAAGTTGTCTTGGCATCATGCATGCATTTACCCGCTGTCAACAGACCTGATCAGCATCCCGGCGGGTTTACAAGCACTTCCCACAGCTCTTTTAATGATTTATTTTGTTTTTTAAAGATATATAATTGAGCGGGGTGACGTAGAAAATTATGATATTTTAGCATTTTTTATTTTTATAGACCTCAACAGAATTTTTTAGAACTGTCCTTTATTAAGATCCAAAGATGGTTTATTTACAGAACCAACTTTCTGAGGCAGGGCACATCTTCTGATTCGTTCCTTTAAGGAACCGGGACAGTGTAAGAAGATAATGGATGATCGTGACAGGCTTTACTCACAGATGGAAATCAGTTAACTTCTTTCAAACAACAGTTTTTTGCCAACACAGATCTAAATTTCAGAAGTATATAATTGATGTTTAGACAATTTTTCAACAGTCATTTTAGTGAAAGAATTTTCTGATTTCATTGTCTGAAAAGTTCCAAAATCCAGGTATGTGTATTTCCAAAAGCAAGATTGATAAGCGGAAAGGAAAAAAAAAAAAAAATCAAAGCCAAAACAGTAAAAGGAAAGCAGACAAAAGAAAAATATGTACAGAGTATACACAGGGTTGTCATCAAGAGAAATATATTTTCAGAGCTTGGCCATTCACCGGATAGGTGTCAGGCTGTCCCTCTAGATTCTGCTATCGGAAAGAGCTGGGACCCAATTTCTCAGCAATTAAAAACAGTCCAAGCCATAAGTTCTGAAATTTCGTGTGCTCTCCCTTTCCCTCATGCGGTTTGTCACATTTCAAGACAAGGTCACCTACTTCGAAGTTCCTATCAGAGGCAGAGTTAGAATCAAACCATCTTTTGACCACTAGTTGATGTTGATCTAACTTACGTTTAGCTTGGGCTCTTACCTCTTCTAGTTTTATTAAAGCGTTAATTCGATTCTCCAGAGGGGGACAGTCTTCTTCTTGTATTTTATGCGATAGTCGTAGTGAGGGAAGAAGAACGTGTGGTGACAGAATTGCTTCTCTGCCATAGACGAGAGAGAAGGGAGAGTTACCTACAGTAGTTTTTGGTGTTACCCTATCAACCCAAATTGCGTTTAACAGTGCATTATGCTAGTTTTTGTGATTCTCGGATACCATTCTCTTGATGATTTTAATCAGATTCTTATTTTTTGATTCTGCCAATCCATTGCCTTGGGGGTATTAGCTGGAAGAATACTTCAATTTAATTCCTTTTTCTAGAGCGAATTCACTCATCTCAAGAGACGAAAAATAAGAAGCATTATCGAATACTAAACAGTCAGGGATACCAAAACGAGTGATAATATTTGAATTTAAAAAGGCGATTACCTGACTAGTATTCACAGTTCTTAATGTGGCAGCTTCAGACCACCTGGTGAAATAATCTGTGGTTGTTATGATAAACTTATGCTGCTGTGAGGATGGCGAATTGATTGGACCTATAATATCAAGGCCCCACTGCTGAAAAGGGGAGTCTACTGAAAGAGGCTGCAAAGGAAAGGATGGTTTCTGTAACCGCCCTGATTCTTTTTGACAAATAATACACTTACAGCACAAGGCATGGGCGTCTCTACAAAGTGTGGGCCAGTAATAACCGGCTCTCAAAACTTTATGGGTAATGGTGTCACCACCAAAATGCCCACTAGCTTCTCCTGCATGTAACTCTAGCAAGACTTTTTCTGCTTCGTCTTTCTCAAGACAACGCATCAGTATGCCATTAAAATTTTGAAGAAACAGAATACCATTAACCAAATGAAAGGAGGAAGAATTTAATCTTAACGCTCTTCTTTTAGTGGGATCCAGGTGATGGGGGGATGACCCATGTTCAAGACAGAATTTTATATTGTCATACCACTGACTGACAGAGTTTTGTGCACAGTAGATTTCATTTTGATTGTGTTGTCCTAGGTTTGACCTATCATTCTCTTCTTGCTATCCTGCTGTTGAATCCATAACTAACTTGCATAACCCTTGGCCTCTCACTATCTGAGCTGGGGTAATTTCTATGTCGCACTCCTGCAAAGAAGTAACCCAGTTCCCCCTCTTTTCACCTAGTTCTTTCTGCACTAACAGGTTCCTGACGCCTGGATAAGGGACAATAACTTTCGTCCTAGATTACCAAAGATGAGACTAGAAGTGCTTGACTGCTTTGAAAATAGCGTAGGCTTGTTGATCTACCGCTGGGTAATTAAGTTTAGCGCCTTTGAATGAAGATCTCATAAAGGCAATGGGTACTTCATTGTTTTCAGCGTTCTTTTGAGTTAGGACTTCAGCATAGGAACGATCAGAAGCAAATGTGTAGAGTGTGAAATCTTGCGAAAAGTCGGGGCTCATGAGAGAAGGAGTGTCTATTATGGCCTTTTTTATTGCATCAAAAACTTGATTTTCTAAGGGTCCCCAATGATATTGTGCATCTTTATTAATTATGTTTTGTAAAGGTCTGACCATTTCGGAGAAACTGGGGATGAATCTCCTAACAAAGTTTATCTGGCCCAAGAAAGACGCATAGACTTTTTGGATGTAGGAGGGGGAAGTTTCGATATGACTTGAGTCCTTTCGGGGTCGATAATCATCCCTTTGCTTAACACAATAAATCCTAAGAGTTTACCTTGTTCTACTGCGAATATAGATTTTTTAGGATTCAAGGAAATGTCGTATTTACAACATCGTTGTAGAACGACTCTTAAATGAGTTAGATGATCGGTTTTGTTTTTTGAAAATACAGTAACGTCATCTTAGTAAACTACGACGGATTGATTGATTAAGCCTCGGAAAGCAATGTCCATCTCTCTCTGGAAAGTGGCACTGGCATTAATCAGTCCAAAGGGCATTTTTCTATATGCGTAGGAGCCCCATGGAGTGCGGAAGGTACTTTTAAGTTGGTCTAGAGGAGACATCAGGACTTCGTTGTACCCTGAAAAAAAATCCAATAAATATAGCCTCTCAGAAACAGATACCTGTTGAAGGATCTGTTCCATGGGTGGGACAGGGTAGTTGTCTTTATCATACACTCTATTAAGGTTTCAGAAATCGACGCATAGTCGAATTTCCCCACTTTTCTTCCGAACAGGGACAAGGTTAGAAACCCATTGAGTGTGCCTAACTTGGAAAATTATCTTAGCATTCAGGAGTTTATTTAATTCTTTTTTGACGGTCGGTTCGAGCTTAGGGTGCATTTTTCTTAATTTTTGTTGAAAGGGCAAGGTTTGGGGTTTCATAGGAATGACGGGTTGTATGATGTTAGGGCCGAAAGTTTTAAGGTCATCATACATCCACGCAAAAACATCTTTAAATTCTTTAAACAATTTAATAAATGTAGCTTTTTCTTGTTGAGAACACCCCACCCCTAAATTAATGCACTACGGATTGTCATCAGTTCCTAAGTTTACCCTTTCATATGATAACGAGGAACTATTGGTTTTACAGTTGACCGATTTTTTGAATTTATCTTGAAGATCGTAAAATTTCTCTAATCTAACTACAGATTTAGGGATCGAATTTACCATGTCCGATGAAGATTCAGGATTTCTCGGATCTGGTATTATCGTGAAATCGCACAAATTATCGTTGTGAGTGCATTTGTCTATCACCGCACCTTGAAAAGTTTCTTCCATATGCAGGAAGCTAATAATTTGTTGATCATCGTCGAAGACTCTCCAATTCATGATGTTGTCGGGAACGGATGGCCTGAACAACAGTTCGATGGAGAATGCATTCGGGGACAAGCCCTCTGCAGGAAAGAGTTTGGAAGCTACGTTAGCTAATAGATCAGCTTCATAATTATTCGATTTAGGAATAGAATTTATATTCAATGCAGAGAATTTATTCATTAAATTCCATACCTCGGATCGGTAGCTTTTAAGATGCAGAGACAGACAGTGGATAGAATCTCTTACCTGTCTAACCACGATTTCAGAATCGCCAAAGACAGTTAAGTTTTGAATGTTCATATCTAAAGCTTTTCTGAGGCCCTACAATGAAGCCTCATATTCTGTTGTGTTATTAGTACATTAAAATTCTAACCTACATGCAATTAGGGTTTTGTTACCTACCGGATTAATAATAACGCAGCCTACGCCTGCTCCTTCTTTGGACTTTGACCCGTCAAAATAAAGGGACCAAATTTGATTTTTGTCGGGTGCATGAGACCATTGTGTAGAAGCTATTGGCTGCACATATGCTACAATCTCGGACTGTTGTTATGGGTTGGTGATAGCTGAATTCTCGGCCATAAAATTTTCGAAAAAGGTATCCATCCCTTGTATTTCAGGCGAATCAGTAGAAGGTGTAAATGGTTCGCTGGGATCATTCAAATCTGTGACCGTGAACTTAAGGTAGCATTCACGATTTACCTTGATTTTGTTGGGCTTGCCATTTTCTGGAAGCCACAGGTGAGACCAATCTGTCGCGAAATAGCCATGTAGATGCTCCAACTAGTCCCTGCTTGAAAAAACACCATATACTTATGAAATATCCACAACAATAATATCAATCACTTGATGAACTTTGGGGTTAGACGATAATCTTATAAGCACATTCCTTAATTTTCCTATGACTTTTACACTAGTTCAATCAAGTTGGATGATTTTTAAAGTGGATGGTTCAACTTTAGCGTTAATATTATGACATACAGACCATGGCATCACATTGGATGATGCTCCTGATTCTACCATACAATTGTGCACGTTTCTATTAAAGATCTCAAAAGTTAACAAAAATGGAGGTACATTTCTGCGAGTAGTAAGTGTGGAAGCTTGTGGTTTTTTACTCGCAGTCTCTAAAGCTAATTTATCTACATTTGTTACATTATTTACAGGAAGGATTCCTTTATCATGAGTATCAGGATTATTCTTAGTGGAAGTCTTTTGAGGAACTTTGTTCTGAACAACCTTGTTACTGCTTGAATTACCATTTTTTCTATTCTCTGCGATGTTCTGTAACATTTTTTGTAGCAAAAACGAAAATTTTAATAACTCATAAATAGAAATGTTGGCCCTTAACTTTTTAATATCTTCAACTAAATCATAATCTAAGTTGGGGTTTACATGACTTTGTTTAGTCTCAGCTGGTTTAGATTGCTTTGGGGGCAAATTCATAGTGTTTTCAGAAGAAGGTTTGTTTGTTGTCTTACTCCTAGTATTGTAGGGATGTACTATCTCGAAGTTAGCTTGAAATATGCTATCCAAGAAGTGTCCAAAAATGTTGAGAGAAGATTCTTCTTCTTCAACTGTCTCTTGTTCAACAACCTCCTCAGGAATCTCAGGAGGCATCAAGTTATCCTGCGCTTCTAGAATTGTTTGAAGGGCGTATTGCAAACTTTCTAGATTAAGACCCTCGGTATTTGGATTAGGGCGGTTTGCGGGAAAAGGCTTCCCGAACGGGGGTTTGTATGGTCCTTTGCTCGAAGAAGATTCTTCGGCCATCCTTTTCAAATCTATAACTTGATTTGACATTTTTTGAACGACTTTAGTTAAGTTTTCTAAATCTGAGCTTTCAGGTTGTGTTTTATTTTGAGAAGGTCTAGGGAGGATTTCAATCTTCTTTTTGGAAGATGAACTAGTTTCTGTTTCATTGCTAGTAGTGTCTTTCAAACTAAGTATGACTTTTTCAATCTGGCTAGCCTCTTCGAAGGCCTCTAACAACATGGATTTCTTAGATCATTTTACCCAAATGGCTATACTTTGATGCAAGGATTTAGTATAGTATGCTATGATAAGATTCTCGGCAGGCATCGAGTCCGTAGGGATTCGGTTCTTAAGTCTTAAGAATCTTTGATTAAAGTCTTTAATTTTCTCTTTTGGGTTCATTCTTAAGCTAGAAAGCTCCATAACTAGGACTTCCGGGGACTTATCGTCTCTGATTTTTTCCAGAAAGCATGACTCGAACTTCTCCCAAGACACGATGGTATGGGGTTGTCGGGAAAAGTACCAAGTAGAGGCATTTCCCTCGAAAGTATAGGGGAACAACCTATAGACTACGTCTTCATGCTCGACATTACAGAGTCTTATATCTAACATGAACTTTCTAATGTGATCTTTAGTGATCTGTTTAGAGTCAAGGTCAAACTTGGGAAGCCACTTCTCTGGATGTTTGGGTAAGGGATGTTAAGCCCCAGGTATGGCTACTACATCCTGGTCGAGCCAAGGTCTGGCAAGATTGTTCTGGTTGGCCATTGGTGTAGGCGGTGTGGAAGGCTGAGAAGGGGAACTGCCTTCGTCAGAAGAGTATTCTCCTGAAGAAGAAGGAGATGATGGAGGTGGTGAGGGTGGTATTCCAGATCCTCCTGCAGCAGGAGTGAGGATTGGATCTGTAGGGTTCAAAGTAAGGTTAGTGCCTCCAAGATGTTCTCTGATATCAGAGAAATCTAAAGGTTGGTCCAAAGGCCGATTTGGTTTCCTTAAACGGGCGAAGGCACTATGTGTTCTCAAGAGAGATTGGCGAGCAATCTCTTGTACGTCACCACCTGCAGGATTCGAGGTTGTTGGTTCAACTATGATCTGTAGATCGTCATTTGATGTGGTTGTTGTTTGAGGGGGGATGTTATCATTTGAATGGCTTCTTGTCACTATAGGTGAGCGGTTAGGTGGTGGAGGAGTCTTACGACCGCCTCGTGCAATTAATAAATTTCAGGCCCTCCTTCTAGCGCCATTTTTTGATGGGCGAAAATAAACGCTCGCCAACTGGAAGAGTGGATCTGGTCCAGGGTTATCTAAATAACCCAAGCCATTTGGGATGATCCACCCTAACGGGTTTAGCATCTCCGTTGGCTGATCTAAGTCCTAGGAAAACGAAAGAAAAGCTAAAAATAAGAAAAACTAATCTAAGTGAAAACAACAATTAAAGCAAACTAATAAACAAATCTGAAATACATATATACAATCTATTGTGTAACATTATACAACAATAATTCTATGAAATTAAATGTTCAATTATCGACAGAGTTAAATATTAATCACAAATGTACAATATTTACAGATTACAAATTTTAAATGAAAACCTGCTAAAATCATTTGTAAACCTGCTCTTCGAATATAAATGACAGGACAAACAAGACATAAAAATGGCAGCAATCTTATAATTTACAAATCATCGCAGTTAGATAAATCCCTATGCAAGATTTGTACAGAACAATTCAATTAATGAAGAAAATAAACCTTTATTCATTAAATTGGAACAGAGTAATTGTTGTACTAAAAGAAATAAGAGACATCAGATATGGACAACACATAAACCAAATCACATCAACATGTAATGAATCATGATAGCTAAAGTAGTCGATAATTGATTGCAAACTGATATGAGGAAAGCTTGAAATAAAAGTTTGATATATTGAAAGCTAAAGCTGTTACAAGACATCAACTTTCATCCCAATCTGTATCATTATAAATCCATAGTCTGGTTCTCCCAACAATCGATGATTTCATTACAAAAAAATAACAAGTATTTAAAGACCACAAGTTAAAACATCCCTGTGGGAATTATCAAACATAGTTTACAAAAAATATAGGAATAATCTCCCAAGTCTCTATTCCTGACTAAAGCTAACAACCTATACCAAAACTATATCACAAAAGTATCTCCTAAACTACCACAGCATGCTTAATTTGTCATTGAAATTCGTATGCACCTGAAAGTGGACAAGAATAGACAAGTTTAGATGACATTTTATTTGTAAAACTAACAAAAATATAAATTTTAACACTAGCTACAGAATCTCACGATTCTGTAGCTGGTCTAATTTGCAAACAAAATCGTTTTTAATCAATCCAAAACTAACAGAAATATATTCGAACTATTAAACAAATATTTGATTACTAATTGAAACAAAAGAAATCGTTCATGCCAAAAATAACCAAATCTTCTATGCTAATTGAGAGCAAACGAAATCTTGTTTGAATCTATTTCAATTGAAACAGACCCTAAACGAATATCAAGCAAATCTCTGGTACGAATTCAATATAGACATAATATGTCAATCCAACACTCAACAGAATCGTTTAAATCCAAACTAACAGAACCATATCAAATCTAACTTTGAATCCATCGCATTATACAAACGACTGTGCTAATTCAGACGTACAGAATCATTTCAGAATCAAACCAAAAGAAATGAATCGAAGTAATTCAGGGCCGACACAATGCAAAATCGTATCAATCAAAACATGGCTGTGTCCAATTTTAGCAAATGAATCTTCTGTATAGGTCGAATGCAATCATAATCCAAAACGAAAATATTCATTCAAAATGAAACATAATCGTTTCTTGAATCTATTCGAACAGAACTAAATGAAAACAAACCCAATCGACTACCCTAATTCAATGTATAGACTTGTTTCAAAAGAAAACCAAACAGAATCGAAAACAAATCAATCATTTATACTAATCTAAGAACAATAAAATCACATTAACCAAATCATAGTTGTATTTGATTTTAGGAAAACGAATCGATGCAAACAAAAATAGTTTATGCTAATTACAAACAAAATCTTTCATGCTAATTCAGATAGAAAAACGAAATCATTTCTAGTAATTGGAAGTAAACAAAATTGTTTTTAATCTATTCAAGAAAACAGAACTAATCGGTTATGCTAGTTGAAACCAAATCATACAAAATCGATGTGGAAGAAACCATACCTGGGCTGTAAGAAAAACAACTCGGTCATGATAATTTTGAATTGACAAAGGCCGTTGCTGCTTCGACATTTCTGAAGATAATTGAACCAGTGGTTTTTTGTTTCTTCTCGTTGGCTTGTAGCCTGTCGTTCTCCTTTGACAGCACTGTCAACCGTTCCTCTAACGATTTAATCTTAGATTGAAATAGGAGGACGTCTGTGTCATAACGTTCAAGCCAGGAATTGCATTGGGTACATGGTGGTTGATCGGGCTTTGGCATCACAGGCGAGGGTTCTTTCAAGTTACCAGGGGTTTCATTGTGAAGCTTAATTCCTGGGAATTTAGGATCGTTCTTGAGGCACGGAGGTAAGTTAGAAACATACTCATAGGGTTCCATAGAGCATAGGCCATGAGAATAGGGGTTTTCCTCAGTCACGAAACGTTCAATTTTGGAGTCCGAGTCTTCGCTCAGTACTATTGGCTTCTGGTCAACGTTTTGCTTGGGTTTGTTCCTAGCACATCTGGATATCCATCGTGCGTTCTTCTTTCCCTTACTGTTGACACCATTATCTCCTTTGCATTTCTTCCTCACAGGCCTTTTGATGGCCTTAGTATTGTCTTTAGTACATGGGTCAGCCATGATATTGGGTAGGTCAAGGTTGGGGCAATCCGAGCGTTTGACAGGGGGTAGAAGGATATGAAGTGGCACTGCTAGTCCAACCAGAGTTTCAGTAACCACAACCTTGTCCACTTGGACAGACTCGGGAATGGCAAAGCCATTCCTTGATAGGAAGGCTTGCCAATAGTCACCACTAAGGCTTAAATGATGAACGATAATGACTTTGATCAAACCCTGATGGAAAAGTTTGCTATCAGTTTTCTCACACTTGAATATTTTAGACATCTTGTACAGACTACGTAAGAGATAATGTGACATATTCATAGGGTAGCCTATAAAATTCATCAATAATCGAAAATGATATAGAAATACCAAGCCATAACGACCTTTCGCAGGTCACAAACTGCTTAACAATTGCCAAAAGATCATACCACCTAGGTTTGAGGGTAGCGAGAGGCATACCTCTATCGCAGTTAACAATCTTTCTTGATGTGAATAGGAGTGGCCACGACACCTGGTCTACTTTGGAATTTTTAAACCATCTTTTCCCTGTAGCTGGTAGTCCTGTAGCTGAGCTTAGGAATTCCTCATTTAGCTCTAGTTGTATGTCTCCGACCTTAGCCCTGCCTCCGTCGAAGGTGAGGGAGAACTGTTGGGCAAACGAAAGGTTGAAACCCTCAAATCTTTGGATAAACACCAGCCAACCACTATTTTCCAAATCTTCACGAGCATTATCGAATAGCAACAGAGTTTGGATACCATTTGGTTCCATGCGCACCACAGGTGCCATAGAACATAATACATAGCGAGCAGGGTGAACGGTCAAGCGTTTGGACAGGGTATACGCCGGACCGATAGCTCACAGGCCTCCCCGAAAACCAACAGAGGTAACTCGGGATAGGAGGGAGGCATTAATGCCCAAATGTGCGAGGGTGGTGGAACTAGATCAACCCATGCAAAACAGTCATATCCAAATGTACAAACGACGGCGCATATGGTGATTCAAATCACTATTGCAATGTCAATAAAACAACCATTGAAAACTATGATGAGTCGACTCGGGTGTTTGCACAAGCATTAGTATTTACATGGTTTTAAAATCAAAACAATGTTTTGAATATAGCACCAAGGATTCAATGATAAAACGTATGCCTTGTATGAAACCATTGAATTAGGGGTCTAATCATCATGTTAATGTGTTCATATGAAACCAATGCACCAAGGAATTCGATGAAAGACTATAGAACATCAAACTACCAATGTATTAAGGACTCAATGACACTCATTATAATATCATCACAATCTTATAAAAATGAAATCATATTAACAACAAAAGAATGCCAAATGAGTAAAGATTTTGGTGTCTTGCTAACTGTGCGACTATAATTAAATTGGAAATGCATTGAACACATAGAAAAGAGTGACCATAATAATCCAGTGACAATTTTAATGCCATTGACATGACTTCAAAATCAAAATTTTCACGCTTGCAGTCATGAAAACGAGAATAAAGGCAGGTGTGCAAATGTGCGACATAATAGTGTTGTTTTATTCAAAGATTGCGATGAAAATCAAGGGTTCCAAAACACTTGTGTGGGCAGCTTATAAAGATGGGATAAAAATGCGAAATGGCTGCCAACAATGGCGACACACTCGTAGAAGCAGTTATCTCTTCCAAAAGAACAAATTCAGATTATGATAACAAGAATCATTCAAACTCAAAAACAACCAGAAAATTGTTTAAACATCATTATTAATCAAATATTCCAGCAGTGTTTAAAGGATGAAAACTGATAACAGTCTTAAGACAAGCGAGCCACGATATTAAGGATAAAATCTCCAATACTGTTGACAGAGCCACTGCTACCAGCATGCGTTCATAGCCTCGACAAGGTTTCCATTTAACCCACTCTGATATTTGTATCCTGCCAAGAAGTTCTAGATCATAATAAAGGACATTTTAAGGTCAAGAGGTTTCATATTTAAGATTTTTCATATACCCGACATTGCTTCGCTGTCAGCGGGCCTGTTCAGTACCCCGACGAAGTTGTCTTGGCATCATGCATGCATTTACCCACTGCCAGCAGACCTGTTCAACATCCTGGCGGGTTTACAAGAACTTCCCACAGCTCTTTTAATGATTTATTTTGTTTTTTAAAGATATATAATTGAGCGGGGTGATGCAGAAAATTATGATATTTTAGCATTTTTTTTTTTACAGACCTCAACAGAATTTTTTAGAACTGTCCTTTATTAAGATCCAGAGATGGTTTACTTACAGAACCAGCTTTCTGAGGAAGGGAGACATCTTCTGAGTCGTTCCTTTAAGGAACCGTGACAACGTAAGAAGATAATGGATGATCGTGACAAGCTTTACTCACAGATCGAAATCAGTTAACTTCTTTCAAACAATTGTTTTTTGCCAACACAGATGTAAATTTCAGAAGTATATAATTGATGTTTAGACAATTTTTCAATAGTCATTTTAGTGAAAGAATTTTCTGATTTCCTTGTCTGAACAGTTCCAAAATCCAGGTATGTGTATTTCCAAAAGAAAGACTGATAAGCGGAAAGGAAAAAAAATAAAAAAAATCAAAGCCAAAACAATAAAAGGAAAGTAGACAAAAGAAAAATATGTACAGAGTATACACAGGGTTGTCATCAAGCGAAATAGCTTTTCATAGAATAGCCATTCACCGGATAGGTGTCAGGCTGTCCCTCTAGATTCTGCAATCGGAAATAGCTAGGACCCAATTTCTCAGCAATTAAAAATGGTCCAAGCCATAAGTTCTGAAATTTCGTGTGCTCTCCCTTTCCCTCATGCAGTTTGTCCCATTTCAAGACAAGGTCACCTACTTCGAAGTTCCTATCATAGGCAGAGTTAGAATCAAACCAGCTTTTGACCACTAGTTGATGTTGATCTAACTTACATTTAGCTTGGGCTCTTACCTCTTCTAGTTTCATTAAAGCGTTAATTCGGTTCTCCAAAGGGGGACAGTCTTCTTCTTGTATTTTCTGTGATAGCCGTAGTGAGGGAAGAAGAATGTGTGGTGGCAGAATTTCTTCTCTGCCATAGATGAGAGAGAAGGGAGAGTTACCTACAACAGTTTTTGGTGTTACCCTATCAACCCAAATTGCGTTTAACAGTGCATTATGCCAGTTTTTGTGATTCTCGAATACCGTTCTCTTGATGATTTTAATCAGATTCTTATTTGTTGATTATGCCAATCCATTTCCCTAGGGGTAATAGCTGGAAGAATACTTCAATTTAATTCATTTTTCTAGAGAGAATTCGCTCATCTCAAGAGACGAAAAATAAGAAGAGTTATCGAATACTAAATAGTCAGGGATACCAAAGCGAGTGATAATATTTGAATTTAAAAAGGCAATTACCTGACTGGTATTCACAGTTCTTAATGCGGCAGCTTCAGATCACCTGGTGAAATAATATGTGGCTGTTATGATAAACTTATGCTGCTGTGAGGATGGCAGATTGATTGGACCTATAATATCAAGGCCCCACTGTTGAAAAGTGGAGTCTACCGAAACAAGTTGCAAAGGAAAGGCCGGTTTCTGTAACCGCCCTGATGATTTTTGACAAATAATACACTTACGACACAAGGCATGAGCATCTCTAAAAAGTGTGGGCCAGTAACAACCGGCTCTCAAAACTTTATGGGCAGTGGTGTCACCACCAAAATGTCCACCAGCTTCTCCTGCATGTAACTCTAGCAAGATTTTTTCTACTTCATCTTTCTCGAGACAGTGCATCAGTACACCATTACAATTTTGACGAAACAGAATACCACTAACCAAATGAAAGGAGGCAGACTTTAATCTTAACACTCTTTTATCAGTGGGATCCAGGTGACGGGGGGCTGACCCATGTTCAAGACAAAATTTTATATTTTCATACCATGGACTGACAGAGTTTTGTGCACAACAGATTGCATTTTGATTGTGTTGTCCTAGGTTTGACCTATCATTCTCTTCTTGTTGTCATGCTGTTGAATCAGCAACTAAATTGCATAACCCTTGGCCTCTCACTATCTGAGATGGGGTAATTTCTATGTCGTACTCCTGCAAATAAGTAACCCAGTTCGCCCTCTTTTCACCTAGTTCTTTCTCCACTAACATGTTCCTAACACCTGGATAAGAGACAATAACTTTCCTCCTAGATTTCAAAAGATAAGACCAGAAGTGCTTGACTGCTTTGAAAACAACGTAGGCTTGTTGATCTACCAATGGGTAATTAAGTTCAGCGCCTTTGAAATCAGATCTCATAAAGGCAATGGGTACTTCATTGTTTTCAGTGTTCTTTTGAGTTAGGACTGCAATGTAGGAATGGTCAAAAGCAAATGTGTAGAGTGTGAAATCTTGCGAAAATTCGGGGCTCATGAGAGAAAGAGCGTCTATTATGGTCTTTTTATTGCATTAAAATCTTGATTTTCTAAGGGTCCCAATGATATTGTGCATATTTCTTAATTAGGTTTTGTAAAGGTCTGACCATTTCGGAGAAACTAGGGACGAATGTCCTAACAAAGTTTATATGGCCGAAGAAACACTGCATAGACTTTTTGGATGTAGGAGGGGGAATTTTCGAGATGACTTCAGTCCTTTCGGGGTCGATAATCATCCCTTTGCTTGACACAATAAATCCTAAGAGTTTACCTTGTTCTACTGTGAATATAGATTTTTTAGGATTCAAGGAAATGTCGTATTTACGACATCGCTGTAGAATGACTCTTAAATGAGTTCGATGATCGATTTTGTTTTTTGAAAATACAGTAACGTCATATAAATAAACTATGATGGACTGTTTGATTAAGCCTCGGAAAGCGATGTACATCGCTCTCTGGAAAGTGGCACCAACATTAATCAGTCCAAAGGGCATTTTTCGATATGCGTAGGTGCCCCATGGAGTGCAGAAGGTAGTTTTAAGTTGGTATGGAGGAGACATCAGGACTTGGTTGTACCCTGAGAAACCATCCAATAAAGATAGCCTCTTAGAACCAGATACCTGTTGAAGGGTCTGTTCCATGGGTGGGACAAGGTAGTATTCTTTATCAGACGCTCTATTAAGGTTTCGAAAATCGACGCATAGTCGAATTTCCCCACTTTTCTTCTAAACAGGGACAAGGTTATAAACCCATTGAGTTTGCCTAACTGGGACAATTATCTTAGCATTCAGGAGTTTATTTAATTCTTTTTTGACAGTCAGTTCGAGCTTAGGGTGCATTTTTCTTAATTTTTATTGAAAGGGCAAGGTTTGGGGTTTCATAGGAATGACGTGTTGTATGATGTTAGGGTCGAAAGTTTTAAGGTCATCATACGTCCACGCAAAAACATCTTTAAATTCTTTAAACAATTTAATAAATGCAGTTTTTTCTTGTTGAGAACACCCCACCCCTAAATTAATGCACTGCGGATTGTCATCAGTTCCTAAGTTTAGTTTTTCATATGATAACGAGGAACTATTGGTTTTACAGTTGACCGATTTTTTGAATTTATCTTGAAGATCGTAAAATTTCTCTAATCTAACTACAGATTTAGGGATCGAATTTACCATCTCCGATGAAGATTCAGGAGTTCTCGGATCTGGTATTACCATGAAATCGCGCAAATGGTCGTCGTGAGTGCATTCATCTATCACCGCACCTTGAAAAGTTTCTTCCATATGCAGGAAGCTAATAATCTGCTAATCATCGTCGAAGACTCTCCAATTCGTGATGTTGTCGGGAACGGATGGCCTGAACAACAGTTCGATGGAGAATGCATTCGGGGATAAGCCTTCTGCAGGAAAGAGTTTGGAGGCTACGTTAGCTAATAGATCAGCTTTGGAATTATTCGATCTAGGAATAGAATTTATATTGAAAGCAGAAAATTTATTCATTAAATTCCATACCTCGGATTGGTAGCTTTTAAGATGCGGAGACAGACAGTGGATAGAATCTCTTACCTATCTAACCACGATTTCAGAATCGCCAAAGACAGTTAAGTTTTGAATGTTCATATCTAAAGCTTTTCTGAGGCCCTGCAATAAAGCCCCATATTCTGCTGTGTTATTAGTACATTCCAATTCTAACCTACATGCAATCAGGGTTTTGTTACCTGCCGAATCAATAATAACGCAGCCTGCGCCTGCTCCTTCTTTGGACTTTGACCCGTCAAAATAAAGAGACCAAATTTGATTTTTGTCGGGTGCATGAGACCATTGTGTAGAAGTTGTTGGCTGCACATATGCTACAATCTCGGACTGTTGTTCTGTGTTGGTGATAGCTGAAGTCTCAGCCATGAAATTGCCGAAAAAGTTATCCATCCCTTGTATTTCAGACGAATCAGCAGAAGGTGTAAATGGTCCATTGGGATCATTCAAATATGTGACCGTGAACTTAAGGTTACGTTCACGATTTACCTTGATTTTGTTGGGCTTGCCGTTTTCTGGAAGCCACAGGTGAGACCAATCTGTTGCAAAATAGTCATGTAGCTGCTCTGACCAGTCCCTACTTGAAAACAAGCCATACACTTCTGGAATATCCACAACAATAATATCAATCACTTGATGAACTTTGGGGTTAGGCGATAATATTATAAGCACATTCCTTAATTTTCCTATGACTTTTACACTAGTTCGATCAAGTTGGATGATTTTTAAAGTGGATGGTTCAACTTCAGCAGTAATCTTCTGACATACAGACCATGGAATCACATTGGATGACGCTCCTGAGTCTACCATACAATTGTGCACATTTCTATTAAAGATCTCGAAAGTTAACAAAAATGGAGGTACATTTCTGCGAGTAGTAAGTGTGGAAGCTTGTGGTTTTTTACTCGCAGTCTCTAAAGCTAATTTATCTACATTTGTTACATTATTTAAAGGAAGGATTCCTTTATCATGAGTATCATGATTATTCTTAGTGGAAGTCTTCTGAGGAACTTTGTTCTTAACAACCTTGTTACTGCTTGAATTACCATTTTTTCTATTCTTTGCGATGTTCTGTAACATTTTTTGTAGTAGAAATGGAAATTTTAATAACTCATAAACATAAATGTTGGCCCTTAACATTTTAAGATCTTCAACTAAATCATAATCTAAGTTGGGGTTTACATGACTCTGTTTAGTCTCAGCTGGTTTAGATTGCTTTGGGGGCAAAGTCGTAGTGTTTTCAGAAGAATGTTTGTTTGTTGTCTTACTCCTAGTATTGTAGGGATGTACTGTCTCGAAGTTAGCTTGAAAGATGCTATCCGAGAAGTGTCCAAAAATGTTCAGAGAAGATTCTTCTGCTTCAACTATCTCTTGTTCAACAACCTGCTCAGGAATCTCAAGAGGCATCAAGTTATCGCGGGCTTCTAGAATTGTTTGAAGGGCATATTGCAGACTTTCTAGATTAAGACCCTCGGTATTTGGATTACGGCGGTTGGCGGGAAAAGGCTTCCTGAACGGGGGTTTGTAGGGTCCTTTGCTCGAAGAAGCTTCTTCAGTCGTCCTTTTCAAATCTATAACTTGATTTGACAGTTTTTGAATGACTTTAGTTAAGTTTTCTAAATCCAATCTTTCAGGTTGTCTTTTATTTTGAGAAGGTCTAGGGAGGATTTCGATCTTCTTTTTGGAAGATGAACTAGTTTTTGTTTCGTTGCTAGTAGTGTCTTTTCAACTAAGTATGTCTTTTTCAATCTGGCTAGCCTCTTCAAAGGCCTCTAACAACGTGGCTTTCTTAGATCGATTTACCCAAATGGCTATACTTTGATGCAAGGCTTTAGTATAGTATGCTATGATAAGATTCTCGGCAAGCATCGAGTCCGTAGGGATTCGGTTCTTAAGTGTTAAGAATCTTTGATTAAAGTCTTTAATTTTCTCTTTTGGGTTCATTCTTAAGCTAGAAAGCTCCATAACTAGGACTTTCGAGGACTTCTCGTCTCCGAATTTTTCCAGAAAGCATGACTCGAACTTCTCCCAGGACACGATGGTCTGGGGTTGTTGGGCAAAGTACCAGGTAGAGGCATTGCTCTCGAAAGTATAGGGGAGCAACCTACAGACTACATCTTCATTCTCGACATTACGGAGTCTTATAGCTAACATGAACTTTTTAATGTGATCTTCAACGATTTGTTTAGAGTCAGGGTCAAACTTGGGAAGCCACTTCTCTGGATGTTTGGGTAAGGGATGTTGAGCCCCAGGTACGGCTACTACATCCTGGTCGAGCCAAGGTCTGGCAGGATTGTTCCGGTTGGCCATTAGTGTAGGCGGTGTGGAAGGATGAGAATGGAAACTCCCTTCGTCAGAAGAGTCTTCTCCTGAAGAAGAAGGAGATGATGGAGGTGGTGAGGGTGGTTTTCCAGATCCTCCTACAGCAGGAGTGAGGATTGGATCTGTAGGGTTCAAAGTAAGGTTAGTGCCTCCAAGTTGTTCTCTAAGATCAGAGAAATCTAAAGGTTGTTCCAAAGGCTGATTTAGTTTCCTTAAATGGGTGAAGGCACTCTGTGTTCTCAAGAGAGATTGGCAAACAATCTCTTGTACGTTACCACCTACAGGATTCGGGGTTGTTGGTTCAACTGTTATCCGTAGATCGTCATTTGATGTGGTTGTTGTTTGAGGGGGGATGTTATCGTTTGAATGGCTTCTTGTCACTATAGGTGAGCGGTTAGGTGGTGGAGGAGTCTTACGACCACCTCATGCCATTAATAAATTTCAGGCCCTCCTTCTAGCGCCATTTGTTGACGGGCGAAAATAAACACTTGCCAACTGGAAGAGTGGATCCGGTCTGGGGTTGTCTAAATAACTCAATCCATTTGGGATGATCCACCCTGACAGGTTTAGTGGCTCTGTTGGCTGATCTAAGTCCTAGGAAAACGAAAGAAAAGCTAAAACTAAGAAAAACTAATCTAAGTGAAAACAACAATTAAAGAAAACTAATAAACAAATCTGAAATAAATATATACAATCTATTGTCTAACATTATACAACAATAATTCTATGAAATTAAATGTTCAATTATCGACAGAATTAAATCTTAATCACAAATGTACAATATTTACAGATTACAAATTTTAAATGAAAACCTGCTAAAATCATTTGTAAACTGACCTATGATAGCAAAACTATTGTTTTTTTATTTTTATAATTTTATGAGAAAGAAATAAAAATGAAAACTATCTAAGCTGAACAATTAAAATAATAATCCTAACTATAAATCCAAACTATATATATCTATGTAAACTACTTAAATAACACTAATAAATTAACTACTAAATAACAAATAGCAAACTGACCTGAAGTAACGCTTCAGGTTTGTCCTGCATACAATAGTTGATTTAGCTGTTTGGTGGGAAGAAACCCGCACCAGATTCTCTACGAGCTTCTCATAAACAGAAAGCAGCAGTTCTCTTTGAATATAAATGACAGGACAAACAAGACATAAAAACAACAACATTCTTATAATTTACAAATCATCGCAATTAGATAAATCCCTGTGCAAGATTTGTACAGAACAGTTCAATTAACGAAGAAAATAAACCTTTATTCATTAAATTGGAACACAGTAATTGTTGTACTAAAATAAATAAGAGACATCAGATATGGACAACACATAAACCAAATCACATCAACATGCAATGAATCATGATAGCTAAAGTAGTCGATAATTGATTGCAAACTGATATGAGGAAAACTTGAAATAAAAGTTTGATATATTGAAAGCTAAAGCTGTTACAAGACATCAACTTTCATCCCAATCAGTATCATTATAAATCCATAGTCTGGTTCTCCCAACAATCGATGATTTCATTACAAAAAAATAACAAATATTTAAAGACCACAGGGTAAAACATCCCTGTGGGAATTATCAAACACAGTTTACAAAAAATCTAGGAATAATCTCCCAAGTCTCTATTCCTGACTAAAGCTAACAACCTATATGAAAACTATATCACAAAAGTATCTCCTAAACTGCCACAGCATGCACAATTTGTCATTGAAATTCGTATGCACTTGAAAGTGGACAAGAATAGACAAGTTTAGATGACATTTTATTTGTAAAACTAACAAAAATCTAAATTTTAAGACTAGCTACAGAATCTCACGATTTTGTAGCTGGTCTAATTTGCAAACAAAATCGTTTTTAATCAATCCAAAACTAACAGAACTATATTTGAACTATTAAACAAATATTTGATTATTAATTGAAAACAAAAGAGATCGTTCATGCCAAAAATAACCAAATCTTCTATGCTAATTGAGAGAAAACGAAATCTTGTTTGAATCTATTTCAATTGAAACAGACCCTAAACGAATATCAAGAAAATATCTGGTATGAATTCAATATAGACATAATATGTCAATCCAACACTCAACGGAATCGTTTAAATCCAAACTAACAGAACCGTATCAAATCTAACTTTGAATCCACCGCATTATACAAACAACTGTCCTAATTCAGATGTAAAGAATCATTTCAGAATCAAACCAAAAGAAATGAATCGAAGTAATTCAGGGCCGACACAATGCAAAATCGTATCAATCAAAACATGGTTGTATCCGATTTTAGCAAATGAATCTTCTGTACAGGTCGAATGCAATCATAATCCAAAATGAAAATATTCATTCAAAACGAAACAAAATCATTTCTTGAATCTATTCGAACAGAACTAAATGAAAACAAACCCAATCGACTACCCTAATTCAACGTACAGACTTGTTTCAAAAGAAAACCAAACAGAATCGAAAACAAATCAATCGTTTATACTAATCTAAGAAGAATAAAATTGCATTAACCAAATCATAGCTGTATTTGATTTTAGGAAAATGAATCGATGCAAACAAAAATATTTTATGGTAATTACAAACAAAATCTTTCATGCTAATTCAGATAGAAAAACGGAATCATTTATGGTAATTAGAAGTAAACAGAATTGTTTTTAATCTATTCAAGCAAACAGAACTAATCGATTATGCTAGTTGAAACTAAATCATACAAAATCGATGTGGAAAAAAACATACCTGGGCTGTAATAAAAACAACTCGATCATGATAATTTTGAATTGACAAAGGCCGTTGTTGCTTCGACATTTCTGAAGACAATTGAACCAGTGGTTTTTTGTTTCTTCTCGTTGGCTTGTAGCCTGTCGTTCTCCTTTGACAGCACTGTCACTCGTTCCTCTAACAATTTAATCTTACATTGCAATAGGGGGACGCCCGTGTAATAACATTCAAGCCAGGAATTCCATTGGGTACATGGTGGTTGATTGGGCTTTGGCATCACAGGCGAGGGTTCTTTCAAGTTACCAGGGGTTTCATTGTGAAGCTTAATTCCCGGGAATTTAGGATCGTTCTTGAGGCATGGAGGTAAGTTGGAAACATAGTCATAGGGTTCCATAGAGCATAGGCCATGAGAATAGGGGTTTTCCTCAGTCAAGAAACGTTCAATTTCGGAATCCGAGTCTTCGCTCAGCACTATTGGCTTCTGGTCAACGTTTTGCTTGGGTTTGTTCCTAGCACATCTAGATATCCATCGTCCATTCTTCTTTCCCTTACTGTTGACACCAGTATCACCTTTGTCTTTCTTCCTCACAAGCCTTTTGATGGCCTTAGTATTCTCTTTAGTACATGGGTCGGCCATGGCATTGGGTAGGTCAAGGTTGGGGAAATCCGAGGGTTTGATAGGGGGTAGAAGGATATGAAGTGGCACGGCTGGTCCAACCAAAGTTTCAGTAACCACAACCTTGTCCACTTGGACAGACTCGGGAGTGGAAAATCCATTCCTTGATAGGAAGGCTTGCCAACAGTCACCACTAAGGATTAAATAATGAACAATAATGACTTTGATCAAGCCATGACGGAAAAGGCTGCTATCAATCTTCTCACGCTTGAATCTTTTAGACATATTGTACAGACTATGTAAGAGATAATGTGGCATATTCATAGGGTAGCCTATAAAATTCATCAATAACCGAAAATGATACAGAAATACCAAGCCATAACAACCTTTCGTAGGTCACAAACTACTTAACAATTGCCAAAAGATCTTGCCACCTGGGTTTGAGGGTAGTGAGAGGCATACCTCTATCACAGTTAACAATCTTTCTTGATGTGAATAGGAGTGGCCACGACACCTCGTCTACTTTGGAATTTTTAAACCATCTTTTCCCTCTAGCTGGTAGTCCTGTAGCTGAGCTTAGGATTTCCTCATTTAGCTCACGTTGTATGTCTCTGACCTTAGCCCTGCATCCGTCGAAGGTGAGGGAGAACTGTTGGGCTCCGTTAGCCAACTAGAGTTCTAAATTAACTAAAAGATGTAAACTAAATAGATGTACAATTCTATCAATCGACAGTTTAATTACAATTTATTAAATAATAGTGTTTTTTTACAATGGATATATACAATCTACAAGGTTTAAGAAAATCCTTGTGAAAACAATTGTTTTTTAAAATAATGGATACGAAAAATATTAAAAATAAACAAAATTATTCTAGTATTCTAACTACCAAACTAATAAACAATGGATGAATAAGATTGTAAATGATATAACACAAATAGACATTATCGAATAGCAACAGAGTTTGGATACCATTTGGTTCTATGCGCACCACAGGTGCCATAGAACAGAATACACAGCGAGCAGGGTGAACGGTCAAGGGTTTGGACAGGGTATACGCCGGACTGATAGCTCACAGGCCTCCCCAAAAACCCACAGAGGTAACCCGGGATAGGAGGGAGGCATTAATGCCCAAATGTGCAAGGGTGGTGGAACTAGATCAACCCATGAAAAACACTCATATCCAAATGTACAACTGACGGTGCATATGGTGATTCAAATCACTATTGCAATGTCA
The DNA here is from genome assembly GCA_009831015.1 of Picea engelmannii. Taxonomy (NCBI): domain Eukaryota; kingdom Viridiplantae; phylum Streptophyta; class Pinopsida; order Pinales; family Pinaceae; genus Picea; species Picea engelmannii. Next base: position 181,038 of record ML780985.1, on the reverse strand, counting down.
ATAAAACAACCATTGAAAACTATGATGAGTTGACTCAGGTGTTTGCACAAGAATTAGTATTTACATGGTTTTAAAATCAAAACAATGTTTCAAATACAACACCAAGGATTCAATGATGAAACGTATGCTTTGTATGAAACCATTGAATTAAGGGTCTAATCACCATGTTAATGTGTTGATACGAAACCAATGCACCAAGGAATTCGATGAAAGACTATAGAACATCAAACTACCAATGTATTAAGGACTCAATGACACTCATTATAATATCATCACAATCTTATAAAAATGAAATCATATTAACAACAAAAGGATGCCAAATGAGTAAAGATTTTCGTGTCTTGCCAACTGTGCGACTATAATTAAATTGGAAATGAAATGAACACAGAGACAAGAGTGACCATAATAATTCAGTGATGATTTTAATGCCATTGACGTGACTTCGAAATCAAAATTTTCACGCTTGCAGTCGTGAAAATGAGAATAAAGGCAGGTGTGCAAATGTGCGACATAATAGTGTTGTTTTATTCAAAGATTGGGATGAAAATCAAGGGTTCCAAAACACTTGTGTGGGCAGATAATAAAGATGGGATAAAAATGAAAAATGGCTGCCAACAATGGTGACACATTGGTAGAAGCAGTTATCTCTGCCAAAAGAACAAAATCAGATTATGATAACAAGAATCATTCAAACTCAAAAACAACCAGAAAATTGTTTAAACATCATTATTAATCAAATATTCCAGTAGTGTTTAAAGGATGAAAACTGATAACAGTCTGAAGACAAGTGAGGCACGATATTAAAGATAAAATCTCCAATACTATTGATAGAGCCACTACTGCCAGCAGGTGTTCATAGCCTCGACAGGGTTGCCATTTAACCCACTCTGATATCTGTATCCTGCCAAGATGTTCCAGATCAGAATAAAGGACATTTTAAGGTCAAGAGGTTTCATATTTACGAATTTTCATATACCCGACATTGCTTCGCTGCCAGTGGGCCTGTTCAGTACCCCGACGAAGTTGTCTTGGCGTCATGCATGCATTTACCCGCTGCCAGCAGACCTGTTCAGCATCCCGACGGGTTTACAAGCACTTCCCACAGCTCTTTTAATGATTTATTTCGTTTTTTAAAGATATATAATTGAGCGGGGTGACGCAGAAAATTATGATATTTTAGCATATTTTTTTTTACAGACCTCAACAGAATTTTTTTTACAGACCTCAACATAATTTTTTAGAACTATCCTTTATTAATATCCAGAGATGGTTTATTTACAGAACCAACTTTCTGAGGCAGGGAGACATCTTTTGAGTCGTTCCTTTAAGGAACCGGGACAGCGTAAGAAGATAATGGATGATCGTGAAAAGATTTATTCACAGATCGAAATCAGTTAACTTCTTTCAAACAACAGTTTTTTGCCAACACAGATGTAAATTTCAGAAGTATATAATTGATGTTTAGACAATTTTTCAACAATCATTTTAGTGAAAGAATTTTCTGATTTCCTTGTCTGAACAGTTCCAAAATCCAGGTATGTGTATTTCCAAAAGCAAGACTGATAAGCGGAAAGAAAAAAAAAATCAAAGCCAAAATAGTAAAAGGAAAGCAGACAAAAGAAAAATATGTATAGAGTATACACAGGGTTGTCATCAAGCGAAATATCTTTTCAGAGCTTGGCCATTCACCGAATAGGTGTCAAGCTGTCCCTCTAGATTCTGCAATCGGAAAGATATGGGACCCAATTTCTCAGCAATTAAAAATGGTCGAAGCCTTAAGTTCTGAAATTTCGTGTGCTCTCCCTTTCCCTCATGCGGTTTTTCACATTTCAAGAAAAGGTCACCTACTTTGAAGTTCCTATCAGAGGCAGAGCTAGAATCAAACCAGCATTTGACCACTAGTTGATGTTGATCTAACTTACGTTTAGCTTGGGCTCTTACCTCTTCTAGTTTCATTAAAGCGTTAATTCGGTTCTCCAGAGGGGGACAATCTTCTTCTTGTATTTTCTGCGATAGCCATAGTGAGGGAAGAAGAATGTGTGGTGGCAGAATTGCTTCTCTACCATAGACGAGAGAGAAGGGAGAGTTACCTACAACAGTTTTTGGTGTTACCCTATCAACCCAAATTGCATTTAACAGTGCATTATGCCAGTTTTTGTGATTCTCGGATACCGTTCTCTTGATGATTTTAGTTAGATTCTTATTTGTTGATTCTGCCAATCCATTCCCCCGGGGGTAATAGCTGGAAGAATACTTCAATTTAATTCCTTTTTCTAGAGAGAATTCGCTCATCTCAAGAGACGAAAAATAAGAAGCGTTATCGAATACTAAACAGTCAGGAATACCAAAACAAGTAATAATATTTGAATTTAAAAAGGCAATTACCTGACTGGTATTCACAGTTCTTAATGCGGCAGCTTTAGACCACCTGGTGAAATAATATGTGGCTGTCATGATAAAATTATGCTGCTATGAGGATGGCGGATTGATTGGAACTATAATATCAAGGCCCCACTACTAAAAAGGGGAGTCTACCGAAACAGGCTGCAAAGGAAAGGATGTTTTCTGTAACCGCACTGATGATTTTTGATAAATAATACACTTACGGCACAAGGCATGGGCGTCTCTAAAAAGTGTGGGCCAGTAACAACCGGCTCTCAAAACTTTATGGGCAGTGGTGTCACCACCAAAATTCCCACCAGCTTCTCCTGCATGCAACTCTAGCAAGACTTTTTCTGCTTCGTCTTTCTCAAGACAGTGCATCAGTACGCCATTACAATTTTGACGAAACAGAATACCATTAACCAAATGAAAGGAGGGAGACTTTAATCTTAACGCTCTTCTTTTAGTGGGATCCAGGTGACGAGGGGCTGACCCATGTTCAAGACATAATTTTATATTGTCATACCATGGACTGACAGAGTTTTGTGCACAGCAGATTGCATTTTGATTGTGTTGTCCTAGGTTTGACCTATCGTTCTCTTCTTGCTATCCTGTTGCTGAATCAACAACTAACTTGCATAACCCTTGGCCTCTCACTATCTGAGATGGGGTAATTTATATGCCGTACTACTGCAAAAAAAGTGACCCAGTTCGCCCTCTTTTCACCTAGTTCTTTATGTATTAACAGGTTCCTGACGGCTGGATAAGGGACAATAACTTTCATCCTAGATTTCAAAAGATAAGACCGAAAGTGCTTAACTGCTTTGAAAACAGCGTAGGCTTGTTGATCTACCGCTGGGTAATTAAGTTCAGCGCCTTTGAAAGTAGAGCTCATAAAGGCAATGGGTACTTCATTGTTTTCAGCATTCTTTTGAGTTAGGACTGCAGCGTAGGAACGGTCAGAAGCAAATGTGTAGAGTGTGAAATCTTGTGAAAATTCGAGGCTCATGAGAGGAGCGTCTATTATGGCCTTTTTTATTGCATTAAAATATTTATTTTCTAAGGGTTCCCAATGATATTGTGCATCTTTCTTAATTAGGTTTTGTAAAGGTCTGACCATTTCGGAGAAACTGGGGATGAATCTCCTAACAAAGTTTATCTGGCCCAAGAAAGACTGCATAGACTTTTTGGATGTAGGAGGGGGAAGTTTCAAGATGACTTGAGTCCTTTCGTCGTCGATAATCATCCCTTTTCTTGACACAATAAATACTAAGAGTTTACCTTGTTCTACTGCGAATATAGATTTTATAGGATTCAAGGAAATGTCGTATTTACGACATCGTTGTAGAACGGCTCTTAAATGAGTTAGATGATCGGTTTTGTTTTTTGAAAATAAAGTAACTTCATATAAATAAAATAAAATGGATTGATTGACTAAGCCTAGGAAAGCGATGTCCATCGCTCTCTGGAAAGTGGCACCGACATTAATCAGTCCAAAGGGCATTTTTCGATATGCGTAGGTGCCCCATGGAGTGCGGAAGGTAGTTTTAAGTTGGTCAAGAGGAGACATCACAACTTGGTTGTACCCTGACAAACCATCCAATAAAGATAATCTCTCAGAACCAGATACCTGTTGAAGGATCCGTTCCATGGGCTAGAAAAGGTAGTTGTCTTTATCAGATGCTCTATTAAGGTTTCGGAAATCGACGCATAGTCAAATTTCCCCACTTTTCTTCTGAACAGGGACAAGGTTAGAAACCCATTGAGTGTGCCTAACTGGGAAAATTATCTTAGCATTCAAGAGTTTATTTAATTCTTTTTTGACAGTCGGTTCGAGCTTAGGGTGCATTTTTCTTAATTTTTGTTGAAAGGGCAAGGTTTGGGGTTTCATAGGAATGACGTGTTGTATGATGTTAGGGTCAAAAGTTTTAAGGTCATCATACGTCCACGCAAAAACATCTTTAAATTCTTTAAACAATTTAATAAATGCATCTTTTTCTTGTTGAGAACACCCCACCCCTAAATTAATGCACTGTGGATTGTCATCAGTTCCTAAGTTTACTTTTTCATATGATAACGAGGAACTATTGGTTTTATAGTTGACTGATTTTTTGAATTTATCTTGAAGATCGTAAAATTTCTCTAATCTAACTACAGATTTAGGGATCGAATTTACCATGTCCGATGAAGATTCAGGAGTTCTCAGATTTGGTATTACAGTGAAATCACGTAAATTGTCGTCGTGAGTGCCTTCGTCTATGACCGTGCCTTGAAAAGTTTCTTCCATATGCAGGAAGCTAATAATCTGTTGATCGTCGTCGAAGACTCTCCAATTCGTGATGTTGTCGAGAATGGATGGCCTGAACAACAGTTCGACGAAGAATGCATTCGGGGACAAGCCTTCTGCAGGAAAAAGTTTGGAAGCTACGTTAGCTAATAGATCAGCTTCAAAATTATTCGATCTAGGATTAGAATTTATATTGAAAGTAGAAAATTTATTTATTAAATTCCATACCTCGGATTGGTAGCTTTTAAGATGAGGAGGCAGGCAATGGATAAAATCTCTTACCTGTCTAACCACGATTTCGGAATCGCCAAAGACAGTTAAGTTTTGAATGTTCATATCTAAAGCTTTACTGAGGCCCTGCAATAAAGCCTCATATTCTGCTGTGTTATTAGTACATTCAAATTCTATCCTACATGCAATCAGGGTTTTGTTACCTGCCGGATCAATAATAACGCAGCCTACGCCTGCTCCTTCTTTGGACTTTGACCCGTCAAAATAAAGAGACCAAATTATATTTTTTTTGGGTGCATGAGACCATTGTGTAGAAGTTGTTGGCTACACATATGCTACAATCTCGGACTGTTGTTCTGGGTTGGTGATAGCTGAAGTCTCGGCCATGAAATTTTCAAAAAAGGTATCCATCCCTTGTATTTTGGTTGAATCAACAGAAGGTGTAAATGGTCCGTTGGGAACATTCAAATATGTGACAGTGAACTTAAGGTAGCGTTCACGATTTAACTTGATTTTGTTGGGCTTGTCGTTTTCTGGAAGCCATAGATGAGACCAATCTGTCGCGAAATAGCCGTGTAGCTGCTTCGACCAGTCCCTGCTTAAAAAAAGACCATACACTTCTAGAATATCCACAACAATAATATCAATCACTTGATGAACTTTGGGGTTAGACGATAATCTTATAAGCACATTCCTTAATTCGCCTATGACCTTTACACTAGTTCGATCAAGTTGGATGATTTTTAAAGTGGATGGTTCAACTTCAGCGTTAATATTCTGACATACATACCACGGCATCACATTGGATGACGCTCCTGAGTCTACCATACAATTGTGCACATTTCTATTAAAGATCTCGAAAGTTGACAAAAATGGAGGTACATTTCTGCGAGTAGTAAGTGTGGAAGCCTGTGGATTTTTACTCACAGTCTCTAAAGCTAATTTATCTACATTTGTTACATTATTTATAGGAAGGCTTCCTTTATCGTGAGTATCAGAATTATTCTTAGTAGAAGTCTTCTGAGGAACTTTGTTTTGAACAACCTTGTTACTGCTTGAATTACCATTTTTGCTATTCTCTGCGATGTTCTGTAACATTTTTTGTAGCAAAAACGAAAATTTTAATAACTCATAAACAGAAATGTTGGCCCTTAACTTTTTAAGATATTCAACTAAATCATAATCTAAGTTGGGGTTTACATGACTCTGTTTAGTTTCAGCTAGTTTAGATTTCTTTGGGGGCAAATTCGTAGTGTTTTCAGAAGAAGGTTTGTTTGTTGTCTTAATCCTAGTATTGTAGGGATGTACTATCTCGAAGTTAGCTTGAAATATGCTATCCGAGAAGTGTCCAAAAATGTTCGGAGAAGATTCTTCTTCTTCAACTGTCTCTTGTTCAACAACCTCCTTAGGAATCTTAGGAGGCATCAAGTTATCCCGGGCTTCTAGAATTGTTTGAAGGGCATATTGCAGACTTTCTAGATTAAGACCCTCGGTATTTGGATTAGGGAGGTTGGCGGGAAAAGGATTCCTGAATGAGGGTTTGTAGGGTCCTTTGCTCAAAGAAGCTTCTTCGGCCGTCCTTTTCAAATCTATAATTTGATTTGACAGTTTTTGAACAACTTTAGTTAAGTTTTCTAAATCCGAGCTTTCAGGTTGTGTTTTATTTTGAGAAGGTCTAGGGAGGATTTTGATCTTCTTTTTGGAAGATGAACTAGTTTCTATTTCATTGCTAGTAGTGTCATTGAAACTAAGTATGTCTTTTTCAATCTGGATAGCCTCTTCGAAGGCCTCTAACAACTTGGCTTTCTTAGATCGTTTTACCCAAATGGCTATAATTTGATGCAAGGCTTTAGTATAGTATGCTATGATAAGATTCTTGGCAGGCTTCGAGTCCGTAGGGATTCGGTTCTTAAGTGTTAAGAATCTTTGATTAAAGTCCTTAATTTTCTCTTTTGAGTTCATTCTTATGCTAGAAATCTCCATAACTAGGACTTCCGAGGACTTATCGTCTTCAAATTTTTCCAGAAAGCATGACTCGAACTTCTCCCAAGACACAATGGTCTGGGGTTGTTGGGAAAAGTACCAGGTAGAGGCATTGCCCTCGAAAGTATAGGGGAACAACCTACAGACTACGTCTTCATGCTCGACATTACAGAGTCTTATAGCTAACATGAACTTTTTAATGTGATCTTCAGTGATCTGTTTAGAGTCAGTGTCAAACTTGGGAATCCACTTCTCCGGATGTTTGGGTAAGGGATGTTGAGCCCCAGGTACGGCTACTGCATCCTGGTCGAGCCAAGGTCTGGCAGGATTGTTCTGGTTGGCCATTGGTGTAGGCGGTGTGGAAGGCTGAGAAGGGGAACTGCCTTCGTCAGAAGAGTGTTCTCCTGAAGAAGAAGGTGATGATGGAGGTGGTGAGGGTGGTATTCCAGATCCTCCTATAGCAGGAGTGAGGATTGGATCTGTAGGGTTCAAAGTAAGGTTAGTGCCTCCAAGTTGTTCTCTGATATCAGAGAAATCTAAAGGTTTGTCCAAAGGCTGATTTGGTTTCCTTAAACGGGTGAAGGCACTATCTGTTCTCAAGAGAGATTGGTGAACAATCTCTTGTACATCACCACCTGCAGGATTCAGGGTTGCTGGTTCAACTGTGATCCGTAGATCGTCATATGATGTGGTTGTTGTTTGAGGGGGGATGTTATCGTTTGAATGGATTTTTGTCACTATAGGTGAGCGGTTAGGTGGTGGAGGAGTCTTACGACCGCCTCATGCCATTAATAAATTTCAGGCCCTCCTTCTAGCACCATTTGTTGACGGGCAAAAATAAACGCTCGCCAACTAGAAGAGTGGATCCGGTCTGGGGTTGTCTAAATAACCTAAGTTGTTTGGGATGATCCACCCTGATGGGTTTAGCGACTCTGTTGGCTGATCTAAGTCCTAGGAAAACGAAAGAAAAGCTAAAACTAATAAAAACTAATCTAAGTGAAAACAACAATTAAAGCAAACTAATAAACAAATCTGAAATACATATATACAATCTATTGTCTAACATTATACAACAATAATTCTGTGAAATTAAATGTTCAATTATCGACAGAATTAAATCTTAATCACAAATGTACAATATTTACAGATTACAAATTTTAAATGAAAACCTGCTAAAATCATTTGTAAACTGACCTATGACAGCAAAACTATTGTTTTTTTATTTTTATAATTTTATGAGAAAGAAATAAAAATGAAAACTATCTAAGCTGAACAATTAAAATAATAATCCTAACTATAAATCTAAACTATATATATCTATGTAAACTACTTAAATAACACTAATAAATTAACTACTAAATAACAAATAGCAAACTGACCTGAAGTAACGCTTCAGGTTTGTCCTGCATACAATAGTTGATTTAGCTGTTCGGTGGGAAGAAACCCGCACCAGATTCTATATGAGCTTCTCGTAAACAAAAATCAACAGTGCTCTTCGAATATAAATGACAGGACAAACAAGACATAAAAACGACAACAATCTTATAATTTACAAATCATCGCAGTTAGATAAATCCCTGTGCAAGATTTGTACAGAACAGTTCAATTAACGAAGAAAATAAACTTTTATTCATTAAATTGGAACAGATTAATTATTGTACTAAAAGAAATAGGAGACATCAGATATGGACAACACATAAACCAAATCACATCAACATGCAATGAATCATGATAGCTAAAGTAGTCGATAATTGATTGCAAGCTGATATGAGGAAAACTTGAAATAAAAGTTTGATATATTGAAAGCTAAAGCTATTACAAGACATCAACTTTCATCCCAGTCTGTATCATTATAAATCCATAGTTTGGTTCTCCCAACAATCGATGATATCATTACAAAAAAATAACAAGTATTTAAACACCACAGGGTAAAACATCCGTGTGGGAATTATCAAACACAGTTTACAAAAAATCTGGGAATAATCTCCCAAGTCTCTATTCCTGACTAAAGCTAACAACCTATACCAAAACTATATCACAAAAGCATCTCCTAAACTGCCACAACATTCCCAATTTGTCATTGAAATTCGTATGCACCTGAAAGTGGACAAGAATAGACAAGTTTAGATGACATTTTATTTGTAAAACTGACAAAAATCTAAATTTTAAGACTAGCTACAGAATCTCACGATTTTGTAGCTGGTCTAATTTGCAAACAAAATCGTTTTTAATCAATCCAAAACTAACAGAAATATATTTGAACTATTAAACAAATATTTGATTATTAATTGAAAACAAAAGAAATCGTTCATGCCAAAAATAACCAAATCTTCTATGCTAATTGATAGCAAACGAAATCTTGTTTGAATCTATTTCAATTGAAACAGACCCTAAATGAATATCAAGAAAATCTCTGGTATGAATTCAATATAGACATAATATGTCAATCCAACACTCAATAGAATCGTTTAAATCCAAACTAACAGAACCGTATCAAATCTAACTTTGAATCCATCGCATTATACAAACGACTGTGCTAATTCAGACGTACAGAATCATTTCAGAATCAAACCAAAAGAAATGAATCGAAGTAATTCAGGGCCAACACAATGCAAAATCATATCAATCAAAACATGGTTGTGTCCGATTTTAGCAAATGAATCTTTTGTACAGGTCGAATGCAATCATAATCCAAAATGAAAATATTCATTCAAAATGAAACATAATCGTTTCTTGAATCTCTTCGAACAGAACTAATTGAAAACAAACCCAATCGACTACCCTAATTCAACGTACAGACTTGTTTCAAAAGAAAACCAAATAGAATCGAAAACAAATCAATCGTTTATACTAATCTAAGAACAATAAAATCGCATTAACCAAATCATAGTTGTATTTGATTTTAGGAAAACGAATCGATGCAAACAAAAATAGTTTATTCTAATTACAAACAAAATCTTTCATGCTAATTCAGATAGAAAAACAGAATCATTTATGGAAATTAGAAGTAAACAAAATTGTTTTTAATCTATTCAAGCAAACAGAATTAATCGGTTATGCTAGTTGAAACCAAATCATACAAAACCGATGTGGAAAAAACCATACCTGGGCTGTAAGAAAAACAACTCGGTCATGATAATTTTGAATTGACAAAGGTTGTTGTTGCTTCGACATTTCTGAAGACAATTGAACCAGTGGTTTTTTGTTTCTTCTCGTTGGCTTGTAGCCTGTCGTTCTCCTTTTACAGCACTATCACCCATTCCTCTAACAATTTAATCTTACATTGCAATAGGGGGACGTCTGTGTAATAACGTCCAAGCCAGGAATTGCATTGGGTACATGGTGGTTGATTAGGCTTTGGCATCACAGGCGAGGGTTCTTTCAAGTTACCAGGGGTTTCATTGTGAAGCTTAATTCCTGATTATTTAGGATCGTTCTTGAGGCATGGAGGTAAGTTGGAAACATAGTCATAGGGTTCCATAGAGCATAGGCCATGAGAATAGAGGTTTTCCTCCGTCAAGAAACGTTCAATTTCGGAGTCCGAGTCTTCGCTGAGCACTATTGGCTTCTGGTCAGCGTTTTGCTTGGGTTTGTTCCTAAAACATTTGAATATCCATCATGCATTCTTCTTTCCCTTACTGTTGACACCAGTATCACCTTTGCCTTTCTTCCTCACAGGCCTTTTGACGGCCTTAGTATTGTCTTTAGTACACGGGTCGGCCATGGTATTGGGTAGGTCAAGGTTGGGGCAATCTGAGGGTTTGACAGGGGGTAGAAGGATATGAAGTGGCACGGCTGGTCCAACCAGAGTTTCAGTAACCATAACCTTGTTCACTTGGACAGACTCGGGAGTGGCAAAGCCATTCCTTGATAGGAAGGCTTGCCAACAGTCACCACTAAGGCTTAAATGATGAACGATAATGAATTAGATCAAGCCATGATGGAAAAGGCTGATATCAGTCTTCTCATGCTTGAATCTTTTATACATCTTGTACAGACTACGTAAGAGATAATGTGGAATATTCAGAGGGTAGCCTATAAAACTCATCAATACCGAAAATGATACAGAAATACCAAGCCATAACGACCTTTCGCAGGTCACAAACTGCTTAACAATTGGAAAAAGATTGTGCCACCTGGGTTTGAGGGTAGCGAGAGGCATACCTCTATTGCAGTTAACAATCTTTCTTGATGTGAATAGGAGTGGCCATGGCACCTCCTCTACTTTGGAATTTTTAAACCATCTTTTTCCTGTAGCTGGTAGTCCTGTAGCTGAGCTTAGGAATTCCTCATTTAGCTCGATCTGTATGTATCCGACCTTATCCCTGCATCTGTCGAAGGTGAGGGCGAACTGTTGGGCAACCAAAAGGTTGAAACCCTCAAATATTTGGATAAACACCAACCAACCACTATTTTCCAAATCTTCATGAGCATTATCGAATAGCAATAGAGTTTGGATACCATTTGGTTATATGCACACCACAGGTGCCATAGAATAGAATACACAGCGAGCAGGGTGAACGGTCAAGGGTTTGGATAGGGTATACGACGGACCGATAGCTCAAAGGCCTCCCCGAAAACCCACAGAGGTAACCTGGGATAGGAGGGAGGCATTAATGCCCAAATGTGCGAGGGTGGTGGAACTAGATGAACCCATGCTAAACAGTCATATCCAAATGTACAACCGACGGCGCATATGGTGATTCAAGTCACTATTGCAATGTCAATAAAACAACCATTGAAAACTATGATGAGTCGACTCGATTTTTTTCACAAGCATTAGTATTTACATGGTTTTAAAATCAAAACAATGTTTCGAATACAGCACCAAGGATTCAATGATAAAACGTATGCTTTGTATAAAACCATTGAATTAAGGGTCTAATCACCATGTTAATGTGTTGATATGAAACCAATGCGCCAAGGAATTTGATGAAAGACTATAGAACATCAAACTACCAATGTATTAAGGACTCAATGACACTCATTATAATATCATCACAATCTTATAAAAATGAAATCATATTAACAACAAAAGAATGCCAAATGAGTAAAGATTTTGGTGTCTTGCCAACTGTGCGACTATAATTAAATTGGAAATGCAATGAACACATAGACAAGAGTGACCATAATAATTCACTGACGATTTTAATGCCATTGACGTGACATCGAAATCAAAATTTTCACGCTTGCAGTCGTGAAAACGAGAATAAAGGCAGGTGTGCAAATGCGCGACATAATAGTGTTGTTTTATTCAAAGATTGCGATGAAAATCAAGGGTTCCAAAACACTTGTGTGGGAAGATTATAAAGATGGGATAAAAATTCAAAATGGCTGCCAACAATGGCGACACACTGGTAGAAGCAGTTATCTCTGCCAAAAGAACAAATTCAGATTATGATAACAAGAATCATTCAAACTCAAAAACAACCAGAAAATTGTTTAAACATCATTATTAATCAAATATTCCAGCAGTGTTTAAAGAATCAAAACTGATAACAGTCTTAAGACAAGTGAGCCATGATATTAAAGATAAAATCTCCAATACTGTTGATAGAGCCACTGCTGCGAGCAGGCGTTCATAGCGTCGACAGGTTTTCCATTTAACCCACTCTGATATATGTATCCTTCCAAGAAGTTCTAGATCAGAATAAAGGACATTTTAAGGTCAAGAGGTTTCATATTTATGAATTTTCATATACCCTACATTGCTTCGCTGTCAGCGGGCCTATTCAGTACCCCGACGAAGTTGTCTTGGCATCATGCATGCATTTACCAGCTAGAAGCAGACCTGTTCGGCATCTCGGCGGGTTTACAAGCACTTCCCACAACTCTTTTAATGATTTATTTTGTTTTTTAAAGATATATAATTGAGCGAGGTGACGCAGAAAAGTATGATATTTTAGCATATTTTTTTTTTACAGACCTCAACAGAATTTTTTAGAACTGTCCTTTATTAAGATCCAGAGATGGTTTATTTACAGAACCAAATTTTTGAGGCAGGGAGACATATTCTGAGTCGTTCCTTTAAGGAAACAGGACAGCGTAAGAAGATAATGGATGATCGTGACAAGCTTTACTCACAGATCGAAATCAGTTAACTTCTTTCAAACAACAGTTTTTTGCCAACACAGATGTAAATTTCAGAAGTATATAATTGATGTTTAGACAATTTTTCAACAATCATTTTAGTGAAAGAATTTTCTAATTTCCTTGTTTGAACAGTTCCAAAATCCAGGTATGTGTATTTCCAAAAGCAAGACTGATAAGCGGAAAGGAAAAAAAAAAAAAATCAAAGCCAAAATAGTAAAATGAAAGTAGACAAAAGAAAAATATGTACAGAGTATACACAGGGTTGTCATCAAGCGAAATATCTTTTCAGAGCTTGGCCATTCACCAAATAGGTGTCAGGCTGTCCCCCTAGATTCTGCAATTAGAAAGAGCTGGGACCCAATTTCTCAGCAATTAAACACAGTCCAAGCCATAAGTTCTGAAATTTTGTGTGCTCTCCCTTTCCCTCATGCAGTTTGTCCCATTTCAAGACAAGGTCACCTACTTCTAAGTTCCTATCAGAGGCAGAGTTAGAATCAAACTAGCTTTTGACCACTAGTTTATGTTGATCTAACTTACGTTTAGCTTGGGCTCTTACCTCTTCTAGTTTCATTAAAGCGTTAATTTGGTTCTCCAGAGGGGGGCAGTCTTCTTCTTGTATTTTCTGCGATAGCCATAGTGAGGGAAGAATTGCTTCTCTTCCATAGATGAGAGAGAAGGGAGAGTTACCTACAACAGTTTTTGGTGTTACCCTATCAGCCCAAATTGCGTTTAACAGTGCATTATGCTAGTTTTTGTGATTCTCGGATACCGTTCTCTTGATGATTTTAATCAGATTCTTATTTGTTGATTCTGTCAATCCATTGCCCTGGGGGTAATAGCTGGAAGAATACTTCAATTTAATTACTTTTTCTAGAGAGAATTCGCTCATCTCAAGAGACGAAAAATAAGAAGAGTTATCGAATACTAAACAGTCAGGGATACCAAAACGAGTGATAATATTTGAATTTAAAAAGGCAATTACCTGACTGGTATTCACAGTTCTTAATGCGGCAGCTTCAAACCACCTGGTGAAATAATTTGTGGCTGTTATGATAAACTTATGCTGCTGTGAGGATGGCAGATTGATTGGACCTATAATATCAAGGCCCCACTGTTGAAGAGGGGAGACTACCGAAACAGGCTGCAAAGGAAAGGCTGGTTTCTGTAACCGCCCTGATGCTTTTTGACAAATAATACACTTACGGCACAAGGCATGGACATCTCTAAAAAGTGTGGGCCAGTAACAACCGGCTCTCAAAACTTTATGGACAGTGGTGTCACCACCAAAATGCCCACCATCTTCTCATGCATGCAACTCTAGCAAGACTTTTTCGGCTTCCTCTTTCTCAAGACAGCGCATCAGTACGCGATTACAATTTTGACGAAACAGAATATCGTTAACCAAATGAAAGGAGGAAGAATTTAATCTTAACACTCTTCTTTTAGTGGGGTCCAGGTGATGGGGGGCTGACCCATGTTCAAGACAGAATTTTATATTATCATACCATGGACTGACAGAGTTTTGTGCACAACAGATTGCATTTTGATTGTGTTGTCCTAGGTTTGACCTATCGTTCTCTTCTTGTTGTCCTGCTGCTGAATCAACAACTAACTTGCATAACCCTTGGCCTCTCACTATCTAAGATGGGGTAATTTCTATGTCATACTCCTGCAAAGAAGTAACCCAGTTCACACTCTTTTCACCTAGTTCTTTATGTATTAATAGGTTCCTGACGGCTGGATAAGGGACAATAACTTTCATCCTAGATTTCAAATGATAAGACCAGAAGTGCTTGATTGCTTTGAAAACAATGTAGGCTTGTTGATCTACCGCTGGGTAATTAAGTTCAACGCCTTTGAAAGCAGAGCTCATAAACGAAATGGGTACTTCATTGTTTTCAACGTTCTTTTGAGTTAGGACTGCAACGTAGGAACGGTCAGAAGCAAATGTGTAGAGTGTGAAATCTTGTGAAAAGTCAGGGCTCATGAGAGAAGGAGCGTCTATTATGGCCTTTTTTATTGCATTAAAAGCTTGATTTTCTAAGGGTCCCTAACGATATTGTGCATCTTTCTTAATTAGGTTTTGTAAAGGTCTGACCATTTCGGAGAAACTGGGAAGGAATCTCCTAACAAAGTTTATCTAGCCCAAGAAGGACTGCATAGAATTTTTGGATGTAGGAGGGGGAAGTTTCAAGATGACTTGAGTCCTTTCGGGGTCGATAATCATCCCTTTTCCTGACACAATAAATCCTAAGAATTTACCTTGTTCTACTGTGAATATAGATTTTTTAGGATTCAAGGAAATGTCGTATTTACGACATCGTTGTCGAACGGCTCTTAAATGAGTTAGATGATCGGTTTTGTTTTTTGAAAATACAGTAACATCATATAAATAAACTACGACGGATTGATTGATTAAGCCTTGGAAAGCGATGTCCATCACTCTCTGGAAAGTGGCACCGACATTAATCAGTCCAAAGGGCATTTTTCGATATGCGTAGGTGCCCCATGGAGTGCAGAAGGTAGTTTTAAGTTGGTCTGGAGGAGACATCAGGACTTGGTTGTACCCTGAGAAACCATCCAATAAAGATAGCCTCTTAGAACCAAATACCTATTGAAGGATCTGTTCCATGGGTGGGACAAGGTAGTTGTCTTTATCAAACGCTCTATTAAGGTTTCAAAAATCGACGCATAGTCGAATTTCCCCACTTTTCTTCCGAACAGGGACAAGGTTAGAAACCCATTGAGTGTGCCTAACTAGGAAAATTATCTTAGCATTCAAGAGTTTATTTAATTCTTTTTTGACAGTCGGTTCGAGCTTAGGGTGCATTTTTCTTAATTTTTGTTGAAAGGGCAAGGTTTGGGGTTTCATAGGAATGACGTGTTGTATGATGTTAGGGTCAAAAGTTTTAAGGTCATCATACGTCCACGCAAAAACATCTTTAAATTATTTAAACAATTTAATAAATGCAACTTTTTCTTGTTGAGAACACCCCACCCATAAATTAATGCACTGCGGATTGTCATTAGTTCCTAAGTTTACTTTTTCATATGATAACGAGGAACTATTGGTTTTACAGTTGACCGATTTTTTGAATTTATCTTGAAGATCGTAAAATTTCTCTAATCTAACTACAGATTTAGGGATCAAATTTACCATGTCCGATGAAGATTCAGGAGTTCTCGTATCTGGTATTACCATGAAATCGCGAAAATTGTTATCGTGAGTGCATTCGTCTATCACCACGCCTTGAAAATTTTCTTCCATATGCAGGAAGCTAATAATTTGTTTATCATCGTCGAAGACTCTCCAATTCGTGATGTTGTCGGGAATGGATGTCCTGAACAAAAATTCGACAGAGAATGCATTCGGGGACAAGCCTTCTGCAGGAAAGAGTTTGGAAGCTACGTTAGCTAATAGATCAGCTTCGAAATTATTCGATCTAGGAATAAAATTTATATTGAAAGAAGAAAATTTATTCATTAAATTCCATACCTCGGATTGGTAGCTTTTAAGATGTGGAGACAGACAGTGGATAGAATCTCTTACCTGTCTAACCATGATTTTGGAATCGCCAAAGACAGTTAAGTTTTGAATGTTCATATCTAAAGCTTTTCCAAGGCCCTGTAATAAAGCCTGATATTCTGCTGTGTTATTAGTACATTCAAATTCTAACCTACATGCTATAGGGTTTTGTTACCTGCCGGATCAATAATAATGCAGCCTGCGCCTGCTCCTTCTTTGGACTTTGACCCGTCAAAATAAAGAGACCAAATTTTATTTTTTTCGGGTGCATGAGACCATTGTGTAGAAGTTGCTGGCTGCACATATGCTACAATCTTGAACTGTTGTTCTGGGTTGGTGATAACTAAAGCCTCGGCCATGAAATTGACGAAAAAGGTATCCATCCCTTGTATTTTGGGCGAATCAGCAGAAGGTGTAAATGGTTCGTTTGGATCATTGAAATATGTAACCGTGAACTTAAGGTAGCGTTCATGATTTACCTTGATTTTGTTGGGCTTGTCGTTTTCTGGAAGCCACAGGAGAGACCAATCTGTCGCCAAATAACCGTGTAGCTGCTCCGACCAGTCCTTGCTTAAAAATAGACCATACACTTCTGGAATATCCACAATAATAATATCAATCACTTGATGAACTTTGGGGTTAGACGATAATCTTATAAGCACATTCCTTAATTCGCCTATGACTTTTACACTAGTTCGATCAAGTTGGATGATTTTTAAAGTGGATGGTTCAACTTCAGCCTTAATCTTCTGACATACAGACCATGGCATCACATTGGATGACGCTCCTGAGTCTACCATACAATTGTGCATGTTTCTATTAAAGATCTCGAAGGCTAACAAAAATGGAGGTACATTTCTGCGAGTAGTAAGTGTGGAAGCTTGTGGTTTTTTACTCGTAGTCTCTAAACCTAATTTATCTACATTTGTTACATTATTTACAGGAAGGGTTCCTTTATCGTGAGTATCAGGATTATTCTTAGTGGAAGTCCTCTGAGGAACTTTGTTCTGAACAACCTTGTTACTGCTTGAATTACCATTTTTACTATTCTTTGCGATGTTCTGTAACATTTTTTGTAGCAGAAACAGTAATTTTAATAACTCATAAACATAAATGTTGGCCCTTAACTTTTTAAGATCTTCAACTAAATCATAATCTAAGTTGGGGTTTACATGACTCTGTTTAGTCTCATCTGGTTTAGATTTCTTTGGGGGCAAAGTCGTAGTGTTTTCAGAAGAAGGCTTGTTTGTTGTCTTACTCCTAGTATTGTAGTGATGTACTGTCTCAAAGTTAGCTTGAAAGATGTTATCTAAGAAGTGTCCAAAAATGTTCGGAGAAGATTCTTCTTCTTCATTTGTCTCTTGTTCAACAACCTCCTCAAGAATCTCAGGAGGCATCAAGTTATCCCGGGCTTCTAGAATTGTTTGAAGGGCGTATTGCAGACTTTCTAGATTAAGACCCTCGGTATTTGGATTAGGGTGGTTGGCGGGAAAAGGCTTCCTGAAGAGGGGTTTGTAGGGTCCTTTGCTCGAAGAAGCTTCTCCGGCCGTCCTTTTCAAATCTATAACTTGATTTGACAGTTTTTCAACGACTTTAGTTAAGTTTTCTAAATCTGAGCTTTCAGGTTGTGTTTTAATTTGAGAAGGTCTAGGGAGGATTTCGATCTTCTTTTTGGAAGATGAACTAGTTTTTGTTTCGTTGCTAGTAGTGTCTTTTAAACTAAGTATGTCTTTTTCAATCTGGCTAGCCTCTTCGAAGGCCTCTAACAACGTGGCTTTCTTAGATCGTTTTACCCAAATGGCTATACTTTGATGCAAGGATTTAGTATAGTATGCTATGATAAGATTCTCGGCAGGCATCGAGTTCATAGGGATTCGGTTCTTAAGTGTTAAGAATATTTGATTAAACTCTTTAATTTTCTCTTTTGTGTTCATTCTTAAGCTAGAATGCTCCATAACTAGGACTTCCGGGGAATTATCGTCTCTAAATTTTTCCAGAAAGCATGACTCGAACTTGTCCCAAGACACGATGGTCTGGGGTTGTTGGGCAAAGTACCAGGTAGAGGCATTTCCCTCGAAAGTATAGGGGAACAACCTACAGACTACGTCTTCATGCTCGACATTACGTCTTCATGCTCGACATTACGGAGTCTTATAGCTAACATGAACTTTTTAATGTGATCTTCAACGATCTGTTTAGAGTCAGGGTCAAACTTGGGAAGCCACTTCTTGAGATGTTTAGGTAAGGGATGCTGAGCCCCAGGTACGACTACTGCATCCTGGTTGAGCCAAGGTCTGGCAGGATTGTTTTGGTTGGCCATTGGTGTAGGCGGTGTGGAAGGCTAAGAAGGGGAACTGCCTTCGTCAGAAGAGTCTTCTCCTGAAGAAGAAGGAGATGATGGAGGCGGTGAGGGTTGTATTCCATATCATCCTTCAGCAGGAGTGAGGATTGGATCTATAGGGTTCAAAGTAAGGTTAGTGCCTCCAAGTTGTTCTCTGATATAAGAGAAATCTAAAGGTTGGTCCAAAGGCTGATTTGGTTGCCTTAAACGGGCGAAGGCACTATGTGTTCTCAAGAGAGATTGGTGAACAATCTCTTGTACGTCACCACCTGCAGGATTTGGGGTTGCTGGTTCAACTGTGATACGTAGATCGTCGTTTGATGTGGTTGTTGTTTGAGGGGGGATGTTATCATTTGAATGGTTTCTTGTCACTATAGGTGAGCGGTTAATTGGTGGAGGAGTCTTACGACTGCCTCATGCCATTAATAAATTTCAGGCCCTCCTTCTAGCACCATTTGTTGATGGCCGAAAATAAATGCTCGCCAACTGGAAGAGTGGATCCGGTCCAGGGTTATCTAAATAACCCAAGCCATTTGGGATGATCCACCCTAACGGGTTTAGCGGCTCCGTTGGCCGATCTAAGTCCTAGGAAAACAAAAGAAAAGCTAAAACTAAGAAAAGCTAATCTAAGTGAAAACAACAATTAAAGCAAACTAATAAACAAATCTGAAATACATATATACAATCTATTGTCTAACATTACACAACAATAATTCCTTGAAATTAAATGCTCAATTATCGACAGAATTAAATCTTAATCACAAATGTACAATATTTACAGATTACAAATTTTAAATGAAAACCTGCTAAAATCATTTGTAAACTGACCTGTGACAACAAAACTATTGTTTTTTTATTTTTATAATTTTATGAGAAAGAAATAAAAATGAAAACTATCTAAGCTGAAAAATTAAAATAATAATCCTAACTATAAATCTAAACTATATATATCTATGTAAACTAATTAAATAACACTAATAAATTAACTACTAAATAACAAATAGCAAACTGACCTGAAGTAACACTTCAGGTTTGTCCTGCATACAATAGTTGATTTAGCTGTTCGGTGGGAAGAAACCCGCACCATATTCTCTACGAGCTTCTCGTAAACAGAAATAAGCAGTGCTCTTCGAATATAAATGACAGGACAAACAAGACATAAAAACGTCAACAATCTTATAATTTACAAATCATCGCAGTTAGATAAATCCCTGTGCAAGATTTGTACAGAACAGTTCAATTAACGAAGAAAATAAACCTTTATTCATTAAATTGGAACAGATTAATTGTTGTACTAAAAGAAATAAGAGACATCATATATGGACAACACATAAACCAAATCACATCAACATGCAATGAATCATGATAGCTAAAGTAGTCGATAATTGATTGCAAACTGATATGAGGAAAACTTGAAATAAAAGTTTGATATATTGAAAGCTAAAGTTGTTACAAGACATCAACTTTCATCCCAGTCTGTATCATTATAAATCCATAGTCTGGTTCTCCCAACAATCGATGATTTCACTACAAAAAAATAACAAGTATTTAAAGATTACAGGGTAAAACGTCCCTGTGGGAATTATCAAACACAGTTTACAAAAAATCTGGGAATAATCTCCCAAGTCTCTATTCCTGACTAAAGCTAACAAACTATACCAAAACTATATCACAAAAGTAAATCCTAAACTGCCACAGCATGCCCAATTTGTCATTGAAATTCGAATGCACTTGAAAGTGGACAATAATAGACAAGTTTAGATGACATTTTATTTGTAAAACTAACAAAAATCTAAATTTTAAGACTAGCTACAGAATCTCACGATTCTGTAGCTGGTCTAATTTGCAAACAAAAACATTTTTAATCAATCCAAAACTAACAGAAATATATTCGAACTATTAAACAAATATTTGATTACTAATTGAAAACAAAAGAAATCGTTCATGCCAAAAATAACCAAATCTTCTATGCTAATTGAGAGAAAACGAAATCTTGTTTGAATCTATTTCAATTGAAACAGACCCTAAATGAATATCAAGCAAATCTCTGGTACGAATTCAATATAGACATAATATGTCAATCCAACACTCAACAGAATCATTTAAATCCAAACTAACAGAACCGTATCAAATCTAACTTTGAATCCATCGCATTATACAAACGACTGTGCTAATTAAGACGTACAGAATCATTTTAGAATCAAACCAAAAGAAATGAATCGAAGTAATTAAGGGCCGACACAATGCAAAATCGTATCAATCAAAAAATGGTTGTGTCTGATTTTAGCAAATGAATCTTCTATACATGTCGAATGCAATCATAATCCAAAATGAAAATATTCATTCAAAATGAAACATAATCGTTTCTTGAATCTATTCGAACAGAACTAAACGAAAACAAACCCAATCGACTACCCTAATTCAACGTACAGACTTATTTCAAAAGCAAACCAAACAAAATCGAAAACAAATCAATCGTTTATACTAATATAAGAACAATAAAATTGCATTAACCAAATCATAGCTGTATTTGATTTTAGGAAAACGAATCGATGCAAACAAAAATAGTTTATGTTAATTACAAACGAAATATTTCATGCTAATTCAGATAGAAAAATAGAATCATTTATGGTAATTGGAAGTAAACATAATTGTTTTTAATCTATTCAAGCAAACAAAACTAATCGATTATGCTAGTTGAAACCAAATCATACAAAATCGATGTGGAAAAAACCATACCTGGGCTGTAAGAAAAACAACTCGGTCATGATAATTTTGAATTGACAAAGGCCGTTGCTGCTTCGACATTTCTGAAGACAATTGAACCAGTGGTTTTTTGTTTCTTCTCGTTGGCTTGTAGCCTGTCATTCTCCTTTGACGACACTGTCACCCATTCCTCTAACGATTTAATCATAGATTGCAACAGGGGGACGTCTGTGTAATAACGTTCAAGCCAGGAATTGCATTGGGTACATGGTGGTTAATCGGGCTTTGTCATCATAGGCGAGGTTTCTTTAAAGTTACCAAGGGTTTCATTGTGAAGCTTAATTCCCAGGAATTTAGGATCGTTCTTGAGGCATGGAGGTAAGTTCCTAGCTTCTGGTCAATGTTTTTCTTGGGTTTGTTCCTAACACATCTGGATATCCATCCTGCGTTCTTCTTTCCCTTATTGTTGACACCAGTATCACCTTTGCCTTTCTTCCTCACAGGCCTTTTGACAGCCTTAGTATTGTCTTTAGTACATGGGTCGGCCATGGTATTGGGTAGGTCAAGGTTGGGGCAATCCGAGGGTTTGACAGGGGGTAGAAGGATATGAAGTCGCATGGCTGGTCCAACCAGAGTTTTAGTAACCACAACCTTGTCCACTTGGATAGACTCAGGAGTGGCAAAGCCATTCCTTGATAGGAAGGCTTGCCAACAGTCACCATTAAGGCTTAAATGATGAACGATAATGACTTTGATCAAGCCGTGATGGAAAAGGCTGCTATCAGTCTTCTCACGCTTGAATCTTTTAGACATCTTGTACAGACTACGTAAGAGATAATGTGGCATATTCATAGGGTAGCCTATAAAATTCATCAATAACCGAAAATGATACAAAAATACCAAGCCATAACGACCTTCGCAGGTCACAAACTACTTAACAATTGCCAAAAGATCGTGCCACCTGGGTTTGAGGGTAGCGAGAGGCATACCTCTATCACAGTTAACAATCTTTCTTGATGTGAATAGGAGTGGCCACGGCACCTCGTCTACTTTGGATTTTTTAAACCATCTTTGCCCTGTAGCTGGTAGTCCTGTAGCTGAGCTTAGGAATTCCTCATTTAGCTCGAGTTGTATGTCTCCGACCTTAGCCCTGCATTCGTCGAAGGTGAGGGCGAATTGTTGGGAAACCAAAAGGTTGAAACCCTCAAATATTTGGATAAACACCAGCCAACCACTATTTTCCAAATATTCATGAGCTTTATCGAATAGCAACAGAGTTTGAATACCATTTGGTTCTATGCACACCACAGGTGCCATAGAACAAAATACACAGTGAGCAGGGTGAATGGTCAAGGGTTTGGACAGGGTATACACCGGAGCAATAGCTCACATGCCTCCCTGAAAACCCACAGAGGTAACCCGGGATAGGAGGGAGGCATTAATGCCCAAATGTGCGAGGGTGGTGGAACTAGATCAACCCATGCAAAACAATGATATCCAAATGTACAACCGATGGCATGTATGGTGATTTAAATCACTATTGCAATGTCAATAAAACAACCATTGAAAACTATGATGAGTCGACTTGGGCGTTTGCACAAGCATTAATATTTACATGGTTTTAAAATCAAAACAATGTTTCGAATATAGCACCAAGGATTCAATGATAAAATGTATGCTTTGTATGAAACCATTGAATTAAGGGTCTAATCACCATGTTAATGTGTTGATACGAAACCAATGCGCCAAGGAATTCAATGAAAGCCTATAGAACATCAAACTACCAATGTATTAAGGACTCAATGACACTCATTATAATATCATCACAATCTTATAAAAATGAAATCATATTAACAATAAAAGAATGCCAAATGAGTAAAGATTTTGGTGTCTTTCCAACTGTGCAACTATAATTAAATTGGAAATGCAATGAACACATAGACAAGAGTGACCATAATAATCCAGTGACTATTTTAATGCCATTGATGTGACTTCGAAATCAAAATTTTCACGCTTGCAGTCGTGAAAATGATGATAAAGGCAGGTGTGCAAATGCGCGACATAATAGTGTTGGTTTATTCAAAGATTGCGATGAAAATCAAGGGTTCCAAAACACTTGTGTGGGCAGCTTATAAAGATGGTATAAAAATGAGAAATGGCTGCCAACAATAGTCTACACAGGACGAAAGACAAAGAGTAAATTGTTTTCCCATATAGTTTCAAAAAAATAAGTTCATCATAATGGTCCAGGAGGAATTGCCTCTATCACTAGGCAAGCAATGTTATTTAAACAAGTTTCTGGTCTATTCCTCATATCATGCAAGATAGAGGCAGATCTTTTAAAATAATTTTTTACTAAAATAAAATAACAAAAATATAATTCTATTGAAGTCTTTCAATCCAAAACAGTTACATTATTAAACACTGTTTTTAAAAAACGAAAATTACTAGTTCACTAAATGTTTACCCCATGACTCATTCGCTTAATCGTAGCACATCAATCTATTGTTCACCTGAGACAAGGAAAACGAAATATAAATTAGGCAATAATAAAAATAAATAATTCAAAAGACAAGCTACAAAATATTTTTATTCTATAGCTGGTCTAAAATAAAACCAAAATCAAAACAAATTTACTTTTTATCCAAACATAATCAAATCATGAAATACAAAGGAACTATTTACCAATTCATAAATTTGAAAGAGAGGCATCAGACAAATCTGAGTTTATAATAGTATTTAAATTGAGTGAGTTTTCAATAACCACATTCCCCGATCTTTTAATACGCTTGTTGATTCTGTGTGAAGTTGATCGAACGCAATCTCTGAGCTCATTGTTTTCCCTCTCAAGAGTTGTGTTCTGAGTAACCACTTGATTCAACTGCACCTGTAGTTAAGGAATATCCCAATAATACCTTTCGATCCAATCAAAACAATTCTCGCAATGCACCGGTTCCATGCTTGGCAGAGGACGAGCCTGATCTGTAGTGGGTAACTTACCCTGTTCCATGATTCTTTTGAGATCATGTTGAATGCCCAAAAAACCTTGTTGTTTCTTTAAGAAAGGAGGAAGATTCGATACAAAATTGAATTGTGGTGCATCAGCATTGGTATCATCCTCATAAATCCAGTCATCGACATCAATAACAAGGATAGGTTTTTCATGGTCGTGATGTCAATTCCTTAGCATTCTGGGTATGAGTCGACCAGGTATTTTGTTCTTAAAATCATTGTTTGGAATTCTCTATGTTTTTCTTCTACATTGTTTCTTGATTTTAACTTCATTTAAATCAACCATAACTGGCTCAGGACTAGGAACAACAAGGACCTTATCCTTCATATTCCAAGGGTTTTTTAGGAATACAATCAAGTCTCTGGTGTGTACCTTTGGAATACTTACGAAAAACAACAAAGGTTTTAGTTATCAGCACAAGGCTTCCTTGCAATTTGACATGTAGGTTTCTCAGAGAAGGAGTTGATAGGCGAGGGCTTGTGGGATCATCAGAATGTAGAGGTGAGTCTATTAAGGTTTCAGGTGTAGTGAACCCATTCCTAGCCACGAATTCTTTCCAATTATCCCCAACTTTTGTTAATTGTGAAATGACAAAAATTTGAACCAGGTCATGATGGAATAAGCTAGACTATGCATTTAGGTTTTTTCTTTGCTCAAATTTGTCCATTTTTTGCAGGCTCTTAAGCAAGTATAGTGGCATATTTAAATCAAATCCTAAAAATATCATCAACAAACGGACATGAAACATGAAGACTAGTCCATATCTACCCTCACAGGTGAAAAAATGTTTAAGTATCAACAGTAAACCATGCCATCAAGGTTTAAACAAAACAATTGGTGTACCTTTGACATTATAGTGCGATCTCTTGGAAGCCATTAGTAGGTGCCAAGGGACATCTTCTAATTTGAGGTTTTTGAACCAGCGAGCTCCCTCTTGGGGAAATACCATGGCTTATGCAATGGAATCCTCAGTCACCTCTAACTATAAATCTCCAATCTTGGTCTTAGCACCATCGAAGGTTTGGGAAAATGCTTGAGAAACCTCGAGGTTAAAACCCTCGAATATTTTTAAGAACTTGTCCCAACCATAAGCCACGAGATCGTCCACAACGTCGTCGTGTGAGAGGAGAGCCTATGAGCCCTTCAAATCCATCCTCACCACAGGTTCCACCAGTTTGTTCACAAAAAACCAGTAGGAGTAGCAAAGGGAGGAGCGTGTTTCAAACCACACGAAATAAAGGATAAGCTATGAATTTTCAGAAGAGACTCAATACCTAAGGCTTCAGGAGAAACCCACCATAGCCACCATTCAAGTTGTTGATTGGATGTTGAACCAGAGGAAATGAAAAAATGAAAACCACCTTCTCTAATGACCACCAAGCCAAAAAACGAAGACTTACCACCTGAGGAAATGAATGCAAACTAAAGGCAGAAGGACGAAGGAGTAATTGTTTCATAGTGTGACTGACAGTCATGTATAATGATGATGAGACTGTGATATGACTATAAGGGATATCATTCATATTTCAAATTACACCAAAGTTATTGTTTTATGCGCAATCATAGATGTGGTAACATGATAATCAAAACATCAAAATAATAAAATTCCTAAGGCATACCTCCAAGGTGAACGACTCATGCGCTAATGGTAAGAAACAAAACCATAACACGATAAGTTCAAAATCCTTTAAGGTTCTTAAAATTATTAGGTTCCCTTAGGTATTCATCCAATTTCATAAAGAGAAACTCTAGAATCTATATGATGTGTTCAAACCAAATCTTTTTTCAATTTCATGCTTACAGTCATGAAATTGAACAAGAAATAAAAAATGAGAGATTAAAAGAAATGAAATCAAACACATAGCTAATAAAATGAATTTTTCAAAACAAAAACATCATTGAAGTCTTCGCAAACACAAAGAGGAAGCTACAAACACTTTTATCCCATTAAGAGTATGTTTAAAAATTGATAAAATTGACATGAATATATGGCTGCCAACAATGGTGACACGCTGGGCAAAGCAATTATCTCTACATCATCAGAACTTTATATCAGGGAAAATATAACTCAGATAGTTACTAGAAACAATTAAAAAAAAGATCAATCATTTTGACATTAACTCGGAAAAATAACACTGTCACACCATCAACTAAAGTTTTGTCCAAAATTGTAATCCGAAATTTCGTTTCGTTCAAAGGGGTAACAATATTTATATGAGTAAATCCAATACCATTGACAGGGCCACTGCTACCGGCAGGTGTTTATAGCCTCGACAGGGATTTCATTTAACCATCTCCAGTACTCTAATCCCATCCAAAAGTCGTCCATCTATGATAAAAATATATTGACACCCAATCAATTTAAAAACATACCTGAGGATCTTCGAACCCAACATTGCTTCGCTTCCAGCAGGCATGTTCAGTACCCCGACGAAATTGTCTTGGTATCATGTGTGCATTTACCCACTGCCAGCAGAGTTTCTTAGTATCCTGGCAGGTTTACACACAATTCCCACACATTACAGTGCTTCTGAATCTCTAAAATTGTTTATAAAATTTTCAGAAACTTCACAATAACAAAAGAGCGGGGTGATACTGAATATTTCACAACCAGACAATGATAGGATTGATCTTTAGATTTATTTTTTTCGTTCTTTGAGAACTGATAACTTTCATCATAATTTGGGCATTTATATTTCAGTCAAGAAATCATCTCAGGAATGGGGAAGCACAGTGATTTGATCTCATTATAACTAGGATGACGTAAGAAGTTTTAAAGATAATCGTATTTCCCTAAGACTTCAACAAAAACTGGGAACAATGATTTGACAAAGACTTACCATAACAGATCTAAGTTTTAGAACTTAATGTGCAAATGCATTGAATTGTTGTCAACTTCTACTAGTGAAAGATCCAATTCCCTTCAATAATGAACGGTGATTCAAAAATAATCATTAAGGAAACATAAAAAACCAAACAAAATGAAAAG